>CM031242.1:543933542-544331560 GCA_018340775.1 Taxus wallichiana var. yunnanensis | reverse complement strand
ATTGCCTTAATCAAGCCCATCCTTCTAAGATGGATTACAACACTCTAGCTGTTGCTAGTGGTAAGGGCAGAGTTTAAGCATCCGCCTCAGCTCACCAACCAGTTCTCTACTTGGAAATCACTGGGATTACCCAATAGAGATGGTCATGAAGCCAGGATCTCCTCTATATGGTTTCCAAGAATGACGATGACAAACTTAGATCTCTTCAGATGCTCCTCCTGTCTACAGTGGCTCCTTTGTGACCATTCCATAACTCAGATCTCACCTCATGTCCTCTACTATGATCGCCAAATACCTTTAGCGATGAAATTTTCTTGTCAGGCTCTCGCTGCTCTAGGGATGCCTGGAGATTACCGAGGCGCCTAACTATTCCTAGCAAGTTGTCCTCCCAAGGGCTCTCCAATGCATATATGCGTGCAGTGTCTGACATCCTCGGAGGTCTGCTGCAAAATCAGGCATTTACTATAATTATCAACATTATGGCTTTATATTTTAAAAGAATAATGTTCTGTATAAGTTAAGTGTTCCTGTTTCACGTTTTCAGCATGTGCCCAAGGGTCCCAGCTTCGAACCCCTGGCTCTGATACCAAAGTGTAACGTCGCTAAAAGACGTGACGCCACGCTCCCGACGACGACGGCGCGCCACAACCATGCAACCCGAAAATGCGACAAATTTTTTTTTGTTAACTAAACAAGGTAGTGGTTCTTGTTTGATTTATTTTATCTACAAGTTTTGTGGCCTGCTTGATCTTGGGAACTGATAAGCTTCAATCTTTTACTTTGTATTTCGGTCGCAAAACTAGAACTACATGATTGTCGCAATTCCATTCACTAGAGATTTACTTCAATATTTGTTGTATTCGTCTCATGACATAACAGTTAGATACCAAATAAATCCCTCTTTAATTACATCCAGTCCATCTCATGACCCTATTGCCCACATTCTCGAATTTGCACACTATGATGATACCATAATGTGTATGGTAACTAATTTTGTACCAAGAAAGCTCTTCCCAAAGACCCCATACCCTCTGAACCTTTTTTTATTGACATACTTAATCACATTAGGGAATCTTATTTCTATAGTGAACAAAAAGATGTTGGGGTAAGGGTGTTGTGTAACATGATTGGGATGGTAGCAAACGTCTAGTCACAATAACAAATATATGAACCAATGACCTAAGAAAGTTAGTTGTGCAAAATTTCTTTTTAGATATGTATATTATTATGTGTTATCCTAATAAGTACACTTCTAATAAAAGATCCATTTTGGTAGTGATGGTGAAACCTTATTTGACCATATCCTAAGTGGTAGTAGGAAAATTTGAAGGCTACAATATGAAGTGGCCAAACACAGTTACACATCGATGAAGTAATTCAAGAGTGTGAGTTTTAAATAAATTGTAATTTGTAATATGATACTTATTTTCCAAGGTTAAAAAAAGCTTAATTCCTTATACCTTGGCGAGGGTAAGTGAACAATAGACGGTCCGAACCATTGGGCAGATCATATATATCCCGGAGGGTCCATATTGGCTTAAACAAACAATGAACCAACCACTTTCCCAACGCGTGGGCAATACCAATTCAACGCACAGCTCGCCACTATGTGGCTTCCAATGGCTCGCCCAACTCTGGGAGGTTCGATCAATGCATGAGGTGCATTGTATTTAGATGTAAAAAATAACTCTCGTGTGGTCATAGCCACTACGAGGAGGTTCATTAAAAAGATTAGGTTGGAAACAAATAAGTTTGGTGGGGGGGGCGACTCAACAACCATCTGTCGCAACTTATTACTCCCTGTCTGGCGTGCAAACCATCCCTACTGGCCGCATAAGTATTTACTTGCTCAGATTCTACAAGTCCACATCTGCACAGTCTCCCTGCCCGCATAGATTTGATGTGGGCGGTTGAGGAGGAAGTACAGACGAGTGTAGCTAGTAGCAGGCAGCGTGGGAGGAGGCGTGGGGTTGTTTTACTGTCCCAGGCGTGTGAGCAGGCAAGACGTGGAAGAGGAGGAGCCTCGGCGCGAGATCAGGCGTGCAACAATCAATCTGTTGCCCGGCTAGATTGGATGCATCTTCTTTTTTTTTTTGCCTTCAGGATATTTTTAACAAACGTGATAGAGGGACAGAGGAGGCGCTCCCAGGAAGAAATCAAAATCGATTAGGGGGTGAAGGGTGTTTTGACAGCGCCTGTCCACCCATGTTGTTATAAATTCGGATATGCCATCTGTCAACTAACTGCAGATGACTTGGAGAGCATCTCTTGATAGTCCTTTGTTCATATCTTTGTCATTTTGTATGGTTCTTTTGTCTAGATTAATTGCATTATCGTGTGCCTTTGTGAAGTCTCATGATTTGTGATTGAATCACACATTTAACAATCATGTGTAAGCACTAACAACTAATTCCAAACAACTATCTTGCGAGTATTTTTAATGGTGTATCATAGTATAGTGTATGCTCAACTCTTGATAGAGGACGAGTGCTCCTTTGTAGAGTCTCGTCTTTTGAGCTATTTCTGTGTAATTAATTTGGTTGTGTTTCCAAGCAGTAGATAACTAAAAATGTGATCTTGTCGAAGCAATCTGTAAACATAGTTTTGCACGGTAAAAAAAAGTGCAATGTATCAGGCTTGCAGACATAATTTTTGATGCTAAGTGAAGCAATTTGTAAACATAGGCTTGCACCATAACAAGGCGCACTGTGTCAGACCTATGGTGATAAAGAAAGGACCAGGTTCTATTTCCAGTTTCTAATTTTTTTAATTTTCCAAGTAGTTGGAGATCTAGATTATGCTATTGACTTCATAAAATACAGTATTATTGTAGGCAATGTGCATTGGCGCCAAGAATAAAGAGAAGGTGGACGCAACCAATTATTTATAAACTACTTTTATCTATTTTACAAGGATAAAGATTGCACCAATATTCCCATTTTTCACTATATATCCTTCAAGTAATTAAGGCAAAATTTAATATGTGTTTTAGTAAAATTTCCCAACACCCTTCAAGAGGGTTCCAAAATTACTTTCAATAAGGTTTAAAGCAAGAACTACTAACATGTAAACAAGATTAACATACTCATGAGAGGATTCCAAGTCAAGTAAAAAGGAGAATAGATAGATTGTCATCCTTTCAACTTTTGATTCCATCTATATTACATACTTATTATTGGAATTCAAAAAAAACAACTTTCATTCAACACTTGTTACAACACTTTCTATTTCATGTGGAAATAAATTTGCAATAATGTAAGCTAAAGAAGTAAAGCAATATTACATTTTTCCTCCACCCAAGGTGGGTAAATACATGATGTTTTTACATTGTCAACAACAAGGTTCTTGTGTTCCAAGATGTTCTTCATCCATGCTCCAAGTTCCAAGTAGCTCAAATCACAACCAAGATAGGGGGAGAGGCAACACTCTCCTCCCAACCAAAACTCAATGGAGAAGAGAAGCAATCTCCTCCATTGACCCCCGAGCCCCAAACACAACACAATGAAGGGTGGTCTCCAACTCAAGGCAACATCACTTGCTTCCACAATACAATTTTCTTCACAACATTCAAAGCTAAAATAGAAGAAACAAAGAGACACACAAATAACACCAAACATTTCACAACAAGGCTTTCATCCAAGCCAACAAGAGAAGGAACTATGGGAAAGTTTTCCTTATGCCTCCCAATTGAGATGAGATGCCCATCCAAACCCTCCACAATAAAACTCAAGCCCCTATGACTCTTATGCCTCCCTCAAGTGCCCCTTTTTCCTCCCATACTCTTATGCCTCCCTCCTCTTATGGCTCCCTCAAGAACAAGGTAAGAATGTGAACATTCTTACCCAAGATGGGCATCCCTCTCAAACTCCCTCCACAATTTCCTATTCTACTCTTATGCCTCCCTCATGAGTTTTCCCATAGACCTCTCCTACACTACACATTAAGCATTCTATCCATTTTCACAATACACAAAGGCAAACATACATTATCCACAAATTTAGCATAGAAGCAACAACAATATGAAAGAAAAAATGGGAGAAGGTTTCCTACCTCTCCATTGGAGAAGCCTAAACCAAGAAGCTTTGTCCAAGCTCCCTCCAAAACAATCCAAGCATGCAAGTCCAAGCTCCTTCTTTTTCTTTCTCCCAATTCTTTTCTCTCCCAAAAATAACAAAAAGAACTCTTCAACCAAACAAAAACAAAACTCCAACCCCCTCAACAAGAGAGGAAATTTCCATAAATAGACAAAAGGGGAGAGTGAGGGTGATGTGGCTCCTTGTAGGATGCCACATCACACATCCTCAAGACCACCTCCCTTTAGTCAACTCAAATCCCAAAACACCATAAATGGGTGGTTGGATTGAATGACAACTCTCTTCCACATCCATCCCTTCCCATGTGTCTTAAGGCACAAATAAATGCAAAATGAAGACAAGTGCACTCCAAAGTCACATTTCCCTTCCCAAAACAATAAATAATCCCCTTTTTGGCTTCCCAACCCATAGATATGGTTGGTAAGGGGTTTTGGGAAGTGTGGGACAAGTTCAACTTGTCCCACAAGTCCCCCAAAATTGCCCTAAATCTCAAATTCGAGATTCAAAGGATTTGGAGTGGTCAACACTCAAAACCAAACATTCAATACATGAGGAAACACAAGGCTCAAGGAGCCAACCATCAAAATTAATTACATCCACTAGACTTCCCTCCAAAACTTAAAATTTAAAACAAGATGTTAATTTAATCTAAACACACTTAGCAAAAGAAATTTTAAAAAGATATCACAAATAAAATCACCTACTAAAGTAAGTTAAAACAAGTAATTAAAATTCTTACCCCCTTGGTCACATTAGAAAATTTCCCCCTCATGGAAATTTTTCTTAACACATAAAAGAACAAAGGTAACACAATACAATTCACAAGTTGCCTTGACGACCAAATGTTGTAACCACCCGACATTCTATTGTGTTTGGTTCCCAATCCCCCTTTAGGTTGTGACCATGTTGTGTTTCCTGCAAAATACAAAATACCTCCTTCGGCCTTGCGGCCATGTCAAAATATCCAAAATAACCATATGCATGAAATTTATTAACATCTATACGTAATTCGATCAATCATTATTTCTAGGTCTAAATCACAATCTTAATTACGCATTTCATCATTATCCAAAGTTATAGTAATGTAAATTCAACAACTACATTCTATTTAACATGGCGAAGAAATCCAATGTTAGAACACATGCAATATATCCATATAAAAATAATATCGGTATCCAATAGTCTGTCCATGAGTCAGTGTAGATCATACTGAAAACAAAATCCAATCCTAATCCAAATGCATCTAGTCACAAAACATCATGCTAATCAACATAAGTATAAGTCATGTCCATATCCAAAGTTTTCATAACTCAAAATGATAATCAACTAAGTGTCATAGGGAAGTGGGCATTACATTCTCTACCCTCTAATGTTGTTGATTGTTCTTTCTTGCCTCTCATTATTAAACAATTTGTTGTGTATATTCTAATGTCCATTTAAATTTTTGTGTTTTGTGCTTAATCATGAATGGTCAATGTTGTATTGTGGTCTTATAGACACCTAAAATGTCTACATGACTAATTAACATTAATCATGTCCCGGATTTTAGCCTCATCACCATTTATCCGCTTACATCATCCATATAATAATTAATTGTAATATTAATTATTATTATTAATCCATTTTATCATATTTACTCGTTTATTATTTTATAACCATTTATCATTTATCATTAATCCTTTTATTTCATCTAATATCTCATTTTCATCCTTAATCCCTTTTATTTCATTATTATATCATATTATCCTATTTAATTCTTCATTAACATTTTATAGGAATTTAATATTCCTACATCTCACCTACCACCTACCCTACACATCCCTAGTCATTATTTAATATCCTAATTCAATCTTAATCATGTGCACATCCTCACCTCTAAATCTAGAGGCTTCTAAATCTATAAGCTTCTCCATTCTTCCCTCCCATTTTCAAATATTCAAATTAAAATACACTATTCCATTGATGTTTTGATTCAATGTAAATCCATCACAAAATCTATAATTTTCCATTCTAGAATCCTCCAATCCTCTCATGCAATTCAAATCATTGGATTCAATCAAACATGGATTGATCTGCACCTCAATTTTTACACTCATAAACTATAAATAAAGCACTCATCCTCCATGAGAGCACAACTTGAGAATAAATATCAAATTGCTGATATTTTGTTCACTCAATCATCCATCCAATCTATGTACAAATATATCCATTCTTCATCCAAACATCCAAGAATCAAGAAATCAAAGGGAGGTGCTACCCAAGTGTCTCCAAAATATAAAGCATCCAAGTTCAATCAACAATCCAAGAGAAAATCCTAAGAATCAAAGGGGAGTTTGCAATCTTGCAGGTAAGTGTAGGTATAATCTCTCACCTCTTTTCAATCCATTTCTCAATCTGAGGTATTATTGAATAGATTAGATTTAGGAATCAATTACTTTGATTTTGGTTTCTAGATTTTATCTAATATTTTTAACATATAAAATAGGAATTTAATATTCCTATATCTCTTCTACCTACCTACTCTACACATCCCTACACCTATCCTTTCCATAAAATCACAACCCCTAATAATCATTAATTAACATAATCTAATCATAATGATAGTCATATCCTCACCTCTAAATCTATATGCTTCTATTTCTAGAAGACTATTTATTCTTCCCTCTCATTTTCAAATATTCAAATAAATGTGCACTATTCCGTTGAATTTTTAATTCAATGGAGAGTTCTCCTAAAATATAGAATTCTCCATTATAGATTGCTACAATCAATCTCTCATGAATCCTCCACCATTGAGTCTCATCCTACTTGGATCAATCTTGACCCTCTGATCCTCCACCCACAAAATATAAATTTAGCTCTCCTCATCCATGAGAGCACAAATTAGAAATCTAGAGAAAAATATGCTCTTTTATTCATCTAATCAATCTAGTTATTATCTTTCATCCTTCATCATTCATCAATCAAGCCAAGAAATCAATGGGAGGTGCTACCCAAATCAGTCCACACAAATATGAAGGAACAATCAAGCAATCTTCAAATCAAACAAGCAATCCAAGAGCACATCCAAAGCATCAAGGGAGCTCTTCATTTGGTAAGTGAAGGTATTACATTTATTTATCCCTTCTATCTTTCTCTATTTGAGGTTTTGTTTAAATAGATTAGATTTAGGGATCAATTGCTTTGTTTTTGGTTTTTAATTTTTATCTAATATTTTCCTGCATTAAATTTTTGGCACCCACTATGGGGCTTACCCCCATAAATTTCAATTAAAACTAGTAGCATTAACCATTAATAACAAGCTCTCAAAAATTTCAAAAATTTTCGTTTTGATTTACCCCTTTAAATATTGAATTTTTAGATTGTTCTTTTGTATCAGCGCATTCGTCACATGTTTCAGCACATATAATATTAAACAATGCATTTATCTACTTTTTTTCTAGGTTCTGTGCGTGCAGGAAACAATTCAACGCATTTATCCCATCCTGTGGTGTAGTTAGCATGAAACATCACATATGACCTTTGTTTTGGAGCATATGTCCTGAATTGATGCATTTTTTCTATTTTGGCACATTTGTTTTCATTTTACTTTTCCTACCTTCCGAGAGCCATAAATTTTGATCCTGAACTCGAAACGACTCCATTTTTTTTTCCCGAAAAGGTATTGAAAAGATAATGCATTGAAATTGTTAATTTATAATTCTATTGTATAATTTATTTATAGTTTTAATTTTACTAAATATTATTGTTTTAACTACACTTTGAGTTATATTTTCTTGTTCCAAACTACTAACATTTTGTGTGCAACTTCCTATGCTTACCAAAGATTAAAAAAATTGATTTTAAAATACTTACCATTTTTGTTTTGTAGCTCGTTTGGTCCAAGAGATTTGGGGTTATAATCAAACTACTAATCTTTTTTTGTAGGGCCTCCTCTTTAAGACCCCTTTTGCATTTTTTTAATCATTTAAAAAATAAAAAAATTCAGAAATATTTTTATCTTGCATCTTTCATCTTTTGCATGTTTTTTTGTTAAACCTAAAGGTTGGATTTTGTGTATTCTCTCCTGTCATGTCCTTGGACGATTTTGAGGATCAAAAGCAGTCCACTTTCTTCCCTTTTTCATTTTTAGGGGAAATGTGACATGGATTTCATCACCATACAATTTTCATATTCCTAAGGATCTCTTTACCAAGGGCTTCATCTCCACGCATGTAGACACACCCCATGTTCTAGAGGGGTATACAAATATTTGGAGAGTTGTCTTTATTGGCTAAACATCTAGATGTCTTTTAAGCATGATGGGAAGTGAGGGGATTCCACGCCATAATAACCACACCTTAAACAACATTATTTCTAAATGGATTTGGGTCCCACGTATCGTAAGGTATATAGAGGATTCCCTTAACAAGCCTTGTTTATCCTAGCATAGGTAGCCTTCGGACGCAATCAAGCTATAGTTTAGGTGAAGGAACCACCAAATATTACTCGTTAGCTGATCACACATCGATGTAAATGTGGGCCGATCGTGAGCTCCACTATCTTGTGTGGTATTAAAAGCGAGCTATAGATTGTGTTGTAAATCCACTTAATTAGCTAGGTTGTGTGTTGCATGTGTTTTGATTTCTTACATATCATTTTGACCACACATTAATCAATCAATCAAACAATCAAATCGATCCACCATCAAACATAATCATAACCAGTCCATCCATCTAATTACCCCAATATTAACCCCTTTTCTAATTCATCCCATCCATATCTAATCCCTCCATCTTATTCAGGTATCTTGCCTACATCGTATCCATACTCAATTCTATTCCTAAAATTTTATCTAAACCCCCACCCTCATCATGGATCCCATCAAATTCAAATCCCCCACTCATCAACCTTTACCCTCCCACTTTTATTAAAACATCACTATTAGTATCCAATCTCTAAAAACCAAATTATTGCACTCATATGCTTTATCCTACAATCTCCTAAACCCATCCCGATTCAATCCCACCATCCTCACAACCATTCAAAATCTTAACCAACAAATTATTGACCTCTAAGCACACCATAGCCAAACATAGTCTCAACCATCCCCCTCATATCCACTTATGATGATAAGTACCTTGTTGACATTGAAGCATACAATCCCCCATCCACGCATTCAATCACACTTAATCCCTAATCCACATAATCCAAAATATTTAACCATCCTCCATCATCACCATCAACTAAATACATCAATTTTGATCAACTCCAATCATCCCCTTCCACCAATAAAGATCTTATTTTCAAACTTTATCAAACTTTAATCAATTATGATTCATCCACCACACCCATTTCCAAATCCAAACCTAAACTAAAATCTACACCACAATCAAAACCTAAATCACCACCAACATCTAATGACCTTCTTTTACAATTTTCTAATCTATTATCTGAACCTAATCCTTCATCACCATTATCCACCTCTAGATCCCCCATCGACCAACCTAATCCCCTAATCCATCCCATTAAAACATATCATAACGTACCTTATACCTACCCTATCACACCAATCAAGACAAAACCGAACACATATCTTTATCCCCTATATCACACCTTAATCCTAAATCCTCATCATCCCAACCTCATCCCCTGGACTTTCTCCTAGATTTTACCACAATCCCTAATCCACCATAAAATTTATCCCCTAAGCCTATTGCATCCCCTCCATCACCTACATCCAATCCTACCAAAACTATCTCATCTACCATGACTCCTAAGTCACCCTCCTCCTCTTCTACCCCTAATCCTAAACCATCGAATATGGATCCTATGCCACCCTCGTCATCTTCATCTATGTCTAATCCTATATTAACTCCCTCATCACCTAAACCCAACACTATCCTATCAACTAATCCTCTTTCATATTCCTCATCCCCAAATCCTCAAACATCTAACATAACTCCTAAATCACCAACTCCCAAACCTAAAAAATCCAATCCCAATCCTCTCCCCATCTCATCTCCTACCAAATCTAATGTGGTTCCTACACCACACCCATCTACCAAATCTCCTTCATCACCCAAATATAATTCAAAACCATCCCCGTCATCTAAATCTACCACGTCCCCTTCATCTACATCTACTAATCCTAAACAATCCAATCCTAAGTCAAAAACATCTAATTCAAAAAAACATACTCAAACCAATTCAAAACAAAACCAACCTCCTAAATTCCCCGAGGCTAATCTTCTATCCATATCCCAACCATCTAATCCACATCTTAAACCTACATCCAAATCCAATCAATCCTCTCCTATCCTACCCCTCCTACAAATATCCTACCTAACCCACCCTTATTACCCACACCATATCTATTACCAACCCCAATCATCTTTACCTCCTTAAGTGAATCCCTAACTGCCATCTTCCATCATTTAAAAACCTTAAACATGATAATCCATCCCCAATCAAATCACGTGATCAAAACCTTCCCAAACCATCTTGGTATCGAGACCACTACTATTGTGAATTGAATCATACCCATGGACATTTGACCAATCGTTGCATGGAATTTAGGTCTTATGTCCAAAAATCATTAACCAAGAAATTATTATCCTTATACATATCTATCCACAACCTTTCCATCCTAATTCTATACCTAACCATCATCCACCATCCAAACCACCCTCTAAATCCAAACATTGTCGTCCATCCAAATCTAGTCATCAATCCAAACATCCCTCATCGACCACAAAACAAAACTCTAATCATCAATCCAAACATCCTTCTTCAACAAAAACCAAATCACAACTCCCCTCGACCCTTTTTTAAATTCGTGGTCTTAGCGGATGAGAAAATTACTACCTCTAGTCTTATGATTGATAAAAACTGAAATATAACATAAAAATACCGAATAATAAAATGCTGAAATTAAATTCATTCGGGATATCAATTACAATGATAGAGGTTAAATTTTATAATGTTTGATCTCCTACAAAGGTGGATTCAAAATTCATCTTCAATCCCTCATATCACTCTCCATGAATCTCTCAAACTTATCCCTAGGATATCTCTCACATCCCTTTATTATCTCACACACCAAAATAGCTACATGAGTTGTTTATTCAACAACTTCACTCACACACAACTATTAACTATATTATTAATATGAGTTGTATTAACTCATTATTAATAATATTACAATTTATTAATAATTTCACAATATATTTGTAACATTCACTCCCCTATTGTTAACATTATTAATTCCCAATATACACTCCCCTAATGTTGACAAGGTAGAAAAAATAATCACACTTCCTTCTCAGCTTTATGCCCATGCGTGCTCATGATCTTGATGGTTTTGTAGGATAACCAACAACATTAAAGGATGGTTTTCAAATGACAGACAACAACCTCAACAAAGGATGGTTTTACAGGGACAACATACAACCCAAATATCATGCTACTTTTTTTCCTTTGTGCTTTCGTCTTTCCACTATGTATTTCCTTTCGAGAATATGTAGGAACCATCTGCTATCGAATACAAACTTAATAGAATGAAAATTGAACATTGAGACCATGTTCCAGCTTCCCCCTCAATGTAAACATTTCACTTATTCAAACAAGAACTCTGAAAACATATTGCGAATATTAAATAAAAGAAAACATGCACACACACACTGCCACCATATCTTCATGCGGCCCATCATCATGCTATCCGACGAGAGATCGATGATTGACCTCCAGCCTCCATTTCCTCCATCCTCCATGAATGTTTCTCTTTACTTAATACAAGAATTCTTCATCACTTTGATGATCATTTGTTTCCTCATTATCAGAGTGGGGAGACGTCATATCCCAATCACTTTCTTCATCTCTGTTTTCAGAAATGAATGCTTTATCCTTCAATTTACCATCAAGTAAATCTTGTGCTCTTTTCTTACAATACATAATACCATGTACATGAACATTACAATAGTGACAAAGAAATTTTTGTGGACCTTGGGAGGTTGATTTTTATTTAAAAGAAGGCTTGAATTTTCCTTTAGCATATGTTTTTTTCTACCATAAATTGTAGTTTCTTCTAGATCAATCTTCTTGGTTCTATTTTCTTCTTCTATTAGAGAAGAAATTAAATCCTCTCTAGACTCGGATTTATTTTTATTAAAGTGAAAACCATATTAGAATAGCTAGGAAGAATGCTATTAAGTAATACTACTTTTACATCATCATCAAACACATCAACTTTGATTCCAGATAATTGATTTGAAATAGAACGAAACTTACTAATATGTTCCACCACACTTTCTCCTTCCTCCATTTTGAGTCTGAAAAAACTTTTTCTTGAGTGCCACCGCATTGCGCTCTCTCTCTCGCATGTGAACTAAATAGTTTTCTCAATGTCATCTAGATAAAATGAAATGTCTTTGTTAGATCTATGTGATGCAGGTAGGCATCAAATAAACCTAGGCCAATAATCACCATTTATTTTCAATCCTTGCTTTCCAATTTTTTTGCTTCATCTACGTCGTGTGGTTTATTGATTTTTCCTTCCACAATCTCCCATAGATATTTGTTAATTAGTAAAAATTGAGTTCTAACATGCCATGTATGGAAATATTTTCCTTTGAATTTTTCAATTCGATTTAATTTTCCATGTCGATTTAAAATATTGGACTCAGATTCCACTGAAAATGCGTCTGTAATTTTTTTTTTTTAATTTTGTTTACAATTTCTGATATGATCAATGTAAAGAGCTAAAAACACATATTTAAAAAAACATCATCTCAATCTGAGTTACCAACTGAAATTTATGGAAACTACAAATTTTAAATCCAACATATTTTTGGAGTCCTTTCTAAAAATGAAAAGTTTTTATTTCCTTGTGTTTTTTTACTAAATCCAAAAATGGAAAAAAATGGAAAAGAAGATTTGTAACTCACAATTTCACGATTGGCAGATAAATGTCGTTTTGACTAGTCGGAAGAAGATCGATCATGGATCTTGGACGAAAAACAAAAGTGGATCCATATGTGCGTGGACTTCTGAGTTATAGGTAGTGATTTCGGTTGGAACATGATGTAGTCAATGAAATTTTTTTGTAGGAAAATAATTTTGATAAATTATAAGTATTTACATGGAAATATAAATGCGCAGAGCTATCAAATCATATAAAAACTATAGTTATCTAATAATTCAATTTACTAATAATTTTGAATGTAAATGTAGGTACCTTGCCACCAATAAGCTCTCCACAAATCATGAACAAGATAATGTAAAATCAATACTTGCAGATTTGGTCATGATAATAGAACAGATTTGAGGAGGATGACACGTGGTCTGTCCAAAAAAAAACTACATAATTGAATGGATGTTTATTTCCCCCTCCTTCCATATGTGGTTGTGGTGGGGACGTGTCTCGATATTCATCCACCGTGAGATCACCGTTATTTCTCCATTATATGTATCGAAAGCTGCTCGATACCAATGATAAGAACTGAAATATAATATAAAAACACTAAATAATACAATATGGAAATTAAATTCATTACGGATATTAATTATAATGATAGAGGTTACATTTTATAATGTTTGATATCCTACAAAGGTAGAGTCAAACTTCATCTTCAATTCCTCATATCACTCTCCATGAATCTCTCGAACTTATCCCTAGGATATCTCTTACATCCCTTTATTATCTCACACACCAAAATAGCTACATGATTTGTATATTCAACAAATTCACTCACACACAACTATTAACTATATTATTAATATGATCTCGTATTAACTCATTATTAATAATATTACAATTTATTAATGATGTCACAATATATTTGTAATAATGATCACATGACATCATCTTCCCCATGCACTTCATATCAAATCACCAAAAATATTTTTCCAACATGAAACATCGTGGTTGTTTAGGCTTATGTCTTAAACGTAACAAGTAATACCGAACCTACTACTACTCCATCATAACCTAATCCTACCAACTCCTTGATCCACCCATTAATCCTTCTACCAATCCCCAATTTTCTAATCCCCTTACACATCCTAAACACCTAAAATTGGATTTAACATTTAGGTTATCCTTTGCACATAGATATTCTTTCCTCATCCCTCAATCCTCATTCCAATCCAATCCATCTTCATAAATCCATTAATTGAATTAATCAAACATGATGGAAGTCATTAGTACCTATTACACTTGTGTGAACTTGGTCTATCCTTACTATCAACATCCAAGACCAATTGTATCTTAGATATCCAATCACTCAATCACACATCTTAATTAACTTGTGGTGAGGACCCTTGGGTGCATCTTATGACACGCTAGCCATTGTAATCACCACACTCATCTCCATCCCCCAATCTGGCCACTTGTGATTCTTTACCCCCGCAGGACTTAAGAGAGTGGATCAAAAATATCAAATATAAAAAATTAAAATATCAAAACAAAAATCATATAAAATATCAAAAATATTAAATCAACTCCATCATGACTCTCTCTCTAGGGGTGTTTCCATCAAATTTACTCAGAAATTGACACTGGATGGTAGTAGAGAAATTTTGTGACAAGAATAAAATATATCTCGAATGGGGCTATGGATGGTGGCTAACATGAGAACAATGCACAACTTAACCTTTCATTCACCTTCCATCAACCTACTAGACTTAATTACTCCCTCTATATTGGCTAGTTTGTCTTCACATACTACCCATTAAGTCTTCACTTCAAGTGGTAATTAACTATCACAATCCCACACACTCCATATTGAAGAGACATCGCACTTGTATGTTTCCAAGTATGGCTTAGACCTTGGTCACACTCTTGTTTTGGTCCTACTATTAGTTTACAACATGTGATTTTAAGATCATATTTTTTTCATCATCCATTACAAACCATCAATCCCTTACATCTGCATCCTTTTGCATCAACCATACGTGGGTACTCGATGATCCTATTACTTTATCCTATCCCCCTTTTAATTGCTTTAACCCGTCATCATTACTACTAGAGGAAACTTTATAATTCTCTTGGGAACCATCCCTGAATTTTTATTATTCCTTACACTTGGGGGTGCAACACACTAGACTATCATCCATCATCCAACCTTTTTACTTGTGAGTCTATCTTATCCAATCATCTCACATCCTACCTTATCCAATCAAATATCATTTATACTATCCAAAATCATACCCTTATCCCACATCCTTTACCATACCCTATCACATCCATTATCCTATAAACCCTTCTTTATCTTACCCAACTAATCATGTTATCCTACAATCCTCATCCTATCTCTATCCTATCTAACTCCGTCCAATTTCCCTCAATCATTCCTTTTCATCCTACCCAAACATACTTTGGGACTTACGGGAGAAAGTCACATTCACCATCCACTCCCCTCCAAAATCCAACATCCAAATCCAAAACTGAAATATCCAAAAAAAATCAAAACATTATAAAAAATCAAAACAAAACAAACAAAAATGCAATTTGTGTTTTTTGCTTGTGTGTGTATACTTGTTTATCTGCATTTGCATTTTGGCTGATTATATGAGGCCACTTTTGTTTCTTTTTATTTGCATGGTCTAATTATATGATGACCATCTTTTTATATTAATCGGTCCAATGATATGAGGACCATATTTTTATATTAATATGTCAGATGATATGAGAACAAGGGCATCTAGCATTTAAAACATCATGGTCTTTATACCATTGGTGTAAAATGCTTTATGCCACATTTATAACATACCTAATGATGATAATTGTGGGCAAATTATAATTGCACCACCCCTTTCAATCATCACTTAGCTTAATCATCATCACCTTATCCAACCCACCCTTGATTAAATCATCTAACATCCACTCATCAAATCGTATTCATCCAAAGCAATCTATCCAACATTTCTAACCAATCCTATCAAGTGCTATCATCCAAATATCTTCACATACAACATCCAAAGTCAAAATCCTTACCCCTAGTGCTTGGGGCATCCAAAATCTAAAATCCTTTGATGCAACAACATATAACAAGCCAACATCCTATGATCCAACAACATCCAAAAATCTAAAATCATGTAATCTAATAACGTCAAAAATCCAAAATCTTGTAATCCGACAACATCCAACAACAAAATACCCAAAATCCTACATCCAAAACATCAACAAAATATAAAATCCAAAATCAACACCCTTTTCGTACATCATTGACTAGGGGCATCAAAAATCCAAAATCAAATATCCCCTAATCCTTCTAATCCTTAATCTCCTCATCATCTAATCCTCATCCTCCTCATCTTCAATCTTCTCATCTACTAGTTTGGGCCTCTCCTCTTTTCGAGTGGTTACCCACCTCATTCCTCCCCACCTAGCCCCTTGAGAGGGCATCATGTCACCATCTTCTCATCTTCTACTTATTCTTTGAATCACATTGCTACGCAATAACACTTCAAAGAGGGAAAAAATGCGGACACCTAAAATGTCTACATAACTAACTAACATTAATCATGTCCCGCATGTTAGCCTCATCACCATTTATCAGCTACATCATCTATATAATAATTAACAGTAATATTTACTATTATTATTAATCCATTTTATCATATTTACCCCTTTATTATTGTATCATCCTTTATCATTTATCATTAATCCTTTTATTTCATGTATTGTCTCATTTTGATCCTTAATCTCTTTTATTAGATTATTATATCATATTATCCTATTTAATTCTTGATTAACATTTTATAGGAATTTAATATTCATACATATCACCTACCACCTACCCTCTGATCCCTACACCTAGCCTTTCCATCAAATCACATCCCTAGTCATCATTTATTATCCTAATTTAATCTTGCACATCCTCACCTCTAAATATAGAATCTTTTCCAGTCTTCCCTCCCATTTTAAAATATTCAAATTAAAATACACTATTCCATTGAATTTTTAATTCAATGGACATCCCTCACAAAATCTAGAATTTTCCATCCTAGAATCCTCCAATCTTGTCATGTAATCCCAACCATTGGATTCAATACAACATTGATTGATCCTCACCCTCCATTTTTCCACTCACAAACTATAAATCAAGCACTCATCCACCATGAGAGCACACATTGATAATTCATATCAAATTGCTGTTATTTTATCCACTCAATCATCCATCCAATATTTATACAAATCAATCCATTATTCATCCAAACATCCTAGAATCAAATAATCAAAGGGAGGTGTTGCCCAAGTGTCTCCAAAATCTGAAGCATCCAAGTTCAATAAACAATCCAAGAGAAAATTCAAAGCATCAAAGGGGAGTTTGCAATCATGTAGGTAAGTGTAGGTATAATATCTCTCCTCTTTTCAATCCATTTCTCAATGACGTATTGTTGAATATATTAGATTTAGGAATCGCCATTACTTTTTTGTTTCTATATTTTATCTAATATTTTAAACATATACAATAGGAATTTAATATTCCTATATCTCAACTCTACCTACTGACTCTACACATCCCTACACTCATCCTTTCCATCAAATCACACCCCCTAATAATCGTTAATTAACAAAATCTAATCTTAATCATATCCTCACCTATAAATCTAGATGGTTCTATTTCTAGAATCCTCTCTATTCTTCCCTCTCATTTTTAAATATTCAAATAAATGTGTATTATTTGATTGAATTTTTATTTCAATGGAGTGTTCTCCATTCTAGATCTCTCCAATCCTCTCATGCATCCTCCACCAAAGTGATCCTCATCGTACTTGGATCAATCTTTACCCTTCAATCCTCCACCCACAAAATATAAATTTAGCTCTCCTCCTCCATGAGAGCAAAAATTAGAAATCCATAGAAAAAATATTCTCTTTTATTCATCCAATTAATCCATTTATTATCATTAATCCTTCATCATTCATCAATCAAGCCAAGAAATCAAGGAGAGGTGCTACCCAAGTCCACACAAATTTGAAGCAACAATAAAGCAATCTTAAAATCAAACAAGCAATCCAAGAGCACATCCAAAGCATCAAGGGAGCTCTTCATTTGGTAAGTGAAGGTATTGCATTTCTTTCTCCCTTCCATCTTGCTCTATCTGAGGTTTTGTTTGAATAGATTAGATTTAGGGATCAATTTATTTATTTTTGGTTTCTAATTTTTATCTAATATTTTCTTGCATTATAAATATGTGGTACTAATTTTTACCCTCGCATGATGTATTGAATGTGATCTAGTCTATAGTGCATGAAAGCCCTCTCTAGGTTCATTTCTTTCATAATTTTATAGGTGAGAAAATGTATTACACTCCTTCTCTTGGTGTATCACCGATCTTAGTGTAGGTTATTTCAATTTTAATGCAATTTTATCGATCTTTGTCTCATTTGAAGTTTAGTTTAGGTATTGATAGTCTATTTCCTTGGATTACGAGTATTTTTGGTAGGTAGGATTAGGAAGAGGAACTAGTCTTCTCCTCGTGTTTATCTAATTCTCAAGGTCCCATGCTTCATGATAATTCCATGTTTGGAAAATTATATGAAATGCCCTATCCACAAACTTGTCCATTCTAGGGTTTTGTGATTTTTCCACAATATGTTTCACACACCTAGTGGGAAAACATTGAAGTCGTGGTTTCAATTTTCACAGATGTTCCATTGTAGATTTGAGTAACATTTAAGCCAAGTTCAAAAACAAGTCAATTTCGTAGAACCCTTAGTACTTCAAATTTTGAGAGTTGTAAATTTTTTATTGTGGAGTTCTACTTCAAGGGTAAAATTACTGAAATATTTTTTCAAGGGTTTCACATGTGAAAAATGGGCTCAAAGTTTCATAGAAGATAGATTAGAGGTTGAAGATCAAAACACTAGTCTTAAAAGTTAAAAATTTTACATTTCAGAATTTCATAATTTTTTACATTTCAAAATTTAGTATTTTATGATTTTATGATTTAGGACATTTTTGGACTTAAGAATTTGGGATTTTTGGATTCCGAACATATTGAAATTCATAGATTTTGAAATTTTAGACATTTCAGATTTTCATAACTTCTAGGTTTTAGATTTTAGAGGTTGCTTAGGATTCAAGATTTAAGGGTTTTCTAATTTTTAAATTTTGATTCTACTGTGCATTTTATATTTTTGACATTTCAAAGTCTATGGAATTTTGGGATTTCAGAGGTTTTCAAGAAGATGTAGGTTCTGAAAACTCCAATTTTAGAGATTAACCGCAGCCAAAAATTCTAACCCCACACCATCATTTTTGGGCCCTTCAAGGTGTGCATTCAGGTCTTCATTTCATTCCATCAAGTTTTCTACGCTCTTGGTGGAAACCACCGCCTGTGGAGGCACATACAAAGCACAACTAAACTCCATCTAGTAAAAAAACCACTATATGAGTTATGGAATTTCCATTCTTTTCAACCCATTTCCATCCATTTTCCATTCCACATCTCTTCGATTATTCCATTTCATGAAGTCGTAGAATCATGGCTTCATTTGCATCATGAGATTCACATCTGAGGTAGAAATCCTATAACTTCAACCCATCTCCATATTTGTAGATTTCATTTCTAGGGTACTATAAACCGCCTTCGGATCCATACTATGATGAAAATCAGTAGTGGGCATATCCCTACTAGTAGAATGAAGATCAATTTAGCTATCCACCAAACCATGAACATGGGTATGCATATTTTGGAGGATATCCTATACCTGGGGAGCTTGATTTATAACTAAAGCTCGATAAATTAGAGGCATGTATGATGCAGACCATGATACATTTCAAGAGAAGGAATCAAGATTGGATTTGGGATACCTTGTCCATGGGTAGGCCCTATTCCAAGCTATTACATCCTCGTAGGAGAAACTTGGTTTCGTGATTGAAATGTCACCCCATCTTGAAGAATGGACTAAAGATGTTGAATATTACGTAGGTTAATGGGAAAATTCAGCATTTACATCTTATAGTCCTTTCCCTATTCCCCAACAAACATCATTTAGAACCAAACATCAATTCCCAAGTTTCCCACCGCTACCCCTATTATAGAAACTAGTTCTTCACCTTCCAATCTCCCACCTCATCTCAATTTCTAATACCTTTTCCCTTCCAAACCAAATTCCTCGAAAAGAAAAATGCAAAACCTCTCCCATAAGTAATGAAAAATCTACTAAATCGCAACCCACCCTTCCTCTTACATTCCCTAGCCGATGTCGTGAAGGAATCCAAAGAATCACCAAGAAGAGAAATAAAGAAAAGTTCCCAATAGAGATGAAACGAATTTTTTTTTAGGAATTGGGTTGTAATTATTGGAATTGTGAAGATCCCTTACTAGTTAAGCCTTTAAAGGAGGCTAGGGTTGGAGATGAATAGGTGGTGATAGTTGATTTGGTTGCAGAGAGGTAGAGAGTAAGAACTATTAGAAGATGATCAACAATCAAAGTTTTTGGAATGAAATGTTCATGAGGGTACTTTAATTTTAGTGATTATTGATCATCGACAACCCGATGAGCCCATGAGGAGGGAAAACAAGCTCTAAATCCAAAGTAAGAGGATATTTATACCATGGAGGAGAAAAAATTAGTATCAAGGGGCTCATGCACCGGTTCGGCTATGCAAGAAACTTCAATCCCTTATTCTACTTCATCCTCTCTAGATTCTGATTTTGAGGATAAGTTTGAGCTTTTAAACTTCATGTTGGAGGATGAAAATAACCATGGTGAACAAATGGAAAATATAAAAGTCACCATTATGGAGAATAAGACAATTTTAGAGACTCTGCATGAGGAAGAGATAAAAGAGAGATTTTTTCTCTATTATGTTAATGAAAATATATATTTCCATCTTATTTAATTTTTAATTAAACATGGCTTGTTTGATGGATCCATTGAAGAGGAGAGTCTTGAAGACCATATTATCCATAACAACCCTTAAGAGAAGTGAGAGGAAGAGTTTGACCTTTCAATATTCAAATTGGATGAGGAAAAAACATGTGCAGATCAGTTTTACCTTCAAGAAGGGGAGGAGGAACTCAAAAATATAAATAGTGAGTAGAAATATATAACTAATTGTAACAGGTTACAAATAGTTCAACTAGAGCTTAAACAATCTCCGAGAGATGCATGTTGCAAAGTATTTTTTTGTTGTGAAAAAGGTTACAAGAGTGGCCTATTTCTCATAAGGATCCTCTTGAATCAATATTGAGGAATTCAATCCTCCAAGTTACACATCGAGATAAGGAGTAGGAAAGAAAAGGGCTCAATGATACCATCCATTTGTCGTGCCTCGCCTCAGACAACAAAAAAATAGGCCAATAAGTCACTAGAAATTTGGGTAATTTTTTTTTAAAGGAGAATACTATCAATACAAATCTGACCCCAATAATGATTCTTTTAAACTTAAATGATTTACCCACTTATGAAACGCTATCCCCGAAACAATATTATTATGGTTATTTTTATTATCTTTTTGTTGAATTATTATCTATTTACTAGGGACACCCTAGAAAGAGTCTACACCCTTTGTAGACAATTAAATTTTCCCCTTTTTACTTATTTTCCCACACACACCCCCCTTAAATAATTCTCAATCCCACAAAAAGGGCACATGACTTTATGTGTGTAGGAATAAATGGGAGCCCTAGGATAGATCAAATCTTGACCCTAGATCTCCTCTTGCCCTAAATTTTCCCTAACACAACTTTATCTCTTCTTTTCTTTTCATTTGGTTTTCATTTTGTTTTCCTTCTCTTTTTGATATGCGGGTAGAGGAGCTATGGAAGCTTGATAATTCCTTTGTATTCCCCTTTGAGGACAACCATACCTCCCAAGGCTTTTGTTTTGTTTTGGATAAATATATATATATATATATATACATATACATATGTTATCTTTTAGTTTTTTTTTTTTTTTTGAGTGCGAGGGGAGGATTAGGGTTTGCACATAGATGGGGAGGACCGGCGTGGTGGAGAAGTAGGGAAGAGGGGGACAATCGGCGTGTGGGGAGGTGGGTGTTATCGCCACGTGGGGTAGGTGCGTCGGAGGGTAGGGCTGTGTAGGGGGATCAAAATAGATGCGGGATAGGGTGGAGGGAGGCGCAGGACATGGTGTGTGGAGAGGGGGCACGGGCAGGTCTTGGGGGATCAGGTCACAAAATGGGGGAGGGGAGGGTTCGGCCTCCCCAAATTATTTTACAAATAAAACAGCTTTTATTTTATATAATTTTTTTTTGTTTTAAAATTTATTAATATAATATATATATATATATAACAATTTATTAATATCCTAAATAATTAAATATTTATATATTAAACACTTTGTTAATAATATATATATATATAATAAAATAATAGGTATAATGTTTTTTTATGTGCTTAATAAAATCAATTTCTTAATCTACTCATGAGAAGGAACCAAAACTAATTTTCCATTTCATTTGTTAAAATTACCAACCATCACAAGAAGAGGAAATTTTGCAAGAAGGAGAGTATTTCCATTTAATAGTAGACATATGATCCAATGCTTAAAAATTAGATTTCATCTCTAATGTACTAACAAAAACTCATTTCAAATTTTTATCTAAGTAGAATGTTCAACAAGAAATATACATATGTATCTTTTATTTATTTATTTCCCTTTTTTTTTTGTAGAAAGAAACAAGAACAAAACACATTCCCAATCTTTAAACCTCTTTTTCAAATGTAGTCTAAACAATTTTATATCAAGGAACCCATTCTTTTCATAACATTTATTTTCAAATGAACTTAACCTTCCTTCAAAGGATAAGAGTTACATCCAGTTTTAAAAAAGAAAAGCATCTAATACAAGTTTCCTTTTCAAGGAGTTCAAAACTCACTAAACATTGTTTCTACAAAATACATGAAGCAACTCAAGAGAGGCATATTACAAAGCTCCTTTACAAGGATGAAAGAGGTTTCTCAACTAATCTTTACTCAAGTTTACAAATAATTTTTCAAATACAAAAAGAGAGAGGAATTACATTAAGTAGGAAGTTTCCACAAAGCCACATCCAAAGAGGAGTACAATGAGGTAAAGTCCACAAAGAGAGAGTAGATGCCAAAAGAACTCCAACTACCACCAACTCCCATCATGAGATCCAACTTCAAATGCCTTTAAGGAATCCAACCAAGGAGAAGAATCTTGTTTTACCACCCAACCATAGGCATCATTACATGCCTTTCCCAAGGTTGGGATGCATGCTAGCCTCCCCCAAGCCCATGGGAAAGAGGACAACTATCCACAACTATGCACAAGAGTGAGGGTGACAAAAAACATTGCATTCATACAAAAACAAGGCAAAGACTAAGACAAGACTCCAAATTTTACAAAGATGAACAAGAGGAGAAACCATGTTCTACCTCAAAAATGGGGAAGAGAAAAGAAAGTTCTCTAAAAGTTTACAACCATCATTATTTGTACAAAACAAGATCTCCATACCCTTCTTATTTCTCTAATTTCATTCAAGCCCTCCTTATTCCTCCACCCTTTCACCAATCCTTCTTGGAAGGATTTTCAAACCCCAAAGGGGTTTCCTTACCAAGAATGGGGAAGGAGGTTCATGCCAAATGACCCACCTTCCCCACCTCAACCATTTGAGGGGAGTAACTAAATCCTACAAGGCTTGCCCATCAAGCCTATAAGGATTGAGAGGGAAAAATTCCCCTCTCTTCCCCCACAACTCCAAAACTCCATCATGCCATATGATGGAGGGAGAAAAATCAAATAAACAACAACAAGATCTTCATGCAACAACAACATTTCCAAGTAAACAACTAATTTCAAGCATGATATAACAAACACAATAAAGTTCAAGAAGCCTACCTCAAAGAAAAGCTCTCCAAACTTCAATCTCTTCCACTTCTTGACCCAAGCAAACTCTAGCTCCAAATCCACAAGACTCCAAGCAATAGCTCCAAAAAAAGATCTCTTCTTTTCCCATGAGGGGAATTTGAAGAGGAGCAAGCAAAAATCCTCACAAATGAGGGGGTGACATGTGTCACCCCTCTCCTCCTTCAAGGTCAAAGATGCCAAAGATAAATGAGAGAAAGGATAAAATGACTTTTAGCCCTCTTCTCCCAAATTACTCTAAATGATAACAAAACAATACTTGTGCAACTTTTAACAAGCACACTAATCCATACCCCTTACATGGATGTGACCAAAGGAGAGGAAAAAGGGAGGGAAAACTCCCTCTAGCCTTGGAAATAAGCCCCCTACCTATTAGGTAGGGTCCAAGGGCTCATTTTCATGTTAAGGGAACTCCCAAACTAAAAAGGGGTCCCTAAAAATGCCTAAAATAACCCAATTTCGGGTTTGGCAAATTTGGCACAAGGTTAGAGGGTGTGGGGCCCACCCAAGGGTTCACATGTGACCCTAAACCCTCTAGATTAAGTACATCATTAGACTAATTCAAAACTTAATGCAAGTGGGGTCATTAATTCCCCAAAACAAGCTTACAATAGAAATTAAACAACCTAAGCAAAATTAATAATTACAAGACATATTACATTACAAATGAGGGTCACTCATGGTGCCCAAAACAATAATTCTAATTCTAAGGCCTCAAGTAATAAACACGGCTAGGACTTAGCCCCATGGGCTGCTTGTGTAAAGTTGCGTAGCTGGCCTGAATCCCACGTTCTCCTGTGACCTGTCACCTGCACACTCATTGCACACATTAAATGCACATGTATGATAAAATATAAATCAACTAGTAAATAAGATATTAATGAATTCTACACTAACATATCATCTTTACGGAATCAAATGTGCGACACCTTGCACAACTATACATAATTCACTATAAGTTAGTCATAATGATAAAATGACATGTATCCATAGAATCCCAACATGCAACAAACTGAGTATCCATCAATATAATTATGTTCCAAAACCACATCATATCAATTAGTATCTATGACATCATAAGATAATGCAAACAACGTAGTAATCTAGCTAAATCGGTGTTATACGCCTAAATCTCCATACATGCCTAATTAGATCAAATATCCTAATGTAATGTCCAAAATATATCAAATCTCTATCAAAACATGTCTATGAGTAATGAGGAACAACAAGTAACTGAGCTATAAAAGTGTGGGCACTACATCCCCTCCACTACAATTAGACTTCCTCCTAGAAGTCACCGAAAGAAATAGGGATATCTAGTCATTAAAGGTGTCGCATCCTCCTGGTAGCTCTTTTATCTCGTCGTATCGGTCACACCGCACTCTAACCTAGTCCAATTCTCGACCCCGAAGGGACAACCTCCGATTCTCCAAGGTATGTGTGCGCGGCTCTAGCCTCCACTTCCTCCGTCCTCTACCTGTAATGCCAACCAATCCAAAACATGAGAAGCATCTAGTACATATCTATGTAGTGCAGAAACATGAAAAACATCGTGGACCCATGTAAGGCATGGTGGAAAAGCTAGACGGTAGGCAAGTGGACTGATGACCTCTAAAATATCAAAAGGACCCACAAAATGAGGCGATATCTTAGAACCCTTTCCATATCAGATTGGGCTCTTATGCAGACGCACTCTCAAGAAAACTTTTTCACCCACTTAGAAGTGACGATAAATCCTCTTGGTGTTTTCATACGCCTTTTGGCGTTCTCTAGCCTACTTAAGACATTGTCTAATCGAACAACCTACTGCTCTAAGTCCTGAAGATAAGCTGGCCCCAGAATAATTCTGTCATCTAGTTTGTCCCAACTCAAAGGTGTCTTGCAAGGTCGTCCATACAAAGCTTGGTAAGGAGCCATACCAATGGAACTATGATAGCTGTTGTTGTAGGAAAACTCAACTAAATGCAAATAATCTTCCCACTTCTTCTGCTGGTCCATCACATACATCCTCAACATGTCCTCCAATACTTGATTAACTCTCTCTGTCTATCCATCTATCTTTGGATGATATGCTAAGCTGAAATTAATCTGCGTACCCAGAGCGGTCTGAAAGGATGTCCAGAAAACTGAAGTGTAGATAGTATCCCTATCATTGATGATGGTCTTCGGAATCCCATGCAACCTAACAATGTCCTCCATAAATACTTTGGAAATGGCCTGTGCATTATAGGTGACCTTGGTTGGTGAGAAGTGTGCAACCTTGGTCAACTTATCCACGATAACCATAATGGCATCATGATGATAAGAAGACATAGGGAGCCCGACTATGAAATCCATGGAGATCACATCCCATTTCCACTCGGGAATATCGTGAGAATGTAAGAGTCCTGTGGGATCACTAGATGACCATCCCATTTTGAGAGAGTTTTCTTATATCTTTTCAAGGAAGCTACCAGGGTTACCATGCCCACGTGAGATATATTTTCATATAGATCTGGTCCCGGGAGCAGATCTTATCTCATGAGCACCTTATTGGATGACTACCCTTGAGCATTGCAAGCTCAAGTTGTAGCTTGAGGGAATTCTGGAGAAAGGCCTAATTTTTCCTAGCACATCCCCTTAGGGTGCACTTTGGTGATCTTTGTAATGAAGGATGGATCCTTGCGGTTGTGTATTGATTACCACCATCTAAACAAAGTAACGATCAAGAATCGTTATCCCCTTAAGTGCATTGTTGATTTGTTTGATCAGATGAAGGGGGCCATACTTTTCTCAAAGATAGATCTTAAGTCGATACCACCAGTTGAGGATTTATGAGGTAGATATTCATAAGACCACCTTCCGTATGAGATATGGCCACTATGAGTTCATAATGGTACCTTTTGGTTTGATGAATTCCCGGTAATGTTTATGAGTTTGATGAATGGGGTATTCCGGACCTTCTTAGATTGCTCATGTATGCATGAGGAGAATGAGGGGAACCTTTTCTAGGTTCTTCAGTGTCTTCGTGAGTAGCATATTTACGGGAACTTGGAGAAGTGTGCATCCTTTCGAGACAGAGGTGCAATATCCGGGCCACATCATTTGTGGGGAAGGTATAATTGTCGATCCTTCCAAGATTAGAGATATTATGTATTGGCCAACACCCATTACTATGACAGAGGTGTGCAACTTCATGGGATTAGCAGGGGTATTACAGATATTTATTCAGTATTTTTCTTAGATTACGAATCCCATCACTTCCCTTCAAATGCCGAAAGGGAAAAGTTTTTTTAGGTAAGTCGATGTGAGCAGGCCTTCAGAAATCAAGGAGTGCCTCACGAGAGCACCTATTCTTACAGTTCCTAATCCTCATGGTGAGTTTTTCATATGCACGGATGCTTCATTAGCAGGGCTTGGTGGTGTGTTGATGCAGGAGGGAAGAGTAGTTGCTTTTGAGTCTCACAAACTCAAAGATTATGAGCTCAATTATCCTACTCATGATCTTGAGATTTCAGCAGTGGTTCACACTTTGGTTTGATGGAGTAACTTTATTTTTTGTTAGAGATTCACACTAAGGACAGATCACTTGAGTATTTTCCACCTCTTAATGCAACCAAATCTCAATTCTCGCCAACGGTGTTGGATGGAGTTACTTTGTGAGTATGATATGGAGATAGAGCATGTGAAAGGGAAGGAGAATGTGGTTGTAGATGCTCTTAGTAGATGGAGACATGTGGCTATGGCCACCTCAGTGAGCACAAATTTATAGAGTAGGATTCTATAGTAGCTTCCTCATGACACGTTCTACATTGAATAGAGGAAGATGGCATTCTCGAGGGGAATAGAAATTGGATTTATGTTCTCGAGATGGAGGCTTGAGGCAAGACATCTTAGCGAGAGGCACATCGTGCACCCTATTCAGCCCATCCCAAGGTGAAGAAGATGCACACCACGTTGAGACAATTGCTTATCTAGAGGGGACTTCATAGAGACGTGGCTCAATTTGTGTCATGTTGTTTAAAGTGATAGAAATTGAAGGCCAAGCATCAGTATCCAGCTGGCCTTCTCTATCCTCATGCTATACCGAAATGGAAGTGGGACACCATTTCCATGGACTTCATTTTTGGGATACCGATGTTGAGATATCACCACGATGCCATCATGGTCACGGTGGATAAATTGAAAAAAGTGGCTCATTTTTTCTCCTGTAAAGACCACTTATACAACTAGTGAACTGACACGAGTAGATATTGATGAGTTTTTCAGGTTGAATGGGATTCCATGAGAAGATCATTTGTGACCGTGATCCTTTGTATACTTCCCATTTTTAGACCACCATGCAGTATGCCCTCGGGATGAGGATCAACTTTAGCACAACATATCACCCTAGATAGATGGCCGGACAGAGTGGGTGAATCAAATCTTGGAGGACATGCTTAGGATGTACATTATGGACCAATAGTCCAAATGGGAGGAGTAACTATACTTGGTGGAGTTTTACTAAAATAATAGTTTTCGAGTTCTATAGGCATGGCTCCTTTTTAGAATTTGTATGGTAGAGAGTGCAGACACCCCTTAGTTAGGACAGGTTAGAGGACAATGCTTCTCTTCGACCACTTTATTGCAGGACATGGAACAACAGGTGGTTATGATCGGACAAAGGCTTTAGGAGGCACAGACAGCAAAAAGAAGTTCATGGATTAGCATAGGACCGACCGTAGTTTTTATGTGGGCATGAAGGTTTTCCTTTGTTTCATGCCACACAAGAGCCCTATCTATTATGGAAAAGGTTCTAAGTTATCTCCTAGATTCGTTGGTCCTTTTGAGATCTCGAATCGTATCACCCTTTGGCCTACCATCTAACATTGCCACCTAGCTTGTCTCGTATCCATGATGTGTTTCATGTTTCAGTTCTTAAGAGATATGTTACAAATCCTTCTCATGTGCTAGATTGGACATCATTGTAGGTGCAGGATCAGGGGTAGGTGATGGTGGAGCCCATTCACATTATAGATCGCAGGACCCTAGGCCTTCGAGGCAAGAGAGATTGATTAGGTCCAGGTGCAGTGGGATAGATATGATGAGACTGCAGCTACATGGGAGGATGCTACATTACTACAAGTTCAGTTCCACATCTGTTCAAGTGACTTCCAGGAGGAAGTCAAGTCTAAGGGGAGGGGGATGTAGTTCCCACTTCCCTTCGACACCTTGTGATATTGATCCTGATATTGTTGACTATATTATGGACATTGTTATAGTTTGATTTAGTATGATGTTAGATGTTAGATCATGGTTTATTGTGGACTTTGATTCATATGTGGTGCATGATGATTATTGGAAACATTTTATATATTGATTTTGATATACTTGTTTTGAGCATGGTTATATTATAGATGTGGTTTAGACATGTGATATCCGGATATTTTGAGTAGACCTAAAACGTGGAATTAATTTGATGATCATATAGTTGTTGATAAAACTACAAATGATATTTTTGTTTGCCTTGATGATGTTGTGATTCATATGTATATATGGTTTAGGAATTATATTTATATTCATTTTGATGTTCTAATGCGGCCATGAGGTCGAATAAGGTATTTGTATTTTATAGTTAAAAATATCACAACCATCGGGGATTAGAGACCAACCACATTAGAATTATAGATGAATTCAACAAGCTCACCATGACAACTTGTATTTGTTTGTGTGTGTTGGATTTTGTTAGGGATTCCAATGGGGAATCACCTTCGAATGTGACCAAGGGACTTTATGCTTTTCTTTTATTTGGTCTTTTATTAATGTTGTATGTGTTTTATAAGTGATGTGTTTTCCCTTTTCATTATTTAATTAAATTGTGATTTGAGAATATAATTAATAGAGTTGTTGGTCTTGGTTTAAGTGTTGTAAGAGATGTGTAAGTGATGTGTAAGTTTATTTTAGATTATGAAACACTCCACCTTCTTGGAAATTCGAATTTTTCCTTGGAGGCTGATTTTGGAGGCTTATGGGACATGTTAAACTTGTCCCATACCTCTTAAATTTATTTACCAACCATACCTTTGGTTGGAGAGTTGAATTTAGACTTTCATTATCCTTTTTTAAGTCAAGTTGTAAATTTTAATTTCACTTTTCTTACATGTTTGAATTTTTGTCCTTTGAGTGTTGTAAGTAATAATCTTATATTATTCACCCACCTATTTAATATGCCTCGGAGAATGAAGTTACTTGGGTGTTGGATTTTAGGATGTGTGATGTCGCATCCTACATGGATCCACCTCATCCTCTTCTATTCCCTCTTCTATATATTAAAATTATCATGCTTATTTTTGGGTTACTTCACCTTGGAATGCTTCATTCTTGGGTGAATTATTTTGTTGTTTGAGAGCTCTTGCTTTGGAGGGGTTTGAAGATTGTTGAATGCTTGTGCTTGGAGGATATTTTGGATTGCTTGCATTGGAATAAAGCTTGTTTTTTTGAACCTGGAACAACTCCATCATGGAAAGGTAAGAGCTTGGCTCTTGTTATGCTCTTCTTTCATTTTTATGCTTATGTGAATGGTTGAGTTTGTGAATGTGTTGTTTTATTCATTGGTTAGTTGGGTAGATGACCTAGAAAGGTGTAGGAGAAGACTATGGGGATTCTTGTGGGGGGAGACATAAGTGTTATGGGAGCTATAAGTGTGGAGGGATTTAAGATTTGGGTTCCACCTTACAAAGAAATAGATTGATTTCTTTACTCATTATGGGGTGCCATAGAGGTTGGGGAGGAATAAGGAAATGGCAGGAATAAGGGGTACTTGGGGAGGCATAAGGGCATGTCAAGGTTTTGAAATGATATGTTTTGCGGTTTGTTCTCGGTGGTGATACCCATTTCCCTTGGGAGGCATAAGCAACATCCCCCATAGTTTCTTAATCCTTTGGCTTGCATGAGGAAGCCGAGTGTTGTTTATTTTCTTTTATCATGGTTGCAAACTACATTTTTGGTCTGGACTATGTTTTAAATATGAATTTTTATGTGTGTTGTGGAAGCCTATTGTTGTCATGAGTTGAAACACATTTCTTATTGCATTGTGGTTGGGGCTCAGGGGCCAATGAAGAAGGATGGATTCTCCTTTTCATTAGATGTCTTGGTTGGGTGGAGAGCATTTCCTTTCTCCCTACTTTTGTTGTGATCAAACAGAAAATGGAGGATCTTCATGTTGTTGTATTGGAGCAGAGGAAAAAGACAAATTTGATAGTCCTTGTTGAGATTATTTCTTATTGTAACCTTTTCCCACTTTGAAGTGGATGACATTGTATATTATCTATGATGGAAAGGCTATTTTGTTTTAGTTATGAAAGTAGTTGTCATTATGGAAGAATATATCTTGTATTTAGTTTTGTGAATAGAAAAGAAAGATATGTATTCTATATGTTATATTCTGAAAATAAATGGGAAAGAAGTCGTAAAAGATTCATTTGAATTAATGGAAGTTTTGTACCTTTCTCAAATGATTTTGTTTTCATTGAAATATGTGTTTGAAATATAGTATAAAATCTCTGGTTGGAAAATTGAAAAGTAAATACACATGAAGAAATGTTATACTACTCTATTCTTTTGAAATGCATGATTTAGAAATCAGAACTATATGTTGGCTTTTGAATACTTGAATTGAAAAAAAACTAAAAAAAACAACTTCATATGTTAGATTAGATTGGAATAAATTTCATATATCAAGTTGGTAAAGGAAACCTGGATCTGTTTAAGATCAAGTATAAACTCCATCCTTTATTTCATTGTATACTTGCAAAATTTTATCAAAAAGTATAGAGTGACCCTACAACATTGAAAAGATAAATTGAAATACCAATGGAACTTGTGGGATCAAAACGATCCCAAGAAAACAAAAATACTTAAGGAATTTCCATAGAACCTTTCAATTCGGGCTCATAAATTTTCACAATTATTGTTGTCAAATTGGGAAATTTTTGAAATGTAAATCAACCAAACAACTTAACCCTTGTAATCTATCCTAAAATCTTCCAAGAAAATTCCTCCATGCCTGTTTGGCATGTTGAGAAGGAATTATGGAAAATTCAGACAAATTTTATAAGTTGAACAATCCAGTTCACGTTTTAAGTGATAGAAAGACGTTTTCTTAAAATTGACCCTTCAAACTTAATCAAAATTTAAATATTAAGCTTCATGTGCAAAGAGGACTTTGAGATCTTTCCAAAAGTCCTCATTTTCCAAAATCGAGCTCCAAGTCAAAATTTATGGCCTTCTCAAGTTCCACTTCATTTTGGCTTCAAACATTTTCTAACCGTCAAATTTAATTAATAAAATATTCTTGGGCGGACTTGGATAAATCCTTCCTTTTTTGCACTTTTTCCCAAAAATATTAAGGCATGAAGTTTTTTTCCACTCACTACCTAACCCAAAACATTCTTTTTTATAAATTAATCTAAGTTCAAAGAAAAAAATTGGGAAAAATTTCTACGTTTCCCCACGTCCCCGTAGGCCCGCAGCCAATTAGGTGCTGCCACGTGGCTTAACGAGGCTCTGTCTGAGGCGCGGAATGCCTTTTAACCTTGGCACTTGCAAAATTAAAATTTGAAAACTTTTCCTAGTTTCCTCCATGGCCCCACCAGGCCCATCGCCAATCAGGATCTCCCACGTGGCGTCGCGAGGTGTCATCGGCGGCGTGGGTGAATTTTACCCTTTTCTCCCTTCTAGGCATTAAAATTATTTTATCCCCGCCACCCCACTTTCCCCGCATTGGCTTAGGATGCACCACATGTCCCTTGTGGACTTGCAGACTTGTTGGTGAGTGGGTGCAAAGGTGGCTTTTCACCCCATGCGGAAAATTTTCTCCCCTAGGCCCGCCTGCCTTGGGAAAATTTTCCTCCCAAGGTCCGCCAACCCATAACTTTTGAAATACAGGGAGTTAGGAGGACTTCTTTATATCACTAGAAAGGTGAGAAAATTTCCTATCTAATGGGAATGTTTTTAGAAGGTTTAAAGTGTGTTAATTTTGAGAAAAATTAGGTTGAATATCTTAAGCTTGTCAGAGGGTGGGAGAGTGAGAAATTTCCCTCTTAATCCTAATGATTATTTTAACCCTAAGTTTTGACCATGTAAATTTAATAATTTTTGTAATGGGTAAATTATGAGCTAAGATTTCTATTTGGCCTCTAAACCTTGCTTACATCAACTATTGTTTTGTAACCTGGTAGCAGACACTTTTATACAAAAAAGAAACTATCCCATAATTTTTCTGACTAATCCTAGGTTGTTCTTGAGTCTCAAGTGGGTTGTTTTAGCAGGTGTTACATAGTTTCCATCATGTGTAAGCCTGAGTTATTGGGTTGGGTCCCGTGTATTGTTGAACCATTAATTTTAACCCACCTAGCTATACATTGTGAGTGTGTTTGTTGTCTCACTACACCATATTTTAAAAGGTTCCAATTCATTTGGTTATCTATTGGTTGTTGATATTAGCTTTACAATAGAAATAATATTCTACTAACAAGTAAGGTTTCATTTTAAAATAAGATCAATTTTTTTAATTAAAAAAGAAATCATAAGGTATGTCGTTTAGCATAAATCAACCTATAACACCAATATTTTCTGGAAAACATTATGATACCTGGGATTTTAGAATGAAATTTGCATTTGATTCATGTGATATATCAAACATAGTTATAAATGGTATATTGTACCACAAAATGAGTTTACCTCGAGTGCAGATGATGAGAATATTCTTAAATAAAATAGGTAGAAGAATATGAGGGATTTTCAAATCATTGCATAAGGATTGTGTGAGTCAGTTGTTTGAAGGATCAAGCCAGCTACTACACCTAAGAAAGCATGGGGCATCCTAGAGATGACATATCAAGGTACTATTAAGTTTAAAATTTCTAGATTACAAGTACTTAGAAAAGAAATAGAAAATTTGCAGATGAAAGATATTGAATCAATAGGTCAATTCAGATATCATGTGATGGATTTGGTTAATCAAATCAAGTATATTGGTGATGAGCTAAAAATTAAAATATTAGAGAAAATATTTTAAGATTTTTTCCTAAAACAATTGATGCAATTACTCGGTAATTGAGAAATCTAAGGATTTGACTAAACTTTCTATAAATGAGTGGGTTAGTTCTTTGAATAATTATAAAGACAGGAAAATCAGGAATGATAATACATAATTGGAGCATGCATTCAAAACAAAAATGAAATTTTGCAGAGTCAGAGGAAGAGTAAATTGGGATTCAGAGAAAGAGGAAGAGGAAGAAGAAATTTTCAAAGAGAAGAAATAAAGAGTCTAAATCAAGGAGGAAGGAGAAATCAAAATTTCAGCTCAAGGGGATGCAATAACAATCAGAATCACAAAGGTATGAAAAATCAAATGTGCAATGTTATTAGTGCAAGAAGTATGGTAATTTTGCTAATGAATTTTGAAAGAAAGAAGGTAATATGAGCAAGCAAAATGCAAACTTTTCTAAAAGTAATTAAGAGTCTTTATTTATGACATGTGATGTAGCTTGGGAAATTTCTAGTAACATTTAGTTTCTAGATAGTGGTTGTAGTAATCATATGACTTGAAACAAAGAATTGTTTGAGAATTTGTATACTTCACTTAAATCAAGGATCAAATTGGGTAATGATAATATAGTTAAATCTAATGGGAAAATGGTGCAATTAACGTGATAACAAAACTTGGTAAGAAGACTATTCTCGATATTTATTTTGTACCTTGTTAGAAGCATAATTTCATAAGTGTGGAAAAACTTATTCAAAAGTGTTATAGAGTTCCTTTTGAGGATAATGCTTTCACAATATTAGATATTTCCCAAGTAACATGGTGATTGCAAAAGTTTAAATGAAAAATAATAGAATGTTCACAGTTCACATGAAAAGTGAAATGATGGAGGAGATTTGAGAAAGTTTCAAGGCATCAATTCAAGATAAAGAGAGGGTATGGTGTAACGCTCGCTAAAACAACCCACTTGAGACCTAAGAACAACCTAGGATTAGTTAGGACAATTATGGAATAATGTTTTTTTGATTGAACGAGTCTACAACCAGGTTACAAGCAACAATTGTCACTAACAAGTTCCTAACAATTCTAAACTACTAGAATATACTTTTCTTTGTTGACATTTATTAGAGCTCATAAGGTCCAAAATCTAGGGTTAGAAGGTTCAATAAGGTTCAAAGGGTAATTCCTCATCATACCCACTCTCTGACAGGCTTAAAGATTCAACTTGATTTTTCTCAAACGTAATACATTCAAAAATTTCCTAAATTATTCCCATTGGATAGGAAATTTCCTCACCTTTCCATTTATATAAAGAAGTCCTCCTAACTCCTCATATTTTTTGAGTTATGGGCCAACATTCCTTTGGGGTGAAAATTTTCCCCAAGAGCGGGCATGTGGGCCCATAGGTGAAACATTTTCCCCAAGGGTAGGTTGGAGGGCTGCGGGGAGACTTTTGAAAATTTCCCCATGGGGAAAAAACCAATTTGCCTGCACCCGTGGGTCCGCAAGTCCACAAGGGACACGTGGTGCCTCCCAAGCTAGCGCGGGGAGAGCGGGTGGCAGGAGACATTTTGAATATCATCCTGCGTGGGGTGAGAAGTCAACTTCACGCCCACGCTCCCGTGAGTCCACTAGGGACACATGGTGTCACCTAAGCCAATGTGGAAGACAGGGAGAAAATTAGGTTAACTCCCCGAATGGCTAAGAGGATTGCATTCACCCGCGCCTCTGCTGGCACCTCGTAATGCCACATGGCGGTTCCTGATTGGTTGCGGGTTGGCAGAAAAAATTTGGAAACTTTTCCCAAAATTTTTAGAAACACAAAAGGAAAAAGGGGACCCAATCTCCTCCTTTGATGCCTTGTGATGCCATGTGGCATCACCTGATTGGTTGCGGGCCGGTAGAGAAAATTTTGAAAATTTTCCAAAAAAATTTCAGAAGTGCTTAGTCAAAAGGCCCCTCCGCTAATGCCTCATGGTGACACGTGGTGGCCTTTGATTGGATGTGGAGTCGGGAGGTGGGGAAATTAGAAAAAAATTCCCAAAAAGAATTTCCTAAGGGCAAATGGAAAATTTGGGCCCGCGGGCCCGCCAAGGAAAATTTTCCCATTTTTTTTACGCTAAGGAAGAAAAATTTCAAAAGGGCATAACTTTTGATAGAGAGCTTAGTTTTGGGAAAACAGGACTTTCGGAAATATCTTGATGTCATCTTTACTCAGGGATCATTAATTTTTGATATTAATAAATTTTAAGGGTCAATTTCAAGAAAAAGATCTATAGGATTTTACACAAGATGAACTGGTAAATTTTAACTTATAAGATTTGTTCAATTTGATCTTCTTCCTCCCTCAACATGTCAAATAGACATGGAGGATTGTTCCTAGATGGATTTAAAGAGGAATTCAAGAATTCAATTTGTTTGATTGATTTGCAATTTGAATATTTACATTTCTTGATGGAAAAATGACTATAAAACAGTTTGAGCCCGATTTTGTTAACTTTTATAAGAAATTCCTTAAGTGTTTTTGTCCAATTAGATTCGTTTAGGGATTACTTCTTCAATTTAATTGTTTAAATTGTTATTTCCTTTTTCTTGGTTTGAATTGTGCATTTTGGATAATGTATTGGCCAGTTTTGAAAATGCAAACAAGATCAAATTTTAAAGGATCTATTTGCCACTTTCATCTTCCAAGTATTAGAATTCATTCCAATTCAAATCTAATACATTTATTTGATTCAAATCAAACTATTCAAAACCAAATGTGATTCTGATTTCCAATTTTACACATTTCAAAAGATAGAGTTCTGTATTTTTCTCACACACATTTCTTCCTTTCAAACAAAGATTTCAAATACATTTCAAAATAGATTTCAACAATAGTAACTTCTTTTGTAAAGGCAAAACAACACACACACACACACACACACACACTACACACACATATATTGGAATGATTTTCTGTCACAACTTCTTTATTTACAATGATCGAATACAACTTACAAGGATATAATCTTTCATTTCTTTCATTCAAAACTCGAGAACAGAGTGTGTCACTTTCACACTTCAATTTCAACTTTCATAACCAATACAAACCATCTTTTCATCAAAAAATATAATACATTATCATCCACTTCAAGTGGAAAAGAGCTATACAAAAGGATCTCTCACAAGGGACTATCAAACTATCTTTTTCTCAGCTCCAGAACAGCAACGTGCATATTTCTCATTCTTCCAAATAGTAATCACAACAAGAGTAGGGGAAAGGAAATTCTCTCTACCTAACCAAGACATCCAATGAAGAGGAGAAGCCATCCTTCCTCATTGGCCCCCGAGCCCCAACAACAATGCAATAAAAGATGTGATCCAACTCATGGCAACAACAGGCTTCCACAAACACACAAGCAACACTTTCACAATAAAACACAGTCCAAAATAGAATGTAGTTTACAACTACATTAAAACATGAAAAACAATACAAAGGCTTCATCAAGCAAGCCAAAGGAGCAAGAAACTATGGGGGATGTTTCTTATGCCTCCCAAAGGGAAATGGGTATCACCACCTAGGAACAAACCACCAAAATATGTATATATATATATATCATTTCAAATCCCTAACATGCCCTTATGCCTCCCCCAAGTACCCCTTATTCCTCACATTTCCTTATGTCTCCCCAACCTCTTATGGCACCCCATATAAGTAAATAAATGCAAGCTATTTATTTGTAAGGTGGAACCCAAATCCCAACTCCCTCCACCCTTATATCTCCCTGAACACACTTGTGCCTCCCAAAAATAACCCCATAGTCTTCTCCTACAACATCCCTAGGCCATCTACCCAACAACCCACAAACAAGCCAAAACATTCACACTTTAACATTTTCATAAACAAAATAGAAGTATTTAAAGAGTCAAGCTCCTACCTCTCCATGATGGAGTTGTCTCAAGTTCCAAAACAACAAGCTTTATCCCAATGTAAGTAATCCAAAACCACTAAGCACAAGCATGCAACAATCTTCCAAAAAATTCTTCAAAGCAAGAGCTCTCAAAATGCAAAAGAATTCACCCAAGAGTGAAGTCTCTAAAGTGAAGCAACCCCAAAACAAGGCAAGGAATTTGAATTTAATAGAAGAGGGAAGGGAAGAGGATGAGGTAGATCCACGTAGGATGTTGTATCACACATCTTCCACCCCTAATCCAAAATTCAACTTCATTCTCCAATGCATAATAAATAGGTGGGTGAATAATATGACAGTCTACTTACACACTCAAATCCAACCCACACCCCAAAGGACTAAAATCAAATCATTTAAGAAAAGTGCAATTAAAACCTACAATTTTCCTTCTCAAAAGGCATTATAAAAGTCTAATCTCAACTCCCCAACTATAGGTATGGTTGGTAATTAAATTTAAGAGGTATGGGACAAGTCTAACTTGTCCCACAAGCCTCCAAAATCAGCCTCCAAGGACAGATTCGAATTTTCAAGAAAGAGGAGTGTTTCACACTCAAAAGTCAATTCACACATCACTTACATATCTCTTAAAATTACTTAAATTACTTATAACACTTTAAATCATGGCCAACAACTCTCATTAATTACCTTCTTATGACATATTTGATTTATTCATTTTAACAATAAGATTACTCACAATATTTACACACCATTTAATCATTAATGAAAGGGTAAAAGCACCACAAAATAAACACATGCAAACATAAACAAAGGGACCAAAATAAAATAAATACATAAAACCCCTTGGTCACAATTAAAGGTGATCCCCCATGGGAATCCCTAACACACAAACACGCACAAACAAATTCTAGTTGCCATGGTGACCTTGTTTAATTCATCAAGAATTCCAATGTGGTTGGTCTCCAATCCCCCATGTTTGTTGTGATATTTTTAACCTAAAAACACAAATACCTCCTTCGGCCTCATGGCCATATCGAACATCTCAAAATAATATAAATATAATTCCCAAAATCATCTAGATTTATGAATCACAACAACATCAAGCAATTCTAACAATATCATTTATAGTTTTATCAACAACTATATCATCATCAATCAAAGAGGGTGACCAACGATGATGCCTTATCCCTAAACTCCATAGTTGCAATTAGAAAGAGGGCGACCAAAACCTAAACTACCCGGCCGCGGCGACAATCGAAATGCGGTCGAGAACCGCCATCATTTCGTGGATAAACCTCACGTTTGTCAAAGGGAATGGGAGACTTGCAACATGCGAAAGGATTAAGCTCGATGGTGGAATAGATTCATAGATTGAAAAATCCACTAAACGGATCTAGTGCAAGAAGATTGAGCACAAAATAAATTAATGGGATAAATAGATTAACACAACACTTAGCATAAACGAAAAAAGAATTCATCTCTCGATGTCTTCACCATCCGAGAGAAAACATTTAAATATATATAACAAGTAGTTTGATACTCCTAGATACAAGGGATGTCAATCTAAAGTAGAGATAACAAACCCTCTAAACTGGAGATACCAATCTAAACTAGTTACGGGAGTTTAAACAAACTCCTAATAAAATAAAACTAATAAAAATTATTAGCTCACATGAGATTATTAGCTTTAAATGATTACTTACACCAACACCCTCCCATAAGCGAATGCTAGGGAGCAAAGAGAAAGAGAAAGAAGGGTCCCAAAGAACTAGGCTCGATAAGGTACCCGATACAATACTAGAAAAGAAGGAAGGAAGGACTACACAAGCTCCCCCCAAGGACAACTTCCTTCAGCCCCAAACTTGTCTTATAAATCCAAATAGTGAGAGGAAGCCAAGGGTTTAGTGAATATATCTACGAGATGATCAGCTGTAGGAACAAACTCCATTCGAACGACCCCATCCTGAATCAACTGTTGAATGAAGTGCATGTGGATCTCTATGTGTTTCATGCACTTTGATGCTCAACAGGATTACATGCAATGTGAATAGAACTTTGATTATCACACCAAAGAATGGAAGGAGACTCTTGTGAAAAGCCAAACTCACCAAGAATATGACGAAGCTAAAGAACCTCCTGCCTTGCTGTCACAACACCTTGATATTCAGCCTCAGTGGATGATAATGCAATTGTATTCTATTTTTTACAAGACCATGCAACTGGACCAGAACCAAGATGAAAAAGAAGCCACGATGTGGATTTACAAGTATCGCGACATCCTCCCCAATCGAATCAGAAATCCTTCAATGCCGGGAACATTCGAGGCATGTAATGGATACCATAACTCAAAGTCCCCTGAAGATATCTCAAGATACGCTTGGCTGCTTGCCAATGACTCTCATGAGGCTCATGTGAAAAATGAGAGACAAGATTAACAACAAATGTGATATCGGGATGAGTATGAGTGAGATACAAAATGATCTTAACCAACTGTCTATAAAAATTGGCATCTACTAAGTTATAATTACATGCAGTAGTCAATTCAATACCTGACTAATAAGGTGTGGGAGATGGCTTGCAATCAGCCATATGAAATCTTTGAAGAAAATCTATAGCATACTTCTTCTGACAAATAGAGATGCCCTAAGCAAACTGGTGAACCTGTAGGCCAAGAAAGTAGTGCAACAATCCCATATCTGTCATATCAAATTCTACTTTCAATTTCTATTTAATGTCATGTGTTAGAGAATTTGAACTACTAGTAATGAGGAGATCATCAACATATAATACTAATAGAAGCAAGTCATCATCGGTAGTCGGGACATAAACCGTATGATCGGGCTTACAACGATGAAATCCAATAAACAACTAGAAAGCATCCATCTTCTCATACCAAGCCCGAGGGGCTTATTTGAGACCATAGAGTGAACGCTGAAGTCTAAAAACTAGTGAAGAGTCATGTACAAACCCCTGAGGTTGCTCCATATAAATATCCTCATGGAGATCACCATGCAAAATGCACTCTTCACGTCCATCTGATGTACTGACCATCGATGAGAAGCAACAAGAGAGAGAACAAGGCGAACAAAATCCATCTTTGTGATAAGAGAAAAATTTTAGAGTAATCTACTCCTTTAACTTGAGAATACCCCTTGGTGACAAGACGTGCCTTGTATTTTTCAATCAATCCATCAGCTGCATATTTGGTCTTATAGACCCATTTACATCTTACAATATTTCTTCCCTTAGGAAGAGGAACCAACTCCCAAGTATTATTCTTCACAAGTGAAGAATATTCATCCTGCATTGTTGAATCCCATTCTGGTTGTCTAGATGCCTGTGAAAAAAGAATAGGATCATTAGAAATAGCTTGGCTCATAAGAGCCATACCAGAATATGGATGATGATTGACAACACTAGAATTCTCAGCTCTAGTTCGTCGGAGATCTCGTGAATCACCAGCCAAATCACCTGTTGCATCCAATGTAGATCTCAACCATTTAGAGTGGTCGAGTAGGAGTAGGAGAAACAAGAGAAATAGGAGCAGTGCACAGGGATCGGGAGTAGTATCGGGGCCCATCAAAAACAACATTAGTGACAGGAGCAGGAGACAATAATGGAGAAGGAAGAATTGGTTGATTCAGTGGAGCTTCATGGTCTCATCAACACGAACATCTAATCAAAATACAACATCATTGGTAGCGGGATCGAAAAGGTGATATGCCTTCACATGCTCAAAATGACCAACAAAAATAAGTTCTTTGCTTTTCTTCTCCATGGTTTTCCGAGTGTCGTCAGGGACAAAGGCCCAAGCCTTGCATCCGAAGACTTGGAATTGTGATATGTCAGGTTTTTCACATGACCATGCCTCCTCAGGAGTAACCCCTTATACTATTTTATGTGGCATTCTATTTTGAAAATGGGTTGCACAATGATCTACTTCGCCTAATCGAGGTGCCATGTTCTTGGACTAGACCATGTAATTTTCCATTTCCTTGAGTGTTCTATTTTTTCGTTCGAAAACTCCATTTTGCTGAGGGGTGTAAGGAATAGTATACTGGTGCACAATTCCATGATTAGCACAAAAATTAGTAAATTCATTACTTTCATATTCCCCCATTGTCCATGCGGAGTATTTTAAGATAATGTCTAGATTGGTTTTCTTTAATAGCTTTAAAAACTTTGAATTTCTTGAGGACATTTCTTTTATATTTGAGAAAGTACACCCAAGTTTTCCTCGTGAAATCATCTATGAATGTGAGTACATACTTAGCACCAGAAAATGATCTATGAGGAAAAGAAGTAAGATCACTATGTACCAATTCAAGATGAGCCTGAGCTCTTTTTTCTTGTCCTTTGGGAAAAGGATCCAAATGTTTCTTACCCAACATTCATCCAGGGTAGACACCATCTTGTGATTTTACCTTCGGAAGTCTTGTGACCATATTCTCGAAGAGAGCTATTGCATATACCTGTAATTGAGGTGACCAAACCTCTCATGCCATAATTTTCTCAAAGAATCAACATGAGCAATTAGTGAAGATCCTATAGAGTTATCAAAAATCTCAAATACATACAAACGTGAACATGGATCCATAGATCCTATAGCTACAATATCATCATGATCATGAAGTTCCTTGATTACAACCTTATCTAGTGAGAATTCAACAGTTCTACCATCACCAAAATTACATATTTGATATATGGAAAGCAAATTGTTAGACATATGGGGAACATAAAGAACATCATTTAGATGCCCATTTGGCATATTTACAGTACCAGAACCCAATACATCTACTGTAGAATTACCCACCGAAATATGTGAAGTGCTGCAAGTAGAAATAGAAGATAACAAATCCCTGCAATGTGTAATATGATGAGTAGCCACTAAGTCAAAAATCCATTGATCTTGCAAAGGAGAAGAAGATCTAGCAGAAAGATCCTTACCCTTGCTAACATTGGAAGCAGATGAAGGTGATGGAACTATGATCTTGTGTTGTTTTAAAGCCTTTTCTAATGCTTCCAATTTTAAAAAACATCTGGATTCAGGATGATTTTTCCCCCCACAAAAGGAACAAGGTTCAAACACACCCCTTTGAAATGGTTTCTTTGATTTTCCATTATGTTGTGGTTTATAATTATCAATAGAAGGAAATGAAGGTTTAGAAACCACATTGTGAGAAGACACAGCTTATCATAACTTTTCTTGGGTTTGTTTTTCCAATTTTTCTTAGGAGAATTGGCCACAAGAGCATGATTCAAGGTAGGAATAACATCCAGAGAGATTAATTTTGCTTGTTCTCATGAGATACGTTCACAAAATTGTTCAAATGAAGGCATTGTAAACTGAGTGCCTAATGCATCCATAGTAGAGAAAAGAGTTGACGTAAATACAAAAATGAGATTTTAGTTTAGTTAAGATCGTATAGATGCATTCGTCATCCTTTTTAATTCTACCACCAGCTATCAACTGACTATGAATTTCCATAAATTTTGATAGAAATTCTTCTATGGAAGGAAAATTTGAAGGTGACAAAGAGTTTATCTCGTGATCTAGTTGAATTAATTTAAATTCATTAATCTTGCCAAACAATGCTTCAAATTTTTCCCATACCTCTTTCAAAGCCTTGGCTACGGAAATGTGGAACTGAAGATTATCCACTACATTCAAAGTGATCAATCCAAGAGCTTCATCTTATTTGCATGCATATAGGTTTAGATTTTTCCTTCTCTGTGGTGAATATGGGAACATAGATCATCAAATACTCGCAAGTAGGCCATGAAACCGCAAGAGTCGTTGCATTTGTTAGGAAATAAGAGATAAAATATGTAGAATAATCCTTACGTAATCGCAATAGTAGAAACTAATATGCGTAAAAATATTACGATCTCAAATAAAAGTGCGTAAATAAATAACACAACATGTAGAGACAATATTTAACGTGGCTCACCCAATATGGGCTACGTCCACCAAGAATCACTTGCTCGATTTTATTACAAGCCTCCACTCTCTCAATACAATACCCGATCCGTTTGGAGCTATGCTCAACAAACTCTGCTGAATTCAAACCCGAATTCAAGCACATCTCAATAATACATTTTCTTGCCATTCTATCATATCCGTAAGACCATATAAATAGACAACTTCTTAAGCGCTTTGATACAAAACCATGGGTATCAAAACCATGGGAAAAAAATTGTGGGTATCAAAACAATGGGTACCTTGAAAAAACCATGGGCCCAAAAAAAGCCCATAACGGTTACCCATTACCCATGAGTTAATAAACCACCCATGAAAACTTGCTTCGGGACCGCCGTAAAAATACCCGAGTGTAACACATAGAAGGTGTACCACACTCTAATATGAAAATAGGCTCCACAAACATAACAATCTCCCACTTGAGACCGATTTCCACCGAGCAAGCTTCTTAACCCTTCACTATCATCCGCGAAGGCCAACCAAAGCTAAACATAGCTTTAGTTTATCCTTGTGACCACCTTGGTCATCATGTCTGCGAGGATTCTCGACTAGTATGAATCTTCTCCAACTTCAACTTATCTTCTTCCAAAGCTGTCCCCGATGAAGTGATATCTCAACTGTATATGCTTTGTCTTTGGAGTGGAAAGCGAGTTCTTAGCTAGGTGTATATCACTCTAACTATCACTATGTAGCTTACATTCCTTCCGCATATGCCCCAACTCCTCAAGAAATTGTTGTAACCAAATCAACTCTTTATTTGCCTCTATGGTAGCAACATACTTAGCCTCCGTGGTTGATAAAGCCACCAACTTCGTAATCATGAAATCCACTCACTTTCTTGTCCCACCTACAATGTAAATATAACTTGTCGTGGTCCTCCTACTGCCAACATCTCCAGCCATGTCTGAATCTACATAACCACATAAAGTGGTTTTTGATCCACTGTAGCACAAAATTGTCCCCATGGTCCCTCTCAAATACTGAAGGATCCACTTTACTGCTTGCCAATGCTCTTTACCTGGATCACTCATAAATCTACTCACAACTCCCACTACATGGGCAATATCAGGCCTAGTGCACACCATAGCTTACATCAAACTGCCAACCGCTGATGAGTAAGGTACCATGGACATCTGGTTTCTTTCCTACTCTATCTTGGGACACTGCTCCTTTGATAACTTAAAATGGCCTACCAAAGGAGTCCCAACCAGTTTAGCATCCTACATGTTAAACCTATCCAATACCTTCTTAATGTACTCTTCCTGAGATAAATTTAACTTCCATTCCTTCCTATCCCGAGTTATCCTCATACCAAGGATTTTTTGCTACCCCCAAATCCTTCATATCAAAGGATTCACTTAGCTGTTTCTTGAGTACTTTTATTTCCTGCATATTTTTACCTGCAACCAACATGTCATCAACATACAAACACAGGATAATATAACTTCCATCCTCAAATTTCTTTGTATACACACAATGGTCAGAATGACATCAAATATAACCTTGCTCCATCATGAAGCTATCAAACTTCTTATACCATTGACGTGGAGCTTGTTTCAGGCCATACAAGCTCTTCTTCAATTTGCATACCATCTCCTCTTTACCTTTGACTTCATATCCTTCCTCGCTACTACATATATAGCTCCTCCTCCAAATCACCATGGAGAAATATAGTCTTTACATCTAACTGTTCTAAGTGTAGGTCTTCTGCTACCACTATTCCAAGAATAGTTCTGATAGAAGTCATTTTTACAACAGGAGAAAACATCTCATCAAAATCTATACCTTGTTTCTGTGCAAACCCCTTAACCACCAACCGGGCCTTATATCTTTTCTTTCCTCCTTCTTCATCTTTAACTCTATACACCCACTTTTCTCGCAATGCTCGTTTTCCTTCCAGTAGCTTCACCAAATCCCAAGTCCTGGTTCTCCATGAGAGACTTATGCTCCTCATCCATGGCTTGCTCCCACTTCTTCCTAGCATCTACCTGCATGGCTTCATCAAAGCTCTCTGGCTCTCCACTATCAGTGAGTAATAAATAATAAAGAGAAGGAGAAAAACGTTCAGGTTCTATTCTTACCCTAGAAGACCTCCTCAATATAGGAGTTTGGGGTTCCTCTTTAGGGGTTCTGAACTTATTCATGTGTCACTTTCCCATCCGGAAGATTTTCTACTGCTACATATTATTTCTTGTATTCTTCCCTATTTTCCTGCAACTGCTACTTATACATGACTTTCTCATTAAAGACCACATCCCTAGATTGAATGATTTTCTTGTCCTTAATACTCCAACATTTATATCCAAAGTCATCACCACCATAAACAATGAAAGTACATTTTTTTGATTTAGCCTCTAGCTTGGTCCTATCATCCTTGTCTATATGAAAAAACACCTCACATCCAAAGACTCTAAGAAATGAATAATCAAATTTCTTACCATACCAAGCCTCCTCAGGTATGCCTCCATCCAAGGCACTTGAGGGTCCTTTGTTTATCAAGTACATAGTTGTGCTCACCACTTCTTCCCAAAAAGAAAGAGGCAGTCCTACATGTATCCTCATGCTCCTAGCACGTTCCATTATTGTTCTGTTCATCCTTTTTGATACCCCATTCTGCTGCGGAGTTCCTGCAACCATCTTTTTCCTATGGATTTCATTCTTAGAACAATAATCATCAAATTCATTGATGTAATACTCCCCTCCATTATCTTTCCTGAGACATTTTAACTTAAGACATGTTTCATTCTCTGCCAAGGCTTTCCATTTAACAAAAGTATCAAATACATCGATTTGTTTCTAATACAATAGACCCAAACTTTCCTTGTTGCATCATCAATAAAAGTAACATAATAACTTGAACCCCAAGAGATGATACAGAGCTGACCCCACACATCGAAATTCACCAACTCTAACTTACTCTCTTTCTTCATAGGTCCAACCTTAAGAAACCTTACTTATTCTTTTCGCATATATGCGGTTCTCATAGAAATCCAAACATGTTTCGTATATCTAGGAAATTTTTCTTTATAATGTCCATGCCCTTATGGCTCATATGACCGATCATATAGTGTCATAATGTTGTATCTGCATATCTGAAGCCATAATATTACAATCATTACTACTATCAGTGGATAAATACAAGGTTCCAACCTTATTACCTCTTGCCACCACAAGAGCACCCTTGTAACCTTCCAAGAGTCAATTTGTAAATATCACAAGTACAACCATCACTTCCCAATTGCCCTACCAATATCAAATTTCTCCTTAATGTAGGCACATGTCTAACATCATTCAATAGCCATGTATTCCCATTCTGCATCTTAACCTAAATAGAACCTTTTCCAACTATACTTAAGGCTCGTCATCACTAAGAAAAACATACCCAAAATCCCTTGAACATAATCAACAAAACAATGCCTATGTGGAGTAGCATGAAAAGAAGCCCCTGAATCTAAAACCCAAGATTTAGTAATATTATGCAAAGAAAGAATCAAAGCATCCTGACATACATTACCTAATGCCACATTTGCCTCCTTGTTTTCTTCCTGTTGTTTCTTCTTGTCTCGAAGCTCCCAAGTCCTTCTTCTTTACATGCCCGGACTTTCCACAGTTCCAACATACAATCTTGCTCTTGGATTTTGACCTTGCCCGATCTTTTGATTTTCCACGGTTTCCTCTATTCTTCTGTCTCCCTCTAGTTTCCACTGTCAAAGCATTCCCTGAAGTAGAAGATTCCTTGGAGCTTTTTCTTCACATTTCCTCACTTAGAATCACCCCTACAACATCCTCAAACTTCAACTTCGAGTTAGCTGGAACCGAGTTGCTTACTGCCATTACCGGCTATTCCAACTTTCAGGTAAAGAGCATAGAATTAATAAAGCCCTAACTTCTTCATCAAATTCTATTATGTAATCAAGCTAGCATATTCACAACCATATTGAAATCATTTAAATGATCTGCTACTGAACTATTCTCAGACATCTTCATATTAAACAACTTTTTCATTAAAAATATCTTGTTAGAGGCGAGGGTTTTTCATACAACTTCCCTAATGCATCCATTAGATCTTTTGTCATCTTTTCCTTTGAAACATTAAATAATCCGAAGATGTAAGACACAACCGGATCGTTCCCAAGTGCCTTCCAATCCAACAAATCCCATTCCGCATCTGTCATACTCGAGGGTTTGTTCACCTTCTCAGAAATCGAGTATAAAGATCCTTCTGATAAAGGTAATCTTCCATCTGCATCTTCCAAAGACTGAAATTCTACCCGTTGAATTTATCAACCCTAGATCTTCCATCATATGCCATAGCTCCCACTCAAGCTAAAAAATTTCCCTGCGATTCAACACTTCAGCAAACCAAACCAGGCTCTGATACCAATTGTTAGGAAATAAGAGATAAAATATGTAGAATAATCCCTTACAGAATCGCAACAGTAGAAACTAATATGCAGAAAATATTACAGATCTCAAATAAAAGTGCGAGAATAAATAACATAACATAGAGAGACAATATTTAACTTAGTTCACCCAATATGGGCTATGTACACCAAGAATCACTTGCTCGATTTTATTACAAGCCTCCACTCTCTCAATACAATACCCAGATCCATTTAGAGCTATGCTCAACAAACTCTACAGAATTCAAACCCGAATTCAAAGCACATCTGCAATACATTTGCTTGTCATTCTATCATATGCGTAAGACCATATAAATAGACAATTGCTTAAGCAGTTTGATACAAAACCATGGGGTATCAAAACAATGGGTACCGAAAAAACCATGGGCCCAAAATCAGCCCATAACATTTCCCATTACCCATGGGTTAATAAACCACCCATGAAAATTTGCTTGGGGCTTCACCCCCCCCCCTTCGATCGAGGGGCTTCACCCCGAACCACCACCTAACCCGCTCACCGGCGAGCGGGACCACCGTAAAAATACCCGAGTGTAACACATAGAAGGTGTACCACACTCTAATATGAAAATAGGTTCCACAAACATAATAGCATTTTCAGTTTCCATGCATGATAGTTTGTCAAATTTAGCGGCTCAAATAGTGTAGATATCCGGTATGAGAATAAGATGAAGAGGATAAAAACTCATGACATTGTTATCCCACTTTTTGTTCATGTCCAAAGAAAAATAATATTCTCTAATGTGCAAATCCACGTAGCAAGGTGCAACAAAAAATAATTAATTAATTATGAATTAGTTAAATGTGAACGTAGTAGAGGATACACACTCCTTGTTTACAACCTCATTCAAAACACACAACAAAGATGATCAAAAAAAGTCTAGCAGAGAATATGGTTGCAGCAGCGAATAGATTGATAAAAAAAGTAATCACGTGTATCAGAAAAACAGCAGCAAGAATTGATTGAATAAATTTTCCCACCTAGCAGCATGTCAATGTTGAAAGATGAGGGAGAGAGAAAAAAAAATTCCCATGTAGCAGCTCCATCAAAACCGATCTCGAAGCTTCTGTCTTCAACTAGCGTGTAACCATTCACAATCGTTGGCAATAGACCCACTGGAAGCCCATAATTTTCTAACACTGCGTACACCGTAACATTCCCTTCCGATTTCGCTGAACAAAATACAAGGCTACTACAAAACAGTAAAAACAAAGGGCACTAAAACTAGGACGTCAGCATACAATCCCAAACAGGACGTGAAGAATAGAGGAAGAACAACGAAAGGGAAGCTAACGACAACATCCATAATACAACATCCATAATATAACCATGTCAAATAGTATATCATCATCATATCCAAAATGTCTTTAATAATCATCATGCATCATAATTGAATGAAGTCAACAATAATCCATGATCTAACATCTATCATCATACTATAATAAGGTCCATAATCATGTCTATAATATAATTAGTAGTATCATGATAAGTATCAAAAGGTGTCAAAGGAAGCGGGCACTACATATGACATTTGAGATATGGTCATAGAAAATTCAAAGGATTGTATGTTTTATAAATAAAGTAAATGGTAAGAGGTTTACCCCTATTGAAGCACCATTGATCTTATGTGAAAGTTGTTTTTTTCTAAGCAACATAGAGAAAGTTTTCTAAACAAAATGTAATATAGAGCCCGAGAGACATTAGAAATTATACAAACATATATATTTGCTCCACTAAAAACACCATCACTAAGGGAACACTTATTTCTAACATTCATTCATGATTATTGTAGAAAATTATGGGTTTATTTTCTTAAAATATAAATCTAAGGCATTTGGAATGTTCAAAGAATTAAAAACATTGGTTGAGAAACAAAGTGGCCTATGCATCGTGGTCTTGAGATCGAATAGAGGAGAATACAAGTCAAATATTTTTTGGATTATTGTAGGTATCATGGAATAAAGAAAAATTTCACTACAAGATACACACCTCAGTAGAATGGTGTTGTAAAAAGGAAGAATCATACAATAATGTAGATGGAAAAGAGTATGTTAAAAGGAAAGAATGTATGTAATGAATATTGGGTTGAAAAACTAGCTTGTGCCTTTTCTATATTGAATATAATTCCAACAAATATTGTATAGAACATGATTCCACAACAACTATGGAGTGGTAAGTATCATATTCTTTGTTATTTTAGATTATTTGTGTGTATTGTATACGCATGTGTATAAAAAACAAGTAAATTGGATGTTAAAAGTAAAAATGCATTTTTATCGATTATGATGAATAATCTAAGGAATATAGGTTGTTTAATCCTATAACCAAGGAATTCATTATAAGTAGAGCTATTGTATTCCAAGAAGAAGAATCAAGGGATGACAATATAGACAACACAATTACGAGTTATAGCAGCAATGCCATATGAAGCTAAAAATAAAAATGTCAAGGAGAAGAAGGAGAACAATCAAATGAGAAAGGAGTAACATCACAAAGAGAAAACTCCCAAAGCCAAGTTGAGAAAGGAGAATCATTAAGTCCAAAGGTAGGTAATGACTCAAATCCTACACTAGCATCATTGAGACAAAGATTTAGAGGCAAAAAGACTAGAAGATTACAAGAAATATATGATCAAGGGGATAGCAAAGATTTACAGACCTATTTTTCTTTCTTTTCCCAAGATCCTATATATTTTGAGGATGTAATTAAGGAAGAGCATTGAATTAATGTAATGAATGATGAAATGAAATCTATTAATAAAAATGATACATGAGATCTAGTTGATTTACCTAAGGATAAAGAATGCATAGGTGTGAAATGGATTTATAAAACCAAATATAAGGGAAATGGGAAGTTAAAAATATAATGCAAGATTACTAGCTAAGGGATTCGCACAAGTATGTGGAGGTGATTGCAATGAAAATATTTTTCCCGTAGTAAGACTTGATAATGTTAGAATGGTACTAGCTATTGCGGCTCAAAAAAGGAAGGTTTTGCACATGGATGTTAAATCAAATTTCTTGAATGGTTATCTAGAAGAAGAATTTTATGTTTAGCAGCCACTAGGACAAAAAGTAAAAATATATGAAGACAAGGTTTATAGGTTGAAAAAGACACTTTATGTACTAAAGAAAACACCAAGAGCATGGTACAATATGATAGATTTATACATGATAAAGAATAGATTCAACAAAAGTACAATTGATCCTACTCTATACACCGAGTTCAATGAGAAAGGTCAAATTTTAATTATTTTCTTGTATGTTGATGATTTTATATTTACATGAAATCTTTCTATAAATATGTTTAAATCTACATTGACAAACAAGTTTGAGATGACATATTTGGGATTGATGAAATATTTTCTTGGTATTGAATTCATACAAAATGATAATGGGATCATCATTTGTAATATTAAATATGAAAAATATGTATTTAGAAGGTTTAGAATGATAAAGTGATGTTTAATATCTAAACCTATGGCAGTAGACATAAAACTAAGTAGAGAAGATAATGAGTTAGATTTTCATTCAACTATATTTAGAAAATTGATAGGCATTTTGATGTATCTTACATCAATTAAGCCAGATATAATGTATGGAGTTATTTTCATTTCAAGATTCATGGATTCACCAAAGAATTCAAATTGGAAAGCAAGGAAAAAAATTGTTAAGATATATTGCAGGAACTATGAATAATGACAGAATGTGTTGTATTTTAGATGTTTTTCAGTTGATTAGATATATGAATAGTGACTTTGTAGGAAGCATTGATGATAGAAATATTGCATCTGGATATGCATTTCATATTGGAACAAATATTTTAATATGGGCATCAAAGAAACAAGCAATTATGACAATCTCATCAGCAGAAGAAAAGTATGCAGTAGGTACATAAGCATCATGTCAAGCAGTCTAGGTGTGAAGAATTTTAAAGGATCTAATGCATGAGTAAGAGGATCCTATTACAATATATTATGACAACAAGTCCACCATTTCACTATCAAATAATCATTTTTTCCACAAGAGGAGAAATAACATTAACACTTGATATCACTTCATTCAATAATTGGTCAACAATGGAGAACTCAACCTACAACATTGTAGATCAATGATGCAACTTGTAGACATATTCACAAAGGCATTAGCACATGAAAAATTTGAGTATTTGAGAGAAATTTTGGGAATTGTAAATAATTACGTAATTGATAGTAGAAATTAGGGGAATGTGTTAAAAATATCGATTTCTACTATCTACTCACCACCAACTTCTGCCACTGACTTCTCCAATTAATACCAACTGCATTAAATACCATCCATTTCACTAGAAGTGTCTATGATTAAAAAACAACGTACCAAATAAATTCTAGAAACTTCTACAAAATGATGATAATGTAATCATTTAAGAAAGGTGTCGATGACAATAACATTTATTTCTTTCTTGTGCCACAACACATCTAAATCTATTTTTTTCTGTCTTTGACCACAACAAAAGCCTAGGAAGCTACAATGGATCTTGACTTTCTAACCACCAACAAGAAACTGACTTATGTAATAATCGCTTATAACATTGATTTTTTTAATTAATTTATGTTGAAAATAGTACTTTCAACCGAGTACATTAAAAATTTCCAACCTTTCCACCAACCTTCTAGAAATGTCTGTGAATGAAAAACAACATGTGAGACAAATGATTCAATAAATTTCCAAAGACCTCTATAAAATGGAGGTGAATGTAATTTTTCGAGAAAAAGAAGGCAATAAAATATATCCTTTCTTATGACTCAACATATCGCTTCTTTTCTTCTTCTATTTTTTTGCCTCTGCCCACCAACATTATTGTATCAAAGAAGGTGGAGCAATTTTAGTGAGTTGTGTTCAAAGACATTACTGATGCAATTTTATAAATAATATTGAAGGCCTAATTTTTGAGCTAGTTGTTTATTATGATGTGACCCCTTGCATTGATCCACAATTGGTACTTGTGATGTGAATGCTATCAACCGAGTTGTTTGATTGGATATTTTTACTTCCATTGTATTCAAATATTCCTCTAATTTGGATTTGTACCAGCTATGTTTGACTTTTCCATTTATGGTAAAGGCATGAGAGGACTTGTTTTATTGGATTTAGTCGAAGGTTTTTAATAGTGTGCCTATGTACATGTTTATTCATACAAATAGATATTGCGGTGTTGTGCATTTTTTACCTTGGTTAACATATTCTCTTTTACTTGATTATTGTGAGAAGACATTTAAATGTAATCATAAATATAATAATGTAAATTAATTGTTGTATCACATAAGGGAGCATAAATGCTTTTTTGAAAAACAAGTTTTGTGCATTAAGTTGTGTAGTAAGTTAGATATGGTGTCATTGATGGTACAAATTTTCATTCTCATGAGCTTCGCTTTTAAATAATATATTATTTGAGAGTTGAATGACTTGTTGATCTTCGTTGTGCTATAGAGATAAGTCCATATGCAGATTAAGTTGGATGAAGCCGAGGAACTCCCAGAGTCGGCCGAGCAATTGGTCAAGATAGTGGTGCATTGAACATTCCACTATGATTTTTTTAGGAGTAAGGTTTATTTTGAAAGAAGATTTAATTTTTCTATTAAAAATAAATTATAAGGTATCAACTTTAGTATAAATCAGTCTATAATGCCAATATTTTCTTTCAAAAATTATGATACTTGGGCTTTTAGAACAAGATGAATATTTAATTCATGTGAATTATCGAAATAGTTATATTGAACCACAAGATGAGTTTACTTGGAGCCCAGGATGATGAAAATATTCTTAAAGAAAACAGGAAAAAATAATAAAAGGGATTTACATATCATTGTACAAAGATTGGATGATTCAATTATTGGAAGGCTCAAGCTAGCTACTGCACCAACCAACCTAGAGACGAAATATAAAAATACTAGTAAGGTAAACATTTCTAGATTACAAGCATTTAGAAAATAATTTAAAAATTTACAAATGAAAGATTTTGAATTAGTAGATCAATTCACATATTGTGTTATATATATTTTTATATAATAAGGAAGACTGGTGGTGAGATAACATATCCAAATATTGTAGAAAATATTTTAAGATGTTTGCCTAAAAATTGATGTAATTTTTGTAGCAATTGAGGAATCAAATGATTTGACTAAATTTTCTATAGATGAGTTGGTTGGTTCATTGAAGAATTATGAAGAAATTATAAAAAAGAATGATAATACTTCATTGGATCATGCATTCAAAATAAAAAGGACATTTGGTAGAGGAAAAATAAGAGGAAGAAACAATTTTCAAGAGAAGAAAGAAAAATTCCAAATCCGAGAGGAAGGGGAAAATAAAATTTCAGCTCAAGGGGACACAATAACAATCATACATCACAAATGTATGACAAAACAAGTGTAAAATGTTATTGCTTCAATAATTATGCTAAATTTACTAATGAATGTTGAAAAAACAAGCTGATATGACAAAGTAGAATGTAATTTTTTTAAAGTAATTCATGGTCTCTATTTATTACATGTGATGTAGCTCAAGAAATTTCTAGTAATATTTGGTTTATAGACAGTGGTTGTAGTAATTACATGACTGGAAACAAACAATTGTTTGAGATTTTGAAACTTCAGTTAAATCAGAAATCAAATTTCGGAATGATGATATAGTTGAGGTCATGGGAAAATGTGTAATTAATGTGACAACAAAACTTGGTAAGAATATTATTTCCATTGTTTATTTTGTACCTTGTTTAAAGAAAAATCTTCTAAGTGTGGGACAACTTATTCAAAATGGTTATAGAGTTGTCTTTAAAGATAATGTTTGCACAATATTTGATATTTCCCCAAGTAACATGGATTGCAAAAGTTGAAATGACGAATAACAAAATATTGTCACTTTACATAAAAATTGAAAGGATGGAGAAGAATGGAGCAAGTTTCAAGACATCATGTCAAGATCAAACATCTATATAACATTTGAGGTATGGTCATCTAAAATTCAAAGGATTTTTTTCTATAGAAAAGGAAATGGTACAATATTTAACCCTTATTGCAGCACCATTGAGCTTATCTAAAAGTTGTATTTTGGCCAAGTAGCATAGAGAGAGTTTTCCAAAGGAAATGTCATATAGGGTTTGGGCACCATTAGAAATTGTGCATACAAATATATGTGGTCCAATGAAAACACCATCATTAAAGGAGAACATTGTTTTTATAACATTTATTGATTACTATAGTAGAAAAATATGGGTTTAGTTTTTCAAATATAAATCTAAAGCATTTGGAACATTCAAGGAACTCAAAGCATTGGTTGAGAAACAAAGTGGCCTATCCATCAAGGTATTAAGATCATATAGAAGAGGAGAATACAAGTAAAATGAGTTTTCTGATTATTACAGGTATCATGGAGTAAAGAAGTAGTTCACTACATGATACACATCTCAACCGAATGGTGTTGCAGAAAGGAAGAATCATACAATCATAGAGATGGCAAGGAGCATGTTGAAAGATAAGAATCTATCAAATGAATATTAGGTTGAATTAGTAGCTTTTGTAGTTTATATATTGAATAGGAATCCAACAAAGATTATGAGGAACATGATTTCACAACAAGCATGGAGTGGTAAGCATCATATTGTTTCTCATTTTAGAGTATTTAGTTGTATTACATATGCACATGTGCCTAGAGAAACAATGAGTAAATATTATGATAAAAGTGAAAAATACATCTTTATTGGTTATGATGAACAATATAAAGCATATAAAATGTTTAATCCTATAACCAAGGAAGTCATTATAAGTAGAGATGTTGTATTCAAAGAAGAAGAATCTTGGGATGGCAAAATAGATAAGACAATTACAAGTACAATGGAAAAATTATAGGAAGACAAAAAAAAGAGGTCAAGAAAACCAACGGGGGACTAGGAGAACAATCAAATGAGCAAGAATCAAGATCACAAGAAGAAAACTTGGAAAGCCAAGTTGGGCAAGGAGAATCATTAAGTCCACAAGTAAGTAATGACTCAAATCCTACACATGAATCATTCAGACTAAGACTAGAATCTTGCAATAAATATATGATCAAGGAGATATGATAGATTTTCAATCTAATTTTTCTTTATTTTCCCAAGATCCTATATATTTTGAAGATGCAATTAAGGAATAACATTGGATTAATGCAATGAATGATGAAATGAAATCTATTAAGAAAAATGAGACATGGAATCTAGTTGATTTACACAAGGATAAAGAATCCATAGGTGTGAAATGGATTTATAAAACTAAATATAAAGTCAATGTAGAAGTTGAAAAATATAAGGTAAGATTTGTAGCTAAGAGATTTGCACAACATTATGGAATTGATTACAATGAAACATTTGCTCTGTCCGAAAACTTGATATTGTTAGAATGGTACCGTAAACCTAACTCAAAACAAATGGAAGGTTTGTCAAATGGATGTTAATTCAAATTTCTTGAATGGTTATATGGAAGAATAATTTTATGTGTAAAACCACCAGGATATGAAGTAAAAGGATATGAAGACAAGGTTTACAGGGTTGCGAAGACATTTTATGGATTAAATCAAGCACCAAGAGCATGGTACAATGGGATAGTTTCATACATGATAGAGAATGGATTCAACGAAGTACTAGTGAGCCTACATTGTAGACCAAATTTAATGAGAAAGGTCAAATTTTAATTGTTTTCTTGTATGTTAATGATTTGATCTTTACAAGAAATATTTCTATAAAAGCTGTTTAAATCTCAATGCAATGACAAAAGAATTTGGGATTGATGAAATATTTCCTTAGTATTGAAGTCATATAAAATGATAATTAGATTTTCATTTGTCAAAGTAAATATGCAAAAGATGTATTGAGAAGGTATAAAATAATGAATTCTAGTCCAGTCTCTACACATGTGGTAGTAGACACAAAACTAATAAAATAATGAGACAAATTTTGATTCAACTATATTCGAGAAAATTTGTAGGTAATTTGATTTATCTTACACAAAATAGGCCAAACATAATGTATGGAGTTAGTTTGATTTCAAGATTCATGGATTCACCAAAGAACTCACATTCGTAAGCATGAAAAAGGTTGTTCAAGTATATTGTAGGATTGAATATTATGGCACAATGTATTCTACTTCATATTTTTTTTCATTTGATTGGATATACAAATATTGACTTTACAAAAAATATAGATGATATAAAGAGCACGAGTGGATATGCATTTCATCTTGGAACATATATTGTAGCATGGGTATCAAAGAAACAACCAATAGTGACAATCTCATTAGCAGAAATAGAAGATGTAGCAGGTACATCAGTAGTATGTCAAGCAGTTTGGATGTGAAGGATTTTGAAGTTCTTGAAGGATCTAATGCATGAGAAAAAAGAGTCTACAACAATCTATTGTGACAATAAGTCCATCATTGCACTATCAAATATTCATGTTTTCTACAATAGAAAAAAAAACATTGATAGTAGATATCACTTCATTCGAGAATTGGTCAACAATATTGGAGAACTCATCCTACAACATTGCAGATCAAAGGAGCAGCTTGCAGATATATTCACAAAGACATTAGTAGAAGAACAATTTCAGTATTTGAAAGAAATTTTGTGCATTGTAAATATTTATGTAATTACTTATTGATAGTTGAAATTAGGGGTGGGTGTTGAAAATAGTAATTTCAATCAACATGCAATAAATGAAATTCTCCACCAACTACAATAAACTTTCCAACCTCCCCACCGACCTTCTAGAAATACTCTGATTGAAAAACATGTGAGCCAAATGATTCCAGAAATTTCCAAAGACCTCCCTAAAATGGAGGTGAATGTAATTGTTTGAGACAAGAGAAGGAAATAAAATCTATTCTTGCTTGTGGCTTAGCACATCAGTTCTTTTCTTCTTCTGTTTTTCTCTGCCTCTGCCCACCAACAATGTCAGCAGCAGCATCCACAAATTACTGCGAACACGAGTTTACTCATAATAACATCTGTGTATACAGTAAAAACCCAAGATTGTTAACCAGGAGACTGGAGCAAAGGCGCGCTTTGGTTTAATGGCGGTTTAATGTTGCGTCGTATTTGTTTCGGCAGTAATATTTAAAAGCTCAAATCTTCTTCCCTCACAGTCATGCAGTTCCACAAATTTAACGGGCCACTCTTGTCAAGAATCATGTTCAATAACTTATATAACATATACATACAAAGTGTGATATTTTTAACAAAACCAAGAGGCAAAAAGATGGCTGAAAATCAAGAGTCCATAGTGTGAAATATTACTTTTCCTAACAACAGGAGTCCATCTTCGACTAATCACAAAGAAAGATTGTTTTCCAGGAGTCATAGCGATGGCTGAGTATTTTTAAGGTTGTTTGCCTTTTTTAATATTTATGTCCTCAGCATTTGCAGAGGAACTTTGTTAACAAAAACAATTAACACATGCAGTAATGAGTTAAACTAATGAAACACTTAAACAAAAAAATAAATATAATTTGAAGTTCTCTACCTGAAGAGAAGTTACTCGTGGCCCAAAACAAAGAGAATTGTAACATTTTGAACTGAAACATGGCGAAGAAAGAATCTTACCTCTGTTATTTTGGCTTCCGCGGGCATTATCGATAGTAAATGCTGCAATAAAGCAAGGTGTTGCCAATGACTCGTAAATGGGCGCATCCAAATTCACCACTGTTGTGAGGCCGTGATTGTTCCGCTTGTTTCTTTCATTATATGGCTGTGATGGGTTTCCACCATGGCAGAGCGTAACTTGCCTCCACCATTAGACACTACAATTATACTATCAGATACAAATGCAGAACACCAAAAAAGGAAAAATAATTTTGGCCTGCTCACAGCGTGGATTGAACGCGTGCAGCGCAAAAAAATTCTACTGATTCTCGAATTAGATAACTTGTTGATTAAGCAATTCCAGTCAAAAGTCGTCAAATTCAAGATTTAAAGAGAAAAGTAGATTGTCTTTTATTGAATACAAACTTTCGGCTTGATTCTGCTTGAATACAAACTACAAAACGCTCAAGCCGAAACACGTTCACACGCAAAATCTAACAAGAACGTCGACGAAACAGAAACAAGCCTGATGCTAACCATTGATTGCACCCTGAAAAGCGTTTTTGTAGCATTATCTTGAAAACTTTTTTTGAATGGAATATCTTCGCGTGGGGATTATTGTGTTTACATCCTATGGTGTCTCCACGGGCTCCCGTTTTCTTGTTATCGCTTCTTTAAATACAGATGGTGCTAAGAACCAGTAAAATATCTCGTTGCTCATTCATTTTTTTTGTTTTTAATGCCCGTGAATATCATGGCTAGATCAATGCTTACCAAAATTACTGCAGCATTTGTTGTGTTGATCGTCCTTATGTTTAGCGCCACAACTATCACTGCTAACAATAATCTATATAAAAGTGAAGAGAAGAAGGTGGCTAATTCATTTTGGTCTTCTCATCCAAGCTGTCATGGCAACAGTGAAGATCCTAGATGCAGGCACCCACAATTTCGTAAGTCGCGTCACGATCATACGGCCAATCATATTCCATTTGCACGAGCTAAGCAACTCTATTATGGGGCAAGAGGCAAAGGGTAAGATCATGCAAATGATATCCGTATCACCTCCACGTACTTTGTATAAGAGTGTATTTCCATCTTGATTTTTTATTTTGTATTTCGTTATTGATGTATGAAGATGGATGAGGATTTTGAATATCAAAGATTTTCACAATAAGATATACTGTAGATTTTTATTTGGATTGAACTGTTTGAGAATTTATTAAAGCCAAAGATTTTGTTTAGACAGAAGCTATTAATACTCTTTAAATAAATGTATTCGGGTCCTCTGGTTGCAGTCCAACAAAGGAAGTTCGAGAAAGAAGATGAAAGCTCAAGAGTAGAAGTCTTTGTATGGAAGAACATTTATTGTAGTAGAAATTAATTTCAATGTTTTTTTGTATGTCGGAGTGATTAATTATTATTGAAGGTTAATTTATAAATTTGTGTGTGAGTATTTTATTCAAATTGATATGCACTTTAACTGGATATTATAACATACCACTAGAGTGACGCCTAATATTAGAGCGTTGGGTTTTAGAGTTTTCTTCAGATAGAGTTTATCAGATCCAGATCAATCGATCAAATTATCATATTAGTTTATGTATGGCAGACATGAATAGCCATAGTTAGGCCGATAGGCCTCTATAACTTCACTCAGTCATTTTCGACACCTATCTTGCAGCTCTTTTCCACAGAGCGGTTGACACATGTTATATTTAGTAATTGATGACTAGTTTGTTCCGCCGATAGGCCTCTATAACTTCACTCAGTCATTTTCGACACCTGTCTTGCAGCTCTTTTCCACAGAGCGGTTGACACATGTAATATTTAGTAATTGACAGCTAGCTGGTTCCTAATTAATCAAAAAATCAAAAATTCAAAGCTAATTAAAAACTAACTCCCGATATGGTAATTGAAAGCTAACTGAATGCTAATTGAAAGCTAACTGAATTATTAATAAAAAAATAAAAAACTTCAATTGAGAGACAGTTAGAGAACTCCCCGTAAGTAAATACAGCCATGCAATAACTATTTTTCAATAATTTATTAGGTTTCATTCGTGTATAGGAGCACTGCAGATATTTTCCAGTAGGACGCTTTTTTTTTGGCTTTCCGTTTGTGTTGTCTGTTCCTGGCCACCATCGACATGATCTCAGGTTTGGTTTCGACAGGTGGAAATATGATGAAGGAAAATGCCAGAATGATACGTTTCTGAGGTAAGGGTTTAAATTCTAGCATTTTTGTCAGGCTTACTCAATTACCTCCCATTTGGAGGCTGTTCTCACTATTCGCACTTTGGTGTGTCTGTCCTTGCTCAGCGGCTTCTTCACACCAATCTTGTTATTCCCTGATGGAATCATGGGCGTAATAATGCCCTCCTATGAATCTCCCATCGCTAAACCTGAATTACTCCTCTGGTTCGTCCCTCCGCCCGCACAAAATATAAGTTTGAGCCTTCCATAACTCGACCGTGCGTGCAGTTAACCATGTCTGAAATATCCTTGCAAACTTTTGCCATTTGCCATCATCAATCTCAAAGTTTAATACGTTTCCGGCTCGTCATTGTGCTGCCTCGTTTTTATTGTTTTTGTTGCTCTTTCTAGCTCTAGTTTCAGGCGTCAGATGAATTGAATCGCTCCCCGTGGGGTGTCTGCTCAACACAGTCCAGTCCAGTTCTGAAGACTGAACCCCACCACCATATATTATGCCATACCTGCATGAATGAATCTTTAATAAATCAATGGCCTCCTCTCACAGATAAAGTAGAGGATAGGGTACCGGTGGACGTTTCAATATTCCAGGACGGTGAGGTGGGAAACGGGAACGGACAAAATCCCTGCCACAAATTATGGTGTTGATTTAGTTGTATGGTTTACCTAATAAACAGTAGTTCTGGACCCACGCTGATGTTTTATGTGTACAATCTCTGTAATGCCATACCCCATGGCAACTGTTTATCCGGTACTCTTTCCGTTGCGATTTTAAATATATTATTTGAATACTCTAAAATAAGAAAATAAATCTGACTTACCAGGATTAGTGTCTTATTTGTGTCTTAGATTTCGCTTGAGAGCTGTGGTTGAGTTGTTAGAATTGGCTTACATTTATGTCTTCTGTTTTGTCCATTTTAATTATGAGTTCTAGTTTGTGTGTGTTTTACCAAATCATTTTGGTTAATGTGATGTATTTGTACTTCATGCAGATAAGGAGAGATACATCGCATGTGTGTTTTGTGCATTGCTTCCATCGTATTTCACTCCATTTAATTTCTAAATATATTGAATCATACTTTAGGGATTTGTTTATCTAGTAGTACTCAGTGGCACTTTTAAGTGGTCAGGCCTTCATCACAATCCCCGCTCTCGATGGCAATTTATTTGAAGAATCGGTCATTATTTACTACTTTTAGACAGACACATTTGTATTTATGATCGGCTCCCGCTTTTGAAATAAAAACTTAAATTGAGAGGCAGTTAGGCTTAATACAGATTTTCTATGAAAAATAATCTTTAAAGCCAGATCGTTTAAAAACATGAAATCATTAGAATCAACAGAATCACTAGAATCAACATATTGTTTGGATCCATGCGGCATGTTTATAAATAGTAACAATATTGTTTTGGAATGACTGAACTATCATTAGAATCAACTATAATTTTATTCAAATATTTTATTTGGACTCCTATTGTTTCCATGTCCATTCCATTGGTTAAGGCAACTCGAAAAATCTGGTGGTTGCTCTTCCATAGTTTTAGTTCAGATAAGTAGGAGTCGCACTATTTAGTTACTAATCATAGGTAGTAGTGTTATTATTTTATTGTAATGTGTATAGGATACAGACTCATGTCATGGTTTGAATCCACAAATTATCATGGTTTAAATCCACCACGTATTCTATTCAATTTAAATTTTATTTAGATCTTTGTTTAAATTTCCATTCAATTAATTCAGGCCACTGCCAAAAATCTGGTGACTATGGTAATAGCCTTCTCTCTTCTATATTTTTAGTTGAAGCAAGAGATACGTTTCCACCAATTATTTATATTTAAATATTGTTTAATGTTCACCCTATTTTATTTCCCATTTATTTATATTCAAACATTGTTAACTATTCAACTAATTTTGTTAACATTGTAAAATCTTTCCTTTAAAATTATATTTTTATATTGATAAAGCATACCAATTTTATGATAAATACTATTAATCCTTTAATATTGCATTTCTTTATATGTTATTAGCAAAAATTTTATCGATCTATTTACATGTGAGGTAGTGTAATTTCTAACAAACATTCTATTTAATCGTGTATTATTATTTTTTGTAAGATTGTTATTTATAGATTATAATAATTAATTAAATATAAAGGAAAAATGTCAATATATTAATTTTAGATTGTTATTTAATAATTCATTTATTTGAAAAAGGTTTGTAAATATGAAATTTTAAACTCTTATTTAAGATTTTATATATACATGTTAATTAAAATGTTATCAAACAAATGGTGGTGATATAGTTCTACTATAGTCTGCTCAATTGTTTAAATATGAAAAAATTAATTATTAGTTACATACGGAATATACAACAAAACAAAATTCGTAAATTTTATTATGTTTTAAGGAAAATAATATATCCATTAATAGATTCAAAAAGGTTATTTTTTAAATTGAAATTCATAAATTATTATCGTTATATAGAGATTATAATTTGTTATAGAGAGATTATTTTTTTTTGTGTGTCATTTGCGGTCTCTTTTTTATTTTTTTCGATTTTTTAATATTTATAAAAAATTCTCTAACTAAAATGATTACCATAAACTTTCTTAGTTAGATGATCAGCTCGACATCTTAATTAGAATGGAAAATCTACTAAATAATAATTTCTTTGGACCACCTTTGATACAATAATTTGAACAATTGATCCATTTATTAATTAGCATTTATTAATTATCGTATGATAAAATGGTAGCCGTATATTTTTCATTAAAATTGGATAAAAATGCACTTAATATTATTTTTTTGCAAGTGTTCAATTTGTTGACACTCTCCTTATAAATCAATTTTTGGGTTGTTCCAGTTTTGTGTTGGCGAATGAAGACACGGAGTCAATCTAACGTCCCCATTCCTCTTGACACTCCTACATGGATGGTATGCATTAGAAACATTCAATGCGAGGAAGAATTTTGTAGAAAACAATTTGTTGTCCATGTTCTTCATCATAGAAGACCGAATTTGAGTCTCGACGAGATAAAGGAAGAGCTCTATAAAAGGTTTAAAGTCTATGATATGAGGACCATTTTCCTTTCCTCGTTTAGGACAAAGAAAACACGTTCTAGAGGATTTGGCCTTATCTACGACACTGTGGAGGATGCAATCAGAGTTGAACCTGGAAGTAAACTGATGAAGAATGGAATTGAAGTCCCGAATCCGAGAGCTAAGAAGGATTGCCCGAATAGAGCTAAAAAAATAAGGGGGGTTAAGAAATTTGGGGATTCAAAATGAATATATGTCATTTGAACTTGTTTTGATAAAAACTTTAGTATTTTAATGTTTAAAATAGACTTTGTGAGATGACATTATGTTGATATTCTTATACGAACAATGCAAAATGATTTCAATATTGTTGACATAGTGAAATTTGAAACTATTAATGGTCTGTTTAGATGTCCTTTCTTGTATCCACAACACTTGAGAGTTTCAATAGTTCGTAGTGGAGTTGAAAAATAGTCATGTTTTGTTTAGAATCCTTTTCAGACTTGGTGCTCATGGAAAACATTTTCGTGGACTTAATTTTTGCAATCATAAATATCGTTATTGTCAATTTAGCTATATTTGTAAATATTTAATTATATTTAAACAATAATATGGTGAATAGTAAGTGTAATGATTATCTCATTTTAATAGTACATACTTAACTTTAAACCATAAACACCACCTTAAATAATCGTGGATCAGTGTGAGTAACGATGAAAGATAAAGCATATTATAATCCAATTTCCCTGAATACTCGATAAAAAACAACGATGAAAGATAAAGCATATTATGATTATGAAGAGGAAGACAACGATGAAGATGATTATTATGACGATCAACACCAATGAACTACATGGATGGGGATCCTTATCATTAATAATATGAGTCTTAAGTAACCAAATTGGTACGTTTGCATCGAGGCCATTCATTCCTGAACTAGAATGACCATGACAAACAAGATGATGATCACGATGATGATGATACTAACTATTACGATTATTATATTAATCATGACAATGAATATGATAAAGATGAAAATGAAAACGATGCTAAAGACTCTATTTGATAAGAGTCTCTCCCAAGAAAATAACAGTCAATAATGGAGAGCCCTTAGGAGGTAAGAAATGGTAGATGCACTTGAACTGGAGGAAAATCATTTGCATATTTAGCACACACATTTATAACTCATGGATGTTAGGATTACAAATAAGCCACCAATATAATTTACCATCCAAATCCAAGAATGGTGGTGGTGATAATGATGATGAGGATGATGATGATGAAAACGATAATCAATGATGGTGATGATAATTATGATGAGTCTAATTACAAAGAAAACGATGATGATGAGGATGAAAATGACCACAATGATTATGAGGACAACGAAAATGATGATAAAAACTTTGACAAGGATAACGATGATGATCAGAATGATGATGACGATGATGGAAACAATTATGATGATGAGTATAATAATAATATAATTAGTATTAAATAAAAATAATATGATGATGGCTCCTCGCACCTCCTCGCATCCTCCTTGTGGCTGCCCTAACCCTAACTGAGAAAATATTGATGAAGGAGGTGGAAGGAGAGAGACCAATCCTGCTGAAGATCGGAAATCTCCTGGATCAAGCTATTATCATCATAAGTGTCATTGTTATCATCATGGTCTTTCCACAAGCACCACCACGATCACCACAATGCCATCTTCATTGTCATTGTAATTGTTTTCATGGTCGTATTACTTTTGGTCGTGATCATCAGCTTCATAATCATCATTTTTATCATTATCAGCATCATCGTCGTCGAATAAATCATCACCCTCATCATCATTGTTGTCATTATCCTTATCTTCATCATCATCGTGATCATCATCAACATCTCTATTATTTTTTATTAAAGGTCAATAGTTTGTTGAAAGGGACTATACCCTTGTACAACAGTGCTCAAACGCTAGATTTGACAAAATCAGTATTTCAAAGAGAGATCAAAATCAAGATAAAATGACAAATCCCAACAAAAGAAGAATCTTCCAAGTACACAGCCAAAAACTAGCAAAATTTCAACCAAAAAGTAGCTGCTCTGTAGCAGCACACTAGGCCAACAACCCAGATATAGGAATGATAACCCATAACAGGACAAGACTCATGTCTTGTCCGAGACAATGAAGGGTTTAGATTGAGATCCCTTCTTTTTCCTATCCACTACCTTCCATTCCTCATTTCCTTCTTCCACTGAGATTGAAATAACCACTTCAATTGACTTGATAGGGATGTGGACCGTAACCAGGAGAGCATCCTGAGGAGAGGAAGCTTTCTTCTCAGAAGTGTTCTTAGCTTGTGGGAGTTCCACAATCGGGTCGGTATGGGGATTTATTGTTAGATGTTCAGGTAGAGAATCCTTCCACCATGTAGGTTTTCCTTTGTGTTTGGAATATTCACATTCCTCTGAAATATGACCAATTTGAAAGCAACGTCGACATTTGAAAGCAAGACCCCAGTAGTCCAATCTTTGTTCCCAAATTCTATCCCTAATTTGCAGTTTGATTACTGCTGGTAGATCTTGAGAGGTATTAAGATCTACGAGGATTCAAGCATAAGTAGTATGTACCTAAACAGAGGTATTATCATCAACTTTTACACATGATTCTAGAGCATTACCTATGGCAAGCAAGCATGATCTATTCCAGAGTTGAAGTGGGAGTCCTGGCAAATGAACCAAAACAGGGTAGGTATCAAAGGAATCTTTTAAGGGATCAAAAGACAGATACCATGGCTTGAACATGAGCCCGTGTTCACCCCAAACCCAATATTGTTTGAAATTCAAATCCCTATATTCAGGGGTTTCAAAGATAACAATAAAATATGCTTTGGCACAAGGATAAAGCTCAATCTTACCTTGTGTTTTATCAATTTTGCATTTATTACTACCGCTACCATGGATAGGGCTGTGTTGTGGAGAACTAGAGTGTGGAGTGTGATTATTGCCACCGCCATGGATTTTAGGGTTAGGGCTACGTCGTGAAGAGCGGGAGCACGGATACATCGTGAGCGTTAATAATGATCGTAAATAATCATGATCATAATTTTATCATCATTATCCTCATCTCTAATATCACCACCATCATTATTATCAATGGTTATGCTCTATCCTTATTATCATCATCATTTTGATCATCATAATCATCTCTATTATCGTCATCATCATCATCATTAACATTATTGTCATGATCATTAATAATCATCGTCAATAATCATGATCATCATTTTTATCATCATTAGCCTCATTATTATTATCACCACCATCATCAAAACCACCACCACCACATCAACACTATCAATGGTTGTGCTCTCGGTGGTGCATTTCTCCTTAGTAGTCTCCTCATCACTTTTAGAGTTGTGTTCGGTGTTAATGTTGCATAGTCCATGATGTCACACAAGTTTTCATGTTTGATAATGAAATTCAACCTTAATGATTGTAAAAAAATGTTTAATCCGAACTCATATCTTAAACAGAAATCACCAATATAACTTTACAGATACAACACTAAGATCATTTGAAGCATTGTGTCATCATTTATGTTTACTTTTTATCATATGTAAGTTACGAGGTTTGTGTCAAGTGTTTACCAATGAGAGTTTATGTTCATTATTTATGGTTTGTAATCACTCATCATCATCCTCATCATCCTTTTTTTTACGCTTACCACAAGACACAAAGTGGTTTGATTTGCACCAGTTGATGCCTGGTGAACCTCATTCAAATTCTTCAAGGGCGTATAAGTGGAGGATTGGGAATGTGATAGATTATCCTCATATTGTTGCATCTTAAATGCACAAAAGATTTGAGATATTTCATGAAGAGGTGATATAGAAACTAATTGGTGCAAAGGACTACTGGTACAGGTTTGTAGTTTTCTGTTTGATTGAAATTTATTTGAATTTGTGGAGTGATCCAATGCATTTTGAATATTGTGAAAAAATGGTTTTGTAAGCCACGTGTTTTTTTGGCATGGTATTTATAGGTTTGAGTGGCAACATCGAGAATCTGCACATGTCCACAGATTCATGTGGGTCCCCGGTAGCCCCTCTATGGAAATGTTTGATTGGGCTGACGAGAATCAGGTAATGGCTGCAATATCATTCTTTAATAGATATGTCACTTCGTGGAATCCCCATGACAGCCATCAGATAAATGTGGTGCTCGGTCGATCTAGAGTTGAAGATCCTTCCTCAATGAATCCTTCATGGATATTATAGCATGACCCACTTTATGACTATGAAGAACTTGTCAACCATGTGCAGAGGCATACTAAATGTAGCGAGATGTCCTATTTGCGAAAGAAGGGATCATCCATGGTTTTTCATTATAATGTTCTGTGGGATCTTCGGGATGATTCAGAGTTGTTTGTTGATGCAGATGATTAGAAGAGATTTGAACCTTCCCATAACGATGCAAGATTGAACCTTCACAACTGAGACATGTTGGCCATATGGCACGGTAATATAGATTTCCAGCTTGTTGTTTCTAGACACACGGTGTTAAAGTATATAGCAAAATATGCTTCAAAGGCAGAGAAGAGGTCAAAGAGCTTTCATGACATGTTGACAAGGATATTAGGTGATGTGGATGGGGAAGAGTCTACACTATGCATATACTGGAGGATTTTAACAGAAACAATTGTGGAACGTGATATTGGGGTGCAAGAGACGTGTCACATGTTGTTGAAGTTGTCATTGGTTCAATGCAATTGTGCCTTTATGACTCTGAATGTTGGTTGGAAGATTTTTCGCAAGGTGAGTATGACATCTGGAGAGAATGAAACTGGATCATGTTTCATCGATGCATATAAAGATCGACCGGTACATTTGGAATCCATCTCATTGATTGATGTTGTGAGATCATGGTCATTTAATGCGAAGAGAAAGAAAGACAAATGGAAGCCCAGGAATACACCCACTATCATATGCATATGGCCGTGGTATTTCTCTGTTCCAGAAAGTGGATCAGAGGATCACGAGAAATTTTGTTGGAGTGATTTGTTATTATATAAGCCCTTTTGTGATATACACAGGGACATAGGAAGTACTAGAGAGGAAATTTTACAAAATTGGGAGAGAAATAAGAATACGTATCGTGCATGGCATGTAGACCAAAAGGATGCAATGGAGGAAGAAGACATAGAAGACACCGAGGACTATGAGACACAAAGTTTTGTGGGAGTGGATGGAATGAATGAGTGGGAGTTATTTTCTAGCATTGTTCCTCCAAATTAGGTGCATTTGAGTGATCTTCATATGCTTGGAAGATGGAATTTTGATTTGAACCATGTTTGGGATATAGAGGAGGATGAGGATGTATAAGATACGTCAGCATGTTTTATAGAAACGAACAAATCCATGCAAAATGTACTGGATGCTTCAAACAATTAGGTATCAGGTGTGGAAATGTCATCGAGAAAACAATGTATTGCTCTAGAAACTATAGTCGAACATTCTAGAAAGGACCACAAGGAAGCTCCGCTCAAGATGATAATACAAGGTACTGCTGGGATGGGGAAATCTTTCCTGATTAATTGCATTAAGAATGTCTTGGAAAACAATGTCATGACAGGTAAGACTCCTCGTCTTCTTTTGGCAACACGAGTTTTAGCTTTCAACATCCGTGCTACAATGGTGCATTCATCGTTGAGAATTCCATTACGTGACATGAGATGTTTTAATAGACATGCACTGGATGTATTTCAAGAGCAGATGAGACATTATAGATACATTATTATCGATGAGATGAGTTTCATGGGTCCAAAATTGTTGAAAAAAATTGATATTCACTTGCGAGAAGCATTCCCTTCACACGAGAATGTCATAATTGGAGATAGGTCTATAATTCTTGTCGGGGATCTTGCCCAACTCCCCCCTGTAAAGGACATACCGATGTATGCAGGAAACATGGAGGGAAAAAAGTTGTGGAGATCTTTTTCTCGTGTCGTGACTCTCGACATGATTTTTCGTCAAGAAGGGGATAGTTTGGATCAGGTGAAGTTTTGAAACTTGCTATCTAATTTTAGAAATGTGAATCCCACAATCGAAGATTGGGAGTTGTTGATGTCTAGAATAGATTCATGCTTTGGTACAGAGGAAATTTTGATGTTTGACTCTTCCAAATTTTTTTTTCGATGAATGTGAAAGTGACATTTCATAATAGGATTATGCTTAAGAAATTGAATGTTCCTATGGCACGAGTTGTTGCAACTTGTATGAGAAGAGTGGCGTATGGAGAAAGTGATGATGACTAGTTGGAGAGTGAGGTGTTACTTTGCAATGGTCAACATGTTATGTTGGTGTGTAATTTGTGGGTGGAGGTAGGTTTAGTTAATGGATCTCTTGGATAGGTGAAGAACATAGTGTATTTCCCTGGGACAAAGCCTCCAGATTTGTCGATATTTGTTGTTGTGGAGTTTTAGAATTATGTCGGCATCCCATGGGATTTGAGTCATCCAAAATATGTAACTGTGCCTCCAGTATTGAGGGGATGTTGCAGACAAGTACCTTTGAAGATGTCATGGGCTCTTACAATTCACAAATCGCAGGGACTCACTCTTAATAGAGCAATGATCGACATAGGCAGTAGGGAATGACAGGGGCTGACATTCACGGTGATATCAAGAGTGAAGTCTCTTGATGGATTATGCACATGTCCTCCTTTTTCTTATGAGCATTATTCTAAGATGAAGGAAGGTGCATATGTTTCTATTAGGAAGAGGGAGGAAGCTCGTTTGCTGAAATGTGAACAAACGTCATCATGAATGACATTACTCGCTCATCCTTGAATACTTAAATATGTGTCTTTCTGATATGTTGATATTTCTATGTTTTCTGTAATTTTGTTCAGTGATATGTAGTGATCAATTTTTCTAAACATGAATCAGTGAAAAATACGCCGAGGTTTGTTAATTACATGTGATACACATTTTGATTTTGTAATTTTGCATTTATTTCTACATTTTTATAGTTAACATTTATATAAATTTAATTTGTTTGATGCAATATGAGGAATTTTACATTTTATGGTGTCTCACAAACTCATCAGTGTGTCATTATTAGTTGTGAGATTAAATGCGACGAGATTTGTATGGAAGGAAACTCAACACTTTAGTTTTCATTTATGAACATAAATAAACACGTGAAATTAGAGAACTTGAATCTGTGTTTCAAAAATATGGTTAAAATTTTGTAACTGGACTAGGTTATTTGTTTTTTTAATTTGACATGATGTTAATGGTGATGAATATGATCCATGATGGTGGTGATCATAAGGCCGACAATGATGATCAATAATGGTGGTCATGATAATGGTGATGAATATGATCCATGATGGTGGTGATCATAAGGCCGACAATGATGATCAATAATGGTGGTCATGATAATGGTGACGAATATGATCCATGATGGTGGTGATGTTAATGATAATGATGATGATTGATGATGGTGGTGATGAATATGATCCTCGATGGTGGTGATGTTAATGATAATAATAATGATTGACGATGGTTGTGATGATAATGATGACAATAATGATTGATGATGTTGGTGACTATAATGATGATGACAGTGACCAAAGATGGTGGTGATGATAATGATGATGATAATGATGACAATTTGATGGAGATGATGAGAATGGTGACTATAATGAGGACGATAGTGACCAAAGATGGTGGTGATGATGATGATGACAATGAATGGCGATGGTGGTGATGATAATGACGATGACATTGATCGACGATGGTGGTGATGATGATGACAATGACAATGATTGATGATGGTGGTGATGATGATGATGATGACAATGATCGGCGATGGTGGTGATGATGACGATGAAAATAATGATCGAAGATGGTGGTGATGATGATGACAACGACAAATACTAATGATGGTGGTGATTATGATGAACGACGACAATGATCGTTGATGGTGGTGCTGATAATGATGATGATAATGATTACGAAGACAAAGATGATGATGATGACGATGATGAAAATAATGGTAAAAAACCGATGGGGATGAGAATGATGATGTTGATGATGATGATTTGATGGAGATGATGACGAAAATGATGATGATGATGAAAATGATGATGATTGATGATTACGAAGACAACAATGATGATCATAATGATGATGAAAATGATCAATGATGTTGTTGATGATAATGATGACAACGATGATCAATGATGGTGGTGATGATAAAGATGATGACAATGATCGACAATGGTGGTGTTGATAATGTCGATGACAATGATCGACGATGGTGATGATGATGATGATGAAAATAATGATCAACAATGGTGGTGATTATCGTGACAACGACAATGGCTGTGATGATAAAGATGATGACAATAATTATGAAGGCAATGATGATGATGGTGGTGATGATGATGATGACGAAAATGAAAATGATGGTAAAAATTTTTATGTGGATGAGAATGATGATGTTGATGATGACAATTTGATTGAGATGATGATGATGAGAATCATCATCATAATGACAATGACTATGATTGATGATTATGAAGAAGGTGGTGATCATAAGGCTGAAAATGATGATCAATGATGGTGGTGATGATAATGATGATGGGGATGATCATCATTAGTGGTGAGGATAATTATAATGATAATGATTACGAAGATAATGATGATGATGATGATCATAATGATGAAAAAAATAATGGTAAAAAATTAGACGGGGATGAGAATGATGATGTTGATGATGCTGATTTGATTGAGAAGATGATGAAAATGATGATGATTGATGATTATGAAGACAATAATGATGATAATGATAACGACGACAATGATCAATGGTGGTGGTGGTGATAATGACGATGACAATAATAAACAATGGTGGTGATGATAATGATGAAAAAATGATCGACGATGGTGGTGATGATAATGATGACGACAATGATCGACGATGGTGGTGATGATGATGATGACGAAAATGATTAACGATGGTGGAGATGATCATGAGGAAGATAATTTTCGACGATGGTGGTTATGATAATATATTCTAATGATTATAATGATAGTGATGATGACAATTATCAATGATGGTAGTGATGTTAATGATGATGAAAATGATCTATAGTGTTAGTGATGAGAATGATGATGACAATGATCGACGATGTTGGTGATGATAATGACGACAATAATGATCCATGATGGTGGTGATGATAATGATGATGAAAATGATTACGAAGACAACGACGATGATGATGAAGTTGAAAATAATAGTAAAAACATTGATGGGATGAGAATGATGATGTTGATGATGAATATTTGATGGAAATGATGATGTTGAGGATGATGATGATGATGATGAAAATGAGGATGATTGATTATTATGAAGACAATAAAGATGATAACAATGATCATCGATTTTGGTGATGATATTGACGAAGAAAATGATCAAAGACAATGGTGATGATAATGATGATGACAATGATCAACAATGGTGGTGATGATAATGACGATGACAATAATCAACAATGGTGGTGATGATAATGACATTCATAGTAAATTTTATTTTATGTGTGAAGTTGTCATAATAATATTAATATTAGCAATAACATTAATATTATTCATGATATTAATATTCATAATATAAATATTTGTACTAAGAATATTAAAACGAATAATATCAATACTAATTTTAAAATATTAATTTTATCATACTAAATTTCAGATTTGAACATTGAATCACGGACCATCGATCCCAAGTGCTTGACCCTAAACACATTTTGTTAATGTTAATAGTACATACTTAAATTTAAACCATAAACACTAACCTTAAATAATAGTGGATAAGTGTGAGTAACGATGACAATTAAAGCATATTATAAACCAAATTCCCTAATACTGAATGAAAAACCTAAACCGATTGACAATGATGATATTTGACGATGATGAAAACGATGACGAATATCATGATGACAAAAATAAAACAATGATGATATTGACAAGAATGAAAACGGCGATGATAAGGATGATGATGAAAATGAAGACAATGATGATGACGACGACCATGAAAACCGTGCAAATGATGATGGCGACAATGATGATGTCATTGATGATGTCAATAATGAAGAAAATGTGGATGAAAATGATGATGAAAATGGAAAAAAACATGATGATAACGATGACACTGATGATGATAATATGATAATTTAGTTTTTGATAATTTCTAATTTTTAATTTTAATTTAATTTTATAATTTTATTAATATTTAACTTTAAATAATTTTAAATATTTATTAATTTTTAATAATTTGTAATATTCTATTTTTTTAATTTATAATTTTTATTAATTTCAATTTTTCCTTTTTTTATTAATTTCAATTTATATTTTATTATTTTACCTAACGTTTATAACTAATTTTTAATTAATTATTAAGTTCTATTAACTTGTAAATTTAATATTTTAATTATTAAGTTCTATTAATATGTAAATTTAATTTTTATTCATTTTATAGTTTTTAATTTTTTTTTAAATTTTTCTCCATTTTTATTTTTAATTTATTTCTATTTTTTATTTTTAATTAATTATTTTGTTGATTTTAATTTTTGTTGATTTATTTTTCTAATTTTTAAATGATTTAATGATTTTTCTAATTTTAAAATGATTTAATGATTTAATAATTTCTGATTTTTATTAATTATAATTTTTTTGTTTTTAATTTATTTTTATTAAATTTAATAATTTTAATTCTAAATTTAAATTTTCATTTTTTTATCTTTTATTAATTTAAAAAGGCCTATCGCCCTGTTCATATCATTATTTTATTTATTATTTTAAACATCTAATATATATTCTCATTTATGAAAAGTTATGTCTTTTGATTAAGACTGGATTTAACCAACACATCAAGTGAATTTTAACGCCTAATACAAAAACACTAAATATCTTATTAAGAGTATAAAGAGGACGATGCCAACGAATTATAGTTATACTTTACACATTTTGTTGAATTGATGTGCATGATACCATTCATGTACCTCAACAACGGCCATGGCGATAATAAGTTCTTTCATAAAACCTCCTGATAACTCAATCCCGTTAAAAAGTTAAAATTATGTAGGAAGGAATGCCACGAATCCTTTGATCGGACCCATTGTCACTTTAATGTCGTCTCAACACATCACAGAGTCACATGCCCTTATGAATTCATGCTGGTCGAGAAAACTTGTGTTGTTAATTCTTCGCCTTACCCTCCACAGGCCAGACTTCAGCTTCCAGATTCAACACAACCTCCTTGCTGGGAAATGGGCCCGGGGCTGTGATCATGGTCGGCTGGCTGTGCACACCCTCCCATAAGCTATCGGGCCCATTTTAAGAGTCCTGACCGTAACTAGCACGCACAAATTTAGTAGATTCGCTTTATCATTATGTAAATACGTGAAACATCCGGAATGCTGTTTCCTAATAAGAACAATGGTCCCACGTGAACTATATAAGTGCTTCCATTTGATTTCATCAACTTTATACTTCCTCATTACACTTGATTTCCTATATACTATCTCTAAGTATTTATGGCTCAAAAATAGTGGTTATAGTATGTACATGAATGATCACATTGAAAATAATATTGAACAACGGTTAAGTCTATGCAAAAAGGTAAAATCAATATTAAAAACTATAGTCAATAAATTTTTGTAATTTACGATATTGAAATAACAAGTTTGGCTATGTTTCGTTGCTAAGAAAATTAAATCTAATAAACACATTTCTTTAGGTCTTTCTTGAATTTATCATATCTACATTCTAGATATTCATTCACTAAATAATTTATTTATCAACCATTGTAGTAAATTATCCCCATGATTCATTCTATAACTCTTTATATAATATCACTATCAACCCGTGGAAAACTATACGGTTTGGGCTAGAGAGGACTATGGTCTTAGATGACTTCTACAGTCATACGGCCACCTTTCATCTTCGACTCGACTGATTTCAATGTGAATATATTAATTGCATCATTTCACCTTCCTTGGATATGGGTTAGCATAATATTTCATCTATTGAAGGAAATATAGGGATGTCACTATAACTACATTAATCACCTAGTACTTTCATAAGCTCTTATTACAAAAATTAATTCAAAAGAACACAGATCTCTCTTTCAATTTCCTAAATTACTTGAATATCATTTATATTAGGTGTGCTACATAGGTATGAATCAGTCAAGAAGGTCAAAGATTCCAATTTCTCCACTTCCAATCATGCAAATCTCATAGCGCAATGTCTAAAAGATAAAATTTACTACAATAATTATCAAAGGAACTAGAGGAATAAAAGGGTTTAGTTTAGGAATTGAAGAACACTACATAACACTAATACTATATTTATTACATTCATTATCATAAATTTATCAAACTATTTTTTTGTCAAAATACACAAGGAAATGATATTCGCAAAAACCATAAACCTAATTCCCAAAGTGAAGGAAGGGTGAGAAGCGAGATGATTCAAGTCCGTAATGGCCTCTCTGACAGTGGATGTTTGTTGGCTAGATCTGAAGATCTTTTTGGATATGATGTTGGTTCTATGGCGGCCAAAAAAACCCATGTTTCGGCTGATTCATTTCAACTTGGACGCCATTTTCCTTATTTCATGTAGACGACGGGGGTGGAGAACATTCGGATGGTTGTAATGGGAGTCAATCTTTAGGCACTAGATTTGAAGCTCTGCTGGGTGCTTCTACCACTATGTTTAAGGACGTCGTGGACCTTGGTTCTGTCAGGAATGGTTTAGTCTATGAGACCCCTATTCTGTCTTTGGAGCTCCTATGCGAGGAAGCACAATAGTGTATTAACTACTCTTTGGTGTTGGACTGATTCAAAGAAGATATTATCGATCAATGGAAGAGATGCCTCCCTGTTGGTGGTTGTATCCTTGGCCTTATTAAACCTTCCCCTTCCTAGAGTTTGCAAAATCATGACAATGAACCGAATCAATCCGCTATCCAGGCCTCTTTCATGGATGTGTTACACTAATATGGTAATGAAAACAAGGTTTTATTAGAATCCAATCATAATAATCTTATAGTTTATGCAAAATCAACCCCATCAATTTGTTTTGGTGATGAGGTGGTTCAATTTGAAGCTTCATTCAAAAGGAATGGTTTGATTTGTAGATTCAACAAATTTTATCCTGGTATGCCATCACTTCATGTTTGGATTTCGAGGCAATGGGTTCCCTTCATGGAAGGTAGGATGGATATTTTCCCTAGTGCTAGGGTTTTTTTTTCCTTATTTCTTTTGTTTCGGCTACGGATAAGGATCTTATTTTTTGAAAGTTTGGAATTTTGATTCTCATTTTGTATTAATGAAATCATGGTTTCCATTGTTTAACTTGTCACAAATACCTTGAATCTAAAGCTGATCTGGATTCATCTTCCATATGTACCCCTCAATTTTTTGTTTGAAAGTTTTTTAACAACTATTGGTAATACATTAGGAAATGTATAACTATTGTCCAATAATAGATGATTTTGAGAACACAACATTTTACTAGAATATTGGTTGATATGGATAATTTTGTTGATTTCTTTGCACTACTATTGAACTCAAAGTGGAAGATAGGACTTGTTTACAAAATTTGGACTATGAAGGGTTTCCCTTCAGATGTAGAAAGAGCTTCTCTCTTGGCCATCTAGCTTCAAATTGTAGTGCCCACTTCCTTTGACACATTTTTTATTATTATTTTTATCTTGTCAATTTGCACTTATGGTTATATTATAGTTTTGTTTTTAGCATGGTAGTAGATATCGGAGATCTTGAATCGTTATTGATTTGATTCTTATATGATGCATATGGACATTGGAGACATTTGATGTTGATCTTGATATATTGTTGACATGATTATTTATCTGTATTTCTGACATGTGATATATTTAATCATGTTTAGTAGACATTTGATAATTGGATTAATGTTGTGATCGTTTTGACGTGGATTAAATGTGCAATGGAAATGTGCTAGAAACTTTTAGTGATATCATATCTTGCATAGATGATATTAATTCATATATATTTGATTTCAAATTTATATTACATATTTGACATGAATGTTTTAATGTGGCCATGAGGCTGAAGGAGGTATCCTTTGTTTTACATGTATATTATATTCACAACAACATCGGGAGAGTGGAGACCAACCACATTGGAATTCGAGAAAAATTCAACTAGGGTCACCATGGCAACATGTAATTGTGTGTGTGTTAGAATTATTGGTTAGGAGAAAATTGTGACCTAGGGGTCATGTGTTGTTTTGTTTTAATTTTCCCCTTTCAGTATGTTAGTATGTGTTTTCTTTTAGTAATGAAAATTTACTTGTTTTATTATTTAGATTTTGGATCTATCTTTACCCCCTTTATTATTCATGGGTTGTAGTGTCTTAATTAAGCTAATTTAAATTTTTTCTAAACTAATTAAAGATGTGACCAAAAAGGAGTTCATTTATTAGGCTTGATTTAGTCTTGGATTTTGTGTTGAGTGAAGTGTGTTTGATTTTGATGTAGCACACTCTACCCTTCATAGGAAACTCGAATTTAGCCTTAGAGGCCAACTTTGGAAGCTTGTGGGACAAGTCACACTTGTCCCACACCTCTTAAATTCCCATGCCAACCCTACCTATGGGTTGGGGACGGGGTCAAAATTAGGCTCTTTTAGGTGTTTTGGGAAGTTAAAAAGGGGAAATGTTAATTGCACTTTCTTTCAAATATTTAATTTTGTCCTTTGGGGGAGTGGGCTTAGATGAAGTGTGCAAGGTTCTTTTCATTCCTCCAGCCACTTATTAATTGTGCATTGGAATGTGAGGTTGACCAAGTGATGTGGAGTGGAGAGGAAATGAGGTGGCATCCTACTTTGGAGCCACATCATCTCTCCCTCTCTTTTCTCTATTTATTGAATTCTTGTTGCTTGTTTTGGGGTTGGATAATCATTTTTAGTCTCTTGAATTTTTGGAGAGTAAGATTATTTTGAGAGAGTTGTGGATTTTTGGAGCTTGGTGGATGCTTGCTTGATCTTTGGAGAGGCTTGGAGCTTCATACTTCGAACAAGATCTACCATGGAGAGGTAGGAGCTTCACCTTAGTTTAAATTATGTTACTTGTTTTATTGTATGTGTGTATATGTTGTGTTGAATGTTTGTTTTCCCTTTGGAATGTTTCTTGGGTATGGGTAGATTGCCTAAGTTTTGGAGTGGGAGGAGACTATGGGGAGTTTTATGTAGGGAGGCATAAGAGTTTACCCTTTTGTGGAGGGATTTTGGGTTGGGTGCCCCACCTTGTTTTGAGGGATGCTTGCATTTCCTTTTTTGTTCTTGCTATGAGGGAGACATAAGAGATGTAGGGAGGCATAAGAGTTATGGAGGTATAAGGGGTACTTGAGGGAGGCATAAGAGTTGTAAGGGGAAATTGTGATTTGCATTGGAGGCTTTTGGGTGGGCACCCATTCCCATTGGGAGGCATAAGTGGCCTCCCCATAGGTCTTACTCTTTTGGATTCCTTGATAAGCCTTGTGATCTTGTTGCTTTGTTGTTTTCTTCTCGTTGAGTTGTTGTTGTGTTTTGTATGTAAATGGAATGAATGTGATATTATATGTTAAGTATTGCGGTGTTAGCAGATTAATACATTTGTGTTAATATTCGTTAGTGGACAGTTGAATAACTGTCTCCCTCACGGCTCTTCCCTATCGGCCTATATAAAGGCGTGCTCTGTATTCTTTAAAACATAGCAATACATTCATTCTTCTTGTGCGCCTATCATTGGTATCAGAGCTCTTATCCATCCTCTGCCTACGTGGAAGATTGAAGTGACAGTTTTTGGCATGTTCTTTGTGTGTTGTGTGTGGACAGCGACCAAGAGCGACCTGTCTTTCCTTGGCGTGGAGACCTGCTATGACTGCTTGTGCCTGAAGAGTTGGATTTGGCGTGTGAAGATCGGAGCAGGAGAATTTGATTTGCGTGGAGAGCAGTAATTGCTTAGCACGTGGACGTGTGGGAGTCTATCATGTAGTGTGGAAATCAAAACCTGGAGCAAACGTTTTGACCTGCAACAAACAACTCTCCTTAGAAGCGACTTGGGGAAATTACAGCTTGTCTTTCTCCTTTGTTGGATAAACTTTCTCAGACCTACGTGGAAACCAGCACTGTGAAAAGTAGTTGTGCAAAGTCCTGCACTGAAGAAGAAAAGTAGAGATCGGTGCCTAGAAATTTGCACCCAACTGGAGACAAGTGCAGTTCTCAAAATAGTCCCGCGTTTCTTGCTGCGTGTGTGAAGGAGTCCCGTTTTTGCTTTGAGCGTGGAGCGCGTTTCTTTGCTGTGTGCGTGAAGGAAGATAGGTAGACTATTCCCATTTCTTTTGTTGTGCGTGCCTGAAGGAGAAGAAGACTGAGAAAGATTCGTGCTTGTGGATTGCTACGTGTAAGCAAAGTCGAGAAATTACAAAATCGGTGTGTGCGCGTATGTCTCAAATTTCGATGCACAAAACACATGAGCAATGCACCAAATATTTGGGCATTGAATGACAACGAAGACGCCACTGGGCTGTTCTTTGCCTTGATCAATGAGCTACACAACACTGGTAACATTCTCTTTGACGAGATTGTGCGCCGAGGACTGTTGGAATACTTTTGGTTCGACGTTTGATGTCAAGCACGGTGGATTCGTGCAGAACTTGAACGTGGTTATGATGCAGATGATGAATGCGAAATAGAATGCCCACAGGAGCGTCGGCGTCTCACTGCACGAGCCTATAGAGCCCATCTTCGGGACAGATTCCTTCAGTAAGCATTGTAGCCATTTTGAAAAATAAATAAATAAATAAGATACATTTTTGAGTTTTTGAAAATGTCTGCTCCAAAAATATTGCTATCCGATGCCCAACTCTTGAAAGGGCCAAATTTCGCCGCATGGAAAACCAAAATGCGGACGATTCTTCAATTCAAGATCTTTGGGGATTGTCTCTGCAAAAGACGCCCACCCACAGAGGCATGATGATCTGTTGGAAAAATATGAAAAGGCTGATGCGAAAGCACTCATGCTCATCACCCTCGATCTTTACGATGAGGTGCGAGCCATACATTCGGGAAGCAACTAGCTTCTTCTCGGGCATGGAGCGCATTGTGTACCATCTACGAAGCTAAGAATCGACGACAAAGTTCTGACTTCGAAAAAGCTTCATACGATGAGTATGCATGATGGCGAATCGGTAGAAGCCTTCTTACGGCATGTAGCTGAGTTACGTGCAGAACTCTCTGCACTCGGTGAACCAGTGGACGACAAGTTGCTAGTCCCGCTCACCCTGCGAGCTCTTCCTTCACGGTTTCGGACACTGATCACCACGTTGACAATTACTCAACAGGAGGTGAGTTTTGCAACCCTGGTGAATTATCTCCAGTAGGAAGAAGCCATGCAAAATGTACAAGAAGCCTTCGAAGACAAGGCTCTCATCACGAGGCAAAAACATAAGCCTCGGAAAGGGCAATCTGCCCCCAAAATCAGAAGCAGCATGCTCAGCAGCCATCTTCACATCGGCCACCACAGCGGCCACCCTAGAAGCAACATAATCACAAGGCGGATCGGTGGTGCCACATTTGCTCCACGGATACGCACACAACTCGCTAATGACTGTTATTACAACTGGTCATGCAAGTATGGAAATTCTCAGCGAAGAGAGCATTTCGCCGAGGATATTACAAGAAATCCCGATGGCATGCTCGTAATCGAGGCGAAGGGCCACATTGCTGCTCTCGGCGGATGCCACCTCCGATGAAGAGGTAATAGATACGACTCATTCTGACATTGTTCTAGTCTCACAGACTTCGCAGCCGTCAGAAGATGTCTGGTTGATTGATTCAGGTGCCAGCAAACACATGACTGGAAACAAGAAGTTGTTCCATACTCTGAGTGACCGGCCCACTGGAGATCGGATCACCATTGCAGACAATCAAGAGTATATTGCAGCAGGGATTGGTGATGTCATCATTCCTCTTGGAACACGAAGATGTACACTCACAAAGGTGCTCTATGTTCCAGGTTTGACTTCAAATCTTTTGTCTGTAAGTCAACTTCTTAACCATAGAATGCAGGTTGAATTCTTTGTTGAAAAAGGGGTCAAGTCCTGCATCATTTCCCAGGGAGAGTCAGTCATTGCTCAAGCATTTCTGAAGGGCCGTCTATTTGCACTGGATGCGGTCACTTCATCTAGCGTTGCTCTCTCTGCATCAACGGCAGAGTCCACTGCACTTTGGCACTTTCGATATGGTCATCTTTCTGCCGGGGCTCTGCATCAACTCAGTGCTAAGGAAATGGTAAGAGGGCTTCCTCCACTCTCCCATTCCTTACCTGTTTGCTCGGGATGTCTTGCGGGTAAACAACATAGAGGTCCATTCAAACAGAGCTCTTATCATTCTACAGAGCCTCTTCAGGTCGTTCACACCGATCCATGCGGACCTTTGCCAAACTAGCTTTCTAAGGTTTTGCATACTTTCAGCTCATCATTGATGATTACTCACGGAAAATGTGGGTATATTTCCTTCGGAAGAAGAGTGAGGCACTTGCAAATTTCCAAACCTTCTACCAGCAAGCCACCAGGCAATCTGGGAAGCCTCTTCTTGGAATTTGTGTCAAAGAAGTTCTTCGCATACCTGAAGCAGCATGGCATTCAGCAACATTTGACTGCTCCCTATACGCCCCAACAGAACGGGATTTCCGAGCGCCACAACAGAACATCATGGAGATGGCTCGTTGTATGCTCTCAACCGCCAAGTTGGAGGATCAGTTTTGGCAGAATCCGTAGTCAGACAGCGTATATTTACTCAACCGGCACCCACGAAGATCTTACAAAATAAGACACCTGAAGAGGTATGGACTGGTCGTAAACCTTCTATTCATCATTTAAGATTTTTGGTTGTCTTTGCATATATGCATGTTCCAGATAAGAGAAGGAAGAAGATCGATCCAAAGACACTGCCATGTCTTTTCTTGGGGTATAGTACTACCTCAAAGGCATATCGTCTCATGGATCCTGAGACGAAGAAGATCTACGAGAGTCGAGATGTGGTATGTGATGAGTCGTCCTTTGACTCCTTGCCACACAATGGAGATCCAGTACCGACCTCGTCACATAGATTGCTCACACATCCATATGATGAGCAAGATGATTATTCTTAGAGAGAAGAAGAGCTGAGTGGAGACTTGTTTGTTGATCTTGCACACCTTTGGAAAACACATCTTCACATCGCGGCGCCAACGTCCGAAATGGGTCCGTAGTACTATCGTGGGGATGCACACCGAACTCACTTCCCGGTACTTCTACGGGAGTTAGAACATGAAGTCAAGCTAGACATGAGGTAAATTTTACACTCATGAGTTCAGCTTGTTGAGAGCACCGAACCCGACACTGCTTGTTCGTGAGGCATTAGACCAACCACAAGTGGAAACAGCTATGGATGCTTTAGTATGATTCCCCGATTCGAGAATCGGACGTGGGAACTTGTCGATCTGCCTCCAGGTAAGAAATCCATTGGCTGCAAATGGATTTTCAAAACAAAATATAAGGCAGATGGTTCAATCGACAAACACAAAGCACGACTTGTTGCAAAGGGTTATGCTCAACAAGAAGGAATTGACTATGACGAGACCTTTGCACCCACTGCGAAGATCAAAACCATCAGAGTTGTCTGTGCACTGGTAGCACAAAATGGATGGAAACTTCAGTAGATGGATGTCAAGAGTGCTTTTCTAAATGGTGATCTACAAGAAGAAGTGTACATGGCCCAACCTGAAGGGTTTGTAGATGAGCATCAACCACACAAGGTATGTCATCTGATAAAGTCTCTTTATGGACTTAAACAAGCACCTAGGGCATGGTATATAAAAATTGATGATCACCTATTGCAGCATGGATTCACTCGTAGCCCCTCAGATACAAATTTGTATATCAAGAAGGTAGGAACAGAGATTGTCATTCTGGTTTTGTACGTAGATGATCTTGTGATCACAGGAAGTTCTGAAAATCTTGTAGATGATGTAAAGAATGATCTGAAGAAATCCTTCGACATGACTGATTTGGGGCTACTTCACTATTGTCTTGGCTTAGAGATATGGTAGAAGAAGAATCATATCTTCGTCTCCCAGATGAAATATGCCAAGACACTCCTGGAAAAGTATGGGATGTCAGATTGTAAACCAATGTCCACACCTATGGAAAAAGGTTTGCAATTATCTAGATTCCAGGATTCACCACAGGTAGATGGCACTCACTACAGGGCGAATCTTGTGGGGAGTCTCATTTACTTGACTTATACCGGACTGATCTTTGCTTTGCGGTGAGTTATCTCGCGATTTATGCAGGAGCCGAAGAAATGTCATTGGATAGCAGCAAAGCATGTGTTGAGATATGTCCGAGGTACATTGACTTTGGTGCAGAGTATCAAAAAACACTCGGTTCTTCTTACAGGGATATACAGACTCGGACTATGCAGGATCCGTTGATGACAGGAAATCCACTTCAGGATATGTTTTTCATCTCGGGTCTGGACCTATCTCATGGATCAGCAAGAAGCAAACTGTTGTTGCTCTCTCATCCACTAAGGCTGAATACCGCGCCGCACGAGGAGCTGTGTGTGAAGCAATTTGGTTACGTCGCATTCTTGCAGATATAGCGATTCCTGAAGAGAAACCTCCCATCATTCACTGCGACAATCAAGGTGTGTTGAAGCTTGTGAAGAATCTTGTTTTCCATGAATGAACAAAGCATATTGAGGTCGAATGTCACTACATTCGTGAACAGGTCTTGAACCACCAAATTCAGCTCCAGTACTGCCCTATTGATTCTCAAGTTACAGATATTCTCACCAAGCCTCTCGGCAAGGTGAAGTTTGATTTGTTTAGGGGGTACATTTGTAAGAGCAATGTATTAAGGGGGGGAATGTTAGCAGATTAATACATTTGTGTTAGTATTTGTTAGTGGACAGTTGAATAACTGTCTCCTCCTCACGGCTCTTCCCTATCGGCCTATATAAAGGCGTGCTCTGTATTCTTTAAATATAGCAATACATTCATTCTTCTGTATTTGCCTATCATGTGGAAGCTAGTAGTTGCCATGAGTTGAGATCTTCTCCCATTGTAATGTGGTCGGGGCTTGGGGCCCAATGGGGAGGATGGCTTCTCCTCTCCAATGGTTATCTTAATTGGGTGGAGAGCGTTACCTCTCCCCCTATTTTGTTATGAATCAAGCAAATTCTTGGAAAAGCTACCTTGTTGGTGTTTGGAGAATTGGATTCTTGTTGGTGACCATGTGAAACTTCCTTGTATTTTTTTAACCCACTTGGAGTGGAAGAAATTGTAATAATGTATTCATTCTTGTATTTACATTTTGTATAGATTTGCACTTTAAGTGGAGGTATTTGTAATCCGTGTGTTGTTATTGTTATTGTATTACATGTGGAGAGAAAAAATGAGAAAAGAAAGAAGAAATAATGTTTTTCTAATGTTAGTTTGCAAATATAAAAGAAAGTATTTTCTTCTTGTTGAAATCTTGAATGTATTGTGAAAAAATAGTGTTTGTATTGAAATATTAATCTATTTTACAATGGAAAAGAAAGTATATTTTCATTGAGTATTTATTGTATTGTAAATGTGAGAAAGAAGAAAATGTAGAGATTGTTAGAAGTTGAATTTGTATACAAAATATCATTGTATGGAAAATAAAGTTAGTATGGTTATTTTAAATGAATGAACATTGTAGTAAAATGAAAGAGGAAAATAAGTTAGATTATATTGCATTTGGAAAGTTGAGTTTATATGAAGAAATGACAAAGTAATGAAATAGATTTATTTTTCCCTTCTTACTCTTGTAATGGAAGAAAGAATCTAGTTAAACAAATAGAAATTATTCCTATAAGTAGATGAATTTTATTAGAAATGGAGACACTTTTAAATGACTAGAATTAACTAAGAAATGAGTAAATGAGCAACAAACCTCAATTTTGGAGCTTTAAAATGAACAAGGAAAACTTAAAATGCATTTTTACACCCTTTAGCAACTTTAGCTTTTGTAAAATTCTCAGCTTTAAGGTTCTATTTTTCTAAAATAGGACCGCCACTCTATGTAGAATGGTGGTCCCGTGAGTCAACACATGCTCGTAGTAGTGGTGGCGGTCTCAAAACCACCACTCAGTAGGGTGGCATAAATCTTGTGTTTGTCTCCCAATTAGGGCGGCGGTTTCACAACCACCGCTCTGGAAGGTGGTGGTCCACTATTTGTCACCCCTATGGCGGTGGCACTCCCGAGACCACTAGTCTACTATGGGCGGCGGTTCATAAATTCACTTACAATGTCCTAAATGGGACCCGCTTGTGCATGAAATTTAATCTGTTTTCACTAATTCTTAAGTTGTAAAATTTAACCTATTACTACCAGCAAGTAATATAAAGAGAAATACTAAGGATTGGAATAAAAAAACCCACTTTGGTGAATCTAAAAGCATTCTTTCATTTATAACAAAGGGGGTAGGGTTTGCCCCAAATTTAAACCCAATACACCAAAATCTTGGAATAAAAACCAGATTGGAGGAGGAAATCCCTCCCAATCTTTAAATGAAATAGATTACATAAATAAACTAAATCTAAACTAAGCCTAGACTAAATCTTCTTGTAAAATCCTTCATGGCTTCTTCCTCTTTGCTCCCATGGCTTCCTCCTCCTCAACCTGCAAATCTAACAAAAGAAAATGAACCAAATGAGAAGATTAGAATGAGAAAATGTTTTAATAGACTTTCATAAGGATTTTTAGGGCTTGGTTGAGAATCCTAGGACCTAGTGGCTAAGATGGATTTAATCCAAGGGTGGAGAATTGACCCTACCTTTATTAAGAAGAAATGTATCTTCAATGTTTAATGTAAGATCCCAATGGTATGTGTAGATAGGTGAGTGTGGCCATTTAATTGCCTAGGGATGTGATGTCCCTTTTAAAACCCTTAGTGTGTGTAGAAATTTGTTAAAGGATCTTTTAAGCTATTAAAGCAATGAATTTAATAATTTTAGCATAGGGTTAACCTTGTTAGCTTCAAACTTAATTGAAGAGAAGAAAAAATTTAATCAAGTTAATTAATCTTTGTTGTCTTCCTATGGAACGTTTGAGTAATGAACCCTAATGGTCAAGCACCCTTGTAACCTTCTTTATAACTTAAACGAAAAAAATTAGTCACATTTTTGAGTTAAGTGTTAGGTTGAAGCGTGTTCTTAGAATGTCATTTTTGCGGGCGTTACACAAATTGTCACTTGATAAGAAAACATGCTGAAGGAAGAAGCTCTTGGTGGAAGAATTTCAATCCTAGACACTTAGTTGTGAATAATCCTTCAGATCTTGATTCAGTCTCTGAATCTAAGAATTTAGTTGATCCTAAAAAGGAGGAAGTGCAAAAAGGTGGAACGTATGATGTGGATGCACTAACAGTGTCCCTAAATCTCAAGAATGAGATTGAAATATTGATTCCAATCCACTGGTTCAATCAATGATTTGAAATTTTTGTGAAAACGAAAATCTAAATGCAAAAGAGGATTGGACTATTGTGGCTAGGAAGAAGAAAATGACTATCTCTCCCCTCAAGATGCAATTAAGATACAAAAGGAAGGGGTCTAAAGCTTGAGATAGCTGTTGGTTTTATGTTTTTGTTGTTGGTTTTCATGTTGTAGCTATTGGTTTGATCTCTTTTGCCACTTTGGAAGAGGAAGCATTATTCGTTTTTCATTATCTTATCTATTTCTCCATCCTTTTAACGACGTTGGGTCCTCTTAACCCACTTTTAAAAACAATAAAAAATACATGAGGGAACTCATATGGGGTTGTATTAGATTGAATTCAAATTTTCATATACGCATAGGAGAACTTCATGAGGATTGATACCACCTATGTTGGTTATAATGAACAAATCAAAGTCTATATGTGTGACTCCTGCTACATTTACCGGATGAAACCCAAGAACAACTTAGGTCAAACCGAGAAAAATTATGGAAGATTTTTTTTGAAAAGTGTGCCTGCAAAAAGAGTTTCAAATAAAAGTTGTCACACTCTTGTTTCTAAGTTTACTTTAAATCAAAAGAAAATATAAACTTCCTTTTTAATCCCCATTATAATAATATAATTAAAACTCTAATTACCTTTTTAATAAACTTAGTTATCCTAGGGTATGGTTTATGTTTCCCCTAAATGTTATTGGATAAACATCAAAATTCCACTATAGTCAAACTTACAGAAATTAATCCCATGGGTAAAAGGGTTTTTTTAATTAAATACTAAAGTTATATCAATCACACAAGGAGAAAAGATTCAAAAAAAAACAAGGTCCTTAATTTGATACAAATGTTAGAACAATATTCCCAACCCCGACACAACTAAAGTGCCCCCCTAAATTTCAACCCATGCATTTTAAATTAAATTTTTAATTTCACTCACCCACTCTCCACCTATTTTTGTAGGGATGAATCTTATCCATTGGATGTATTCATTTGGGGCCACAAGATCAAGGGATTCACTAACCCTAAGTTTTCTTATGAAAAGCTTCTTTCTCTTTGTTAGTCTTATTATTTCTTTGTTTTTTTGTCTTTTTTTATACAGATTGGTGGAGGAGGATGAGGAAGCCATGAAAGGCCACCTCAAGATTTTGGAAGGATACACATGCTTCATCTATTTTCTTGTTTTATTTATACCCTTACCTAGGGTTTCAATGTATTTATCTATTTTTTTATCTCATTATTTTATTGATTTTCCCAAATGGGTATATGGGTTTTGCCCCATTTTAGTGATATGGTTAAATTTGATATATGTTTTCATTTGTGAAAGGGTATATATACATATGTGTGTGTGTACATTTGTATACATACATACATACATACATACATACATATATATAATTTCAAAAAAAAATTATTTATTGAAAAATTGAAATCACAAATTTATTTGTGTTTATATATTTGTGTGTGTGTGTGTGTGTGTGTGTGTGTGTGTGTGTGTGTGTGTGTGTGTGTGTGTGTGTATAACAAATTAAAAAAATCAATGAGGAAATAAAAATACTCATCATGGATCAATCTTTGTACAATCTGCAGAAGGGATATGCACAGTGTAAGATATCTGTGGGGCTTTATTGTTTAATGGCAATGGTTCGGGGTTGGAGGAAGGTTTGCCAACCCACCCCCATCCCATTTAATAATGGGGTTGGGGGTGGGCTCAGTGACCCTCCCCCAACTCTATTCCCCACAATACTTAGCACATGCCACGGCCATGGGAAGCTTAAAAACAAAAAAAAACCTTTGATTAAAACTTTTTCAGTTTTTACTAATTCAAATTTAATACATTTGTTTTGTACATAAAACTTGTTTTTCATATATATATATATATATATATATATATATATATATATATATATATATATATATATATATATATATATATATATATATACATGTTTGTTATCAATTTTAATAATAATAATAATAGTATTATCAACAAACAATAGTAGTTATCTTTTTAATAACATTAACTAGTATTAATCTTACACTTAAAATTTCCTTTATAAATTGATAGGATTTGATAAGAGGTTTAAAGAAAAATCAAGCCAAATTTCACTTGTGATTATATTAGTTTGCATGGAGTTTAAATGTAAATTCATAATGACTTAATAATAAATTTCCATACTCTAGGGAGGCTAAGGTCTAAGTTGTAAATAAGCAATTTCTCTACTCCACTAGATTTAGGAATTAATCTATTTTATTAACCAAGAAAATGACAAGGAAAATTTAAGTTCTTTCCATCTAAACATACAAAGTTTGACTTTCTTTCAACAATACAAGGAAATGAACAAATATAACTTATCTATCCATCATATGCCTTCCAAATAATACAATAGAAATTGATATTTTTTTCCTTACAACATACAAATTTCAAACATTCCCACAAGAGGTTTACAACAAGATTTTCCAATAATTTTTAAAACAAGAATAACACACCTAATGAAGGCTACAATTCCACTAAAATGAGAACAAGCTATTTTCTCTTTCCAATCACATTTCTATTACATCAACTTGCTTTGCTAAAATGCCTTTCTTTCCAACATACATTATAACTCAATAAAAATATTCAATGTAACTTTTCTTTCAAATAGACAATGCAATAATCTTCCACTTGAAGTGGGAATTTTTACAAGAAGGTAACTATAATGGAAAATTTCTTAGTCTTCTATAGTTGCTCCAATATTTCCAACTCTCCAACAATGGCTCCATCTTTTCGCTCCTTGATCACAATGAAAAGTGGGGAAAGGCAACACTCTCCACCCAACCAAAAATCCAAAGAAGGGGAGAAGCAATTCTTCTCATTGGCCCTCGAGCCCCAACCACAAGGCAATAAGGAATGGACCAACACATGGAAAATAAAGAATGCTTCCACACTTACCTTCAAGTAAAAACACACAAAAAATAACCAAGAAAAACTTATTTTCAAACACAACAACTTCCCAAACAATGGCTCTAAAGTATCAAAGTAGAGATAGGAACATAGGGGTGTCATTGTGCCTCCCAAGGGTTTTTATGCCCAACTCTAAAATTCCTCCAAAAACATTCAACCCCAAAATATCGTATGCCTCTTTAAAACAACAAAAAGTATGTCTCTTATGCCTCCCTCTCTCTTATGGCTCCCACAAAGAACAAAATGAAAAAAGAGAACAAGGTGAGGCATCCAAAACCCACTCCCTCCTAAAAACACAAAGAAGCTCTTATGCCTCCTAACATATTTCATCCCAATTTCACTATCTCAACACAACCTAAAGCCATTTTACTACCCAACACTTCAAGCAAAAAAACACATCCATACAACACATAACATATAAGAAAGAAAAGAAGAAAACAAGGGTGCAAGACCCTACCTTGTAATGGTAAAGCTCCACTTTCCAATAAAGTCCCAAAATCTTGAAACACAAGCAATTTCAAAGAACCTTTCAACTCCAACAAGCAAGTATTCAAAAGATGATAGAGCTCTAAACCAAGTGAGTAACCCCAAATACTTCCAAAAAAATCTAATAGTTAGAAAAGAGGAATAAGGAGATTAAGTGGCTCTATGTAGGATGCCACATCATTTATTCTCCATCCCACATCACCCAAGTCAAACCCTTACTCCAAATCATAATAAATGGGTGGTTGTGAGGTATGAAAACCCTCTTACACACACCACTCCAACCCACACCCTTAAGGAAAAAAATTAAACACATGTAAGAAAGTGCAAACCAAATTTCACCTTTTACCTTACTAAATACATAATGGGGTCTATTTTTGAACCCTAGCCCATAGGTAGGGTTGGTATGACAAATTAAAAGGTGTGGAACAAGTTTAACTTTTCCCACAAGCCTCCAAAATGGCCCTTAAGCACAAATCTGAATTTCCCAAGTAGGGTGGAGTGTGTAACACTGAAAATCACATACACTCCATATTAAACACAAAGACAAAAGACTAAAATACTCCATCAAATGACTCCCTTTTATCACATCTAAAATTTAGCTTAATAATATGATTAGTTAACTTAATTAAGACACATAAAACAATTAATGATAAAAGGGATTTACACCACAATTTAAATTACATACACCAAAATTAAATAAAAGAAAGGAAAGAACTATACACAAAACCCTTGGTCAAAATTAGAGGTCGTCCCCCATGGGGACCCCTAACAACAAATGCAAACACACATAATAAAAAACAAGTTGCCATGGTGGCCATTTTTTAATCCATCCAGCATTCCGATGTGGTTGGTCTCCAATCCCCATTGATTGTTGTGATGTGTTTACTGTAAAATCACACAATGCCTCCTTCGGCCTGGTGGCCGCATCAAAACATCTAAGATAAAATATACAAATATAAGTCAACAACACATCATCATCAATATAAAATGCTCTCTAAGAATCCACAAACATCATAGTATGAATCGAAATCCAACAATAGTCTAAGTATCTATATCATCTCTATCATATAACATCATGCTAAGTCAAAATGATACAATAATATCCATTTATATAGTGAACATTAGTTGAAATCAAAATATAATAAGTGTCAAAGGGAAGTGGGCACTATAATATGATTTATAATAAATATAAATAGAAAAATTATTTTTTATGAAGGGAAGGTTATGTTAGTGAAAAAGAAAAAGGTAGAAATACAATTCTAAATATTGTTGTAATGATTATATTATTGATCAAAAAATCACTATTATTTCAATTTAAAGTGTAATAAGTTTGCCAAATCAACCCTTCATCTAGTTAGTATATCCCACGTGCAAGTCCTTCTTGAAGGAAGCTAAAAACTATAGGGAATTTTATCATCTTCAAGGAGTGATGCACATGAATAATGTCCAATAGGTGAGATGGAAAATAATGCTTTTATTTACAAATTTTGAACCATCATGTTTTGAGGATGCATGTATGATGTTTGGATCTAAGAAAGGAAAGAAAATTTTGATTCCATTCATAGGAATGATACTTAGGATATTAAAAACAAAATCCACATAAAAATAAGTATATTGGTACTAAATGAGTTTATAAACCTGAGCAAAATAGTGGTGTTAGCTTTAAAAGACACAAGGAAGGTTTAGCTAGTTGTATTAAAGTCTTGTGCTTGAACCCAATGGTGTCGAATAGGTTACCACTGCTAGTTATTAACTCATCATTTTGATATCACTAGTACCACCCCTCATTTGAATTGCATTAAATTCAATTGAAAAATAAACCATATAAACTAAAGCTATACCATATACAAATATCTTTTGATGCCAATTTCGAATTTGCCACTACTAGTATGTAAGAATATAATAAAATTTTAAATTTAATTTAGAACTCATAGATTATATGATGTTATTTCTTAGGGAGCACTTGTTGGTTAACAATATCCAAAAAATTACACATATTGCTAGCAACAGCCCCTATTTACAGTGTCGATCGTAATTTATGAATCATCTTCTTTACCTAGAAAATTTTAGATTAAAATATTTTTTCTAGGATACATCTTCTCCCTTTCCCTATCTCTAACTACCAATGATGAATCAGTTTTGAATTGGCTAAGAAACAAAAATTTTAACTAGATATTGAGAGGAATGGGTCACAAATGAATTTTGTGCAAAAAGGAAGTGTTGGGATTATTCATGTGTTTCATTATAGTTGCTAAGTAGTCATCTAAAGAACTATTTTGGCTCATGTTCTAGTTAGTAAATGAGGAGGAGGAATAGGTGTTGGGTGATATTTATTTTGGCCTATTTCCCTTTACGGAAATAACAATCACGTCATAGGACTTGATGGATTATTTGAGAATATCAAACATGGAAGTGTTGTTTTGCATCAATAGTAATAGTGACACATTGAGTACAACAATAACTACATTAATCCAATGATGGAGATCCTAACACTAGTAGCAACCCCATGATTATATCATTATCTGTTTAAAATTGATCTCTTGTTTGTTTTCCATACCTTGACATATATGAATATACTTGTGCATTTAAATTTTAGAAGATAATGATTTTATAGAATATAATATATGTATCCGTATCAAAAATTTCATTGGTAGGAAAATCTAGATAAACAACATAGATCAATCACATAATTCATGCCTAACTTATCCCACAATCCAAATCAAGTGTTTTTATGCAAGCATTTTCTTTATTGATAATATTTGGAAAAGGATCCAAGGGCCAAAACAAAAAGATATTACAATAAGGCTCTCAATGATCTAAACAAAAAAATTAAAGAGCCAAACAATCATGGCTCAGACAAAAAAAAAAAAGAAAAACAACTCTCTAAATAAGAACAAAACTCATCCCCTAGCAGACGATGGATATCTTAAGGCCATATGTGTTGGAGCTGAAGCCTGCTTTGAAGAAATTATTTTCTTATTATGGAGCAAAGTTCATTCACACTTATTTGAATCATCTCCATTTTTTCCACATGGAAGAATAACGTCAATCGAATAAATAAGCTGATACCTATCCCTAGCCACTTATTCTCAAACCTATAGAAATACCATCAAAGAGTTGTGATGAGGCTCAGGAGAATATTTCTCAACTACGGGAGTAGTCTCGACCCTCGAAATGATCTACACTAAATTTTGGTATAGAATCCAAATCAAGTTTTTCTATGCAAACATTTGTAATGGTATAGTATAGAATGAAATTTTGGATAAATGTAATCACTAAATTATGCAATTACTAATCCTCTAAATATGTCATTTATATGCATGATTCATAAGCAAGATAAGTACTCATTAACACCCATTTACATTTCTTCGGTATTAGAATTATCCTTTTCATTTTTATTGCTTCATGTTTTTGATTGAAAATTTATAGTTTGCATACCATCTGACATCTTACTTGTCTTTGATTTCAATGTCCGGCCATTTGAGAACCCACTAGAGGACCACCAATTGGGGCCATGAACACCCAAGTGTTCTGTCCCCTCCGGGTGCCTTGCTCTTCATCCTCTTTTTTTTTTCAATGTTACTTCTTTCTTGTCTTCTTTTATCACCATTGGTCATCCTTGTTAATGAAGAAACTTAGGAAAATCAGTCATATATATACATGTTATTTTTAACCTCATTAGAGGGGAAAACATTCAAGAGGCACATACTATTACAAGGAGATAATATTTTCTATCTATTACAAAAAAATTGCATTTTGGGATTGCATAATTCACTAAATAGGATGGTTAATTCTAAATTCCATGCCACACATATTGCATTGGGATAACTTAATTGTATCCCGCTATCTCATTATGCATATAGCACTTGTGGAATCCAAGTGCAAAATGACACTATTACAATAACACACACACACACACACACACACACACACACACACACACACACACACACACACACACACACACACACACACACACACACACACACACTGATGACATTGAGTCTAAAATTTAGTGCATATCTCGGTGAAAATCACATTAGGATGACTTATAAGGTTATTCTTACTCAAGCATATGCATATTTTGATTCATATAATGTGATGTTGAGTATTGTGAAAGTGGCTAGGGTTTATTTTACAAGTATAGATGCTCTTTTTGTGATAAAGTAGAGGTAAAAAAACTTAATGAAAACTAAAATGATACTAATCACCATCGAAAGAATCAAATCCCAGATTTTCGTAGACACCATCGCGCATAACATACACTAGCACTTGGGAGGCCATGTCCCATTCCATGTGGTTTTGTCATGTTGATTTTCATATCATAATGCTGGAAATAGAGTACATACATCCCATAATATTCCCTTCTAGAATTGTCTCTAGTCCAAAATCAGTCTAAAACTTCATTTAAATGAGGATTTATTCTCTAAACCCTATCTAACACTCTTTCTTTTGTTTCCTTTACTTGATCTTTATTATTTATTGTTTTATCTTTCTAATTAGTAGTTCCATTAGATTAGATTTAATTTCATTAAATCATTTGGTGAACCTGAAATTATGTCCATGCCCCAGATCCATTTCCATTTTTCTTCTTGTCATATCATGGCTAATTATTCTAATTTCATCCCTAACAATATATATTCCCTAGACATAATCAGATTTGAGTATATCATTGTTGCTATATGCAACATCTACCTCATTACACAAATTCCTCTACACCTCCCTCTATTGATGTTATCACCACCCTCTACAATAGATCTCACTTGTAACTTCCTATCTTTATTCCTCCTCTTATTAGTGTACTTCGACCTCAACATATTGATCCATATTAAACCCATGATAGCATTGAACAATTAAAAAATACCCCAAATAAGATATCTCTCTTTGATCTATTATTTCAAGTTCCTAATTATTGTTATACACTAAGGGATACCCTTTCCTCTCTTCAAATCCAAAGTGATGACCCTGCAATAGATTTTATCCATCTCATGTATTTTTTCATGAAGATCACCAATTCAATTAAATTTTCTTATTAGGAAATTAATTTTGTGTCTTCCACTAATTTTCCTCCTCTCCTTACATTGGTTGACACTAAGGATTTACAAATTAAATGTGTACTTATTGATAATGTCTCTTCACTAAATATTTTTTGTTTATAATTATTTTCTCGAACTCTAAATTCATCATAGTGCAATTGAAAAATCTACTAGTACTTGTATGTGGATATGATGCTACTACTCGTGTATCAATTGGTACTATCAATCTATAAGTACATTTAGGAATCCACTCTCTTTGAACCTGTTTTATGTCATGGATGCCACATAGCAATTTAATCTACTTCTTGGTTGGCCTTGGATCCATGCTACGTAATATATTCCTTCCATTGTCTATTATTGTGTCAAGTTTATCTTCGATGGTTATGATCAAACTATTACAATTGATCTTCAACCATTTAAGTATTACCGCATGGACTCTGCCACCTCTATGTTTTTTCCTTCATTTTAAGACATTCCTTAACACCTTCTTGATACATATAATGTTAAGTAATATAAAAATCCTATACCACCACCTCCCATTACTTCATACGTTCATACCCACACTACTTATCTCATCTCTCCTATCATATCCTTCCATACCCCTTCGCATCTATTGCCAATACCCTATAAAGGTGTGAAAAATACTTCCAAGTAGAGATTAATGACTATGATGATGATGTTGTTAACGGTAAAAATATCACAAATGAAAAATTATGTGATTGTATTTCACTCCCATGGATTTTGATGAGTCTCTCTTTCATACTCACTACCTTACTTCTACCCTAGTGAATATTGAGTCAAATCTCATGTTACCCAACCCACCACTAAAACTATGATTCCTTACTACAATACCATACATGCTCGAGAGTCTATTCCTCTCCCCGTGGTCCCTTCCTCATTTCTTAACCCTTTTCATAACGATACTACTAAATTGTCTCCTATATCATTTCCTCATTTTTGTTTACTTTACTTGAACATTATACGTTGATCACAAGTATTTGTAGTGTGTCCTTTATGATCCTATTTTACCTTAAAATATTCATACATATGAAGGCCTCATCCAATTGGGATTTACTCTTACCAATATTATCCCTTTCCTTTAGCCTCAAACTCGGTATCAAGGGTATATATTCATCCTTGTAGATCTAGGGCCACATGCCTTCCACATGAATTTTCGTATTTCAGTTGACCATCATCCTTCTCCCATTACACTTGAGCACTCTTGAATTCATTACATTGGTCATACTATTGATCGACATAATACTCTTATCACTTTTCCAGTTTCTTGTAATTGTATTACCATTCGTAGTGATTCACTCTCTAATTATGCTCCTAATGTTACTCTCTAAGTATTATCCTAATGTCACATGATGGAATGCACTCAACTTCCCGGTGCATTATTCATTGAAAAGGAATATACCATAGGAATGTTTTGTATCTGTATCTTGGGGTTAATCCTAGGTAAAACCAAATGATTTACAAATGATGCATCTCACCAACACCCTTTGGCATTGTTCCCGGTATAGATTATATTTTTGATGATCTTACATATAAACTTTTGGTATTCACATTTTAGGGAATCCTAATTCCCCACACTCCTTGATGACACACTCTTGTTATGGGTTCATACTTGATTGTTGAGAGTTTCTTTATATGGAACTCACTTTGTGCATAGAAACACACACACAGGCACACACACGCACACACACACACACACGCATGCACGCACACACACACACACACACACACACACACACACACACACACACACACACACACACACGCACGCACGTGCGCATGTAGTTCCCACTTCCCTTTGACACCTTTTTGATACTAATCATGATACTGCTGATTATATTATGAACATGATTATGGACTTTATTATAGTATGATGTTAAATGTTAGATCATGGATTATTGTTGACTTGATTTAGTTATGATGCATGATGATTATTAGAGGCATTTTATATGTTGATGATGATATACTGTTGGACATGGTTATATGATGGATGTTGTTCGGACTTGTGATATTTGGATATTGTGAGTAGACCTAGAAATTTAAAATTATTGTATGATGATATAGTTATTGATAAAATAATAAATGATATTGTTAGATTGCTTTGATGTTGTTGTGATTCATATATCTAGATGATTTTGAAATTTTAATTATATTTATATTATTTTAGATGTTCTGATATGGCCACGAGGCCGAAGGAGGTATTTGTGTTTTGCAGGTTAAAATATCACAACAAACATCGGGGATTGGAGACCAACCACATTGGAATTCTAGATGAATTCAATAAGGTCACCATGGCAATTGTATTTTTTTGTGTGTGTTGTTTGTGTTAGGGATTCCCTGGGGGGGATCACCTTTAAATGTGACCAAGGGATTTTATGTTTTTCTTTTATTTGGTCCCTTTTGTTTAAATTTTGCATGTGTTTTATGTGGTGCACTTACCCTTTCATTATTTATTTAATGTGGTGTTAATATTGTGAGTAATCATATTGTTTAGTTAATTAATTAAAAGATGTCATAAGAATGTAATTAATAGAGTTGTTGGCCATGTTTTAAAGTGTTGTAAGAATGTGTAAGTGACCTTGTAAGTGATGTGTAAGTTAACTCTTGAGTGTGAAACACTCCACCTTCTTAGAAATTCGAATTTTTCCTTGGAGGCTATTTTGGAGGCTTGTGGGACAAGTTAAACTTGTCCCATACCTATGGTTGGGGAGTTGAAATTAGACTTTTATTATGCATTTTGGGAAGACTTATTGTAGGTTTTAATTGCACTTTTCTTACATGTTTTAATTTCAGTCCTTTGGGGTGTGGGTTGGATTTGAGTGTGTAAGTAAAATGTCATATTATTCACCCACTTATTTATTATGCATTAGAGAATGAAGTTGAATTTTGGGGGTTGGGGTTGAGGATGTGTGATGTGGCATCCTACATGGATCCACCTCATCCTCTTCTCTTCCCTCTTCTATAAAATTTGAATTGTTTTCCTTGTTTTGGGTTGCTTCACTTTTGGAGACTTCATTTTGAGTGAATTTTTCTTTCTGTTTTGGGAGCTCTTGCTTGGAGAAGTTTTTGGAAGATTATTGCATGCTTGTGCTTGGCTGTTTTGGATTGCTTGCATTGGGATAAAGCTTGTTGTTTTGGAACTTGGAATGAATCCATCATGGAGAGGTAGGATCTTGGCTCTTGAAATGCTCTTCTTGTATATATGTAAATGTTCTTATGTGAATGTTTTGGTATATATTGTGGGTTGTTGGGTAGATGGCCTAGGAATGGTGTAGGAGAAGACTATGGGGTTATTTTGTGGGAGGCACAAGTGGTTTTAGGGAGGTATAAGGGTGGAGGGAGTTGGGATTTGGGTTCCACCTTACAAAGAAATAGCTTGCATTTATTTACTCGTTATGGGGTGCCATAAGAGGTTGGGGAGACATAAGAAAATGTGAGGAATAAGGGGTACTTGGGGGAGGCATAAGGGCATGATAGGGTTTTGAAATGATATTCACACACACACACACACACACACACACACACACACACACACATATATATATATATATATATGGTGGGTTGTTCTCAGGTGGTGATACCCATTTTCCCCTTTGGGAGGCATAACCAACATCCCCATAGATTCTTGCTCCTTTGGCTTGCTTGATGAAGGATTTGTATTAATTGTCATGTTTTAATCTATTTTTGAACTAAATTCTCTTTGAGACTGTGTTTCTTTATGAAAATACTTCTTGTATGTTTTGTGGAAGCTTGTTGTTGCCATGAGTTGGATCACATATTTTATTGCTTTGTGGTTAGGGCTCAGGGGCCAATGAAGAAGGATGGCTTCTCCTCTTCATTGGATGTCTTGGTTGGGTGGAGAGCATTGCCTTTCCCCTACTCCTGTTGTGATCAAATTGGAAGAATGAGGAGTATGCATGTTGCTGTTCTGGAGCTAAGAAAAGATAATTTGACAGTCCCTTGTGAAATGAAATCTCATTGTAACCTTTCCCACTTGAAGTGGATGAACTTGTAAATGGTTGTAATGGAAATATGTTGTACTAATTGCAAGTTGTATATTGAAATGTAAAAGAGTTATACTCTATTTTCTGTTTTGGAAAGAATGTGAAAGAAAGATACGTGTTTTTGTATGTTGCATTTTGAAACCAAAGGGAAAGGAAGTTGTAAGAGTTCATTTAAATTAATGGAAGTGGTTTTGTCTTGTCCATATGTTGTTATTCCATTGGAAATCTGTGTTTAGCATTCACTATGAAATCCCTATTTGAAAAGTGGTAAAGTGAAACACATGAGAAGAAAATGTATTATTTTGTTCTATATATAATATATGTTTTGGAAGGAATAAAAGAAGAAAGGTTGTAATGTTGTATTTTGGAATCAATAAAGGATTGCATTATCTTTTTCAATCTGTATTATTGTATTGAAATTGATCATCCATTGTGTTTTGAAATATCTGTTGAAAATAAGAATTACGTGTGAGGAAAAATATAATGCTCTGTTCTTAAAAAAATGTTAAGGTTGGAAATCAGAATTTGCATTTTAGTTGTAGATGGGTTGATTGAATCAACTAAATGTATTAGGCTAGGATTAGAATGAATTTCCACACTTGGGAGATGGAAAGTAATTAAATAGATCCTTTAAAAAATTTCCCTCTATTTTATTCTTTCAAACTGACAATTAGCTAAACAAAAAATGCACAGATCGAACCTGCAACAATAAAATAAAAAATTAAATGATTAAATTGAAGTATTAGGCCCTAAACAAACTCAATTAGACAAAAACACTTAATGGAAATACTTCAAAACTTGGCAAAACCGAGTTCAAAGTTTCCACAGTCGTTTTGCTGTCAAATTTGTAAATTTTGAATTGGAATTCAATCAAACAGATCTACCTCAAAACATATCCTAATTCCTCCTAAGAAAAAATATCCATATCTATTTGACATGTTGAGAGAGGAAGGAGATAAAATTGAATAAATCTCACAATTTAAAATTTAGCGATTCGCCTTTGTAAAAGCCTCAGCAGCCGTTTTTCTTAAAATTGACACCTTAAACTAATCAAAATCAGAAATAAATGCACTCTGTGCAAAGAGGACGTCGATATATTTCCAGAAATTTTTGTTTTCCCAAAACCGAGCTCTCTATCAAAAGTTATGGCCTTCTGAATTTTTTCTTCCTTGGCATAAAAAAATGGGAAAAATTTCCTTGGTGGGCCCGTGGCCCGAATTTTTCCCTTAAGCACTTAGGAAAATTTTTGAGAAAAATTTCCAAATTTTCCTCACCGCCCCGCCATCTGCATCCAATCAGAGGCTGCCACGTGGCACCATAGGGCATTGGCGGAGGGGCGGACCCCTTTTTAAACATAGTGCATCCGGAAATTTTTGGGAAAATTTTCCAAGTTTTCCTCATCGCCCCCCCGGTCAGTGACCAATCAAGTGATGCCACGTGGCATCACGAGGCATCGGCAGAGGAGCAGGTCCATTTTCCCTTTTTTTGATTTGGAAAATTTTGGGAAAATTTTCCATGTTTTCCCTGCCGGCCCGCCAACCCGCCCTTTGGGCAAATATTCACCCCAGGCTGCGCACGCCCGCTCTTGGGAAAAGTTTTCACCCCAAGGCCCGCTGGCCCATAACTTGAAAAATATGAGGAGTTAGGAGGACATATTTATATCAATGGAAAGGGAAGAAAATTTCCTATCCAATGGGAATGATTAAGGTAATTTTTGAATGTGTTAAGTGTGATAAAAATCAAGTTAAAACTTTAAGCTTGTCAGAGGGTGGGTATGATGAGGAATTTCCCTTTGAACCTAATTGAACCTTCTAACCCTAAATTTTGGACCTTATGAACTCTAACAATTGTTAATACAAGAAAGTATGTTCTAGTGGGTTAGTATTGTTTTGGAACTTGTTAGTGACAGATGTTGCCTTGTAACTTTGGTTGTAGACTCTTCTTATTAAAAAAATTATTCCATAATTTTCCTAACTATTCCTAGGTTGTTCTTGGGTCTCAAGTGGGTTGTTTTTAGCGGGCGTTACAACACACACACACACACACACACACACACACACACACACACACACACACACATAGGGGGCATCCTTATTCCGTCATTATCAATGTTTTCTTTCACATATTTACAATTAAAAATCAAAAAACTCATTCTCTTTATATCTTGATTGAATTTAATCTTTCTTTCCCTTAGTAGTATATTTTGCACCTTTACTTATAATTTTATGATGGTTTATATCATGCTTTATCATTTTCATACAAACGGCGCATTGACATGGTATGTTGAGGCAAATAAAGGTGACTTACACGTTCTTACATGATGTATAATGCTTTTCTTTGACCATTACAATTCCCATTGAGGTTCTGGGGTATTTACCTTTACTCACTTACTATAAGGGTTTATCATTCAAATAATGCACTTTTTCATTACTAGATTCATATCTTACAACTGTAGTACACTATTTATCTTCTCTAATATACTAACATGTGCTTCATGTGTAGAATTTTATTTTTATGACTCCTTCATATCATGGTTTTATATTTTTCTTATACCTTGTTTATTGTTTGTGGTCTATGCCCTATATTTTATAGTTACCTTGTATGCACAAGCCTTGACATATTTTATTATCTTATGATATTATAAGAGGCATCCCATGTATAAAACCAACTACTTGTTATGTCCTTGTTTGTTTTTTTCCTATATTTTCTTTCCTAGTTACTATTTCATTGTGCATTGGTTGTTTGTCACTAACACTTATATGCTATCATGTTCTAATTTTTTTCTTACGCCATGGTAACTACCATGCATAATCCCTATTTACTATTAGAGAATCCAATGTTTATCATTCCAAGATCACTCCAACTGGATAAACATTACCAAAACCATGAAGAGTTCATCAAAAATCAACTGAAAGATTCATAATATAATGGTGCAAGTGGTGTAAATATAGGAGGAAATTGCAACTACCACCTAGATTAGTGGTGAACAACTCTAACTAAATTATACTGGAAGTAGATATGACACCACACAACTAGTAAGTTAAATCATCACAATTGGTAAGCTAACTCATAACAACTAATACACATAAGAAAGATAACACAATAAGTGTAGAGCTAACACAAGTCCAAGAATTATCGTAATAAACAAATAAAAGGATAACTAATAACCTACACTAACACCGTCTATAAGTGTATCCTAGGTGGGTGGTAAAGAAGGTGGGTCTTGACAAAAAGACCTAATGAGGTACCCACATACAATAAATGGGAAAAAGGGACACCAAAAGGTACCCAAAACAAGTAATAATAAAGTAGAGAGAGAAAAAAAAATTCAATACATCCTAAGAATCTCGGCCAAAAAAACTTGTAAAATGCTTTGAAGAAGTTTTTGTGGACTATGCTTTGAATCCACGGCTCGATAACAAAAAAACCAAAAAAACACCGAGATTCACCAAAATATCTCCATACAAAGAGACTTTCAATGGAGTGATGTCGAAAGTGCAAAAAAACACCAAACATAATTTGATCAATTTGCTATAAATAGGTGTGCCACGATCCAAAAACAATAAACAAGGAAACAAGGAAAGGACACGAGATCTAAAGAAATATGAGTGATACGATCCAAGAAGAACACAGTAACAAGGAATGGACACATGACCCAAAAAGCATGATCATATAAATAAACCCTCCCATACTTGCTAAATGAGTAGAGTGATGCTAAAAATTAGTATGAGTTTTCAAAACAACTACTCAAAAGCGAAGAAATAACACTTAGCTTCACCACAATAGCCCCCATAAGAGAGACTATCAACATGCTAAAAAAATGTTGAAAATACGATATAAAATGTAATGCCCAGCTGGGCATCGGATTCTTTTTTTTTACCTGCCACCTTGGCTTTCCCCCCCAACCACCTACCTGCCAACGATTATGGCTGTCTTGTCCGTCCTTGCGTGAGGAAAGGGGCGGAGTCACGTTTTTTTTTTGCCGTGATCTCTTCAGGATTCTCCTTCAATGCATGGGCGCAGTTGGTTGACGTGATGGATTAGATGGAGCTTCAAGCCAGTGAAGCAGGCGTGTATGAGACGTTTCCTTCCTGTTCCTCCTGGGCGCGTCCTTTTTTGTCATCCCTGGCCGCATGAAACCTCCTCACGCCTTATACTGGTGTGCAAATCCTGGACATGGTTATTCTTGTTGTTTCCTGAGGCGTTCGGGTGAAATGGAGGCCTGTTTCCCTTCTCCTGGCCGCACACAGCTACCAGCAAGAGCAGTGGGCGTGTTTCCTCCTCTTCCTGGGTGCTGGGGGATGTGTTCTTGTTGGGGATCCATAGCAGAGACCTGCCGTTGTTTCCAGCCTGGCTGCAGGCACGTTACAGTATAGTGGAAGCCTTCGGGAGTGCCTCCAACAAGCAGGTTGTCCAACTATGATGTTACCCGTCGATCATCATTGATGACTTCAAGTTCGGGACTCTCCTTCAAGATAGTTTTTATCAAAATCGATTAAGTGACAGTGTGAGTGTTACCAGGAGACCCGATGAAATTTATTACAGAGATTCTCTGTTAAGACCTTCTTGCTGTTCGATGTAACTCATGGGAGAGAATCCCATAGGCGCGGATCTGTTTTAGATCAGAATATTTGTGAAGCACGTTTGCTTTGTTGTTTTATTGGAGCATGCGTTTTGTGTAGGTGACAGATCACACCCTCAGGCATAGGAGATCTATGCAGTGTTGGAGAGAACGTCTTGGGAGATGAAGGTAGCAGGATATTTGTCAGATTCAGAACAGGTACTGAGTTCTTTTTTCTTCTAATCGACTATGTGACAGTGAGAGTGCTTCCAACAGACCTGAAGAAATTTATTTACTAAGATTCTCTATTGATTTCTTGCTTGTTCTACGATGTAACCCATGAAAGAGGACCTCATAAGTATGGATCTGTTTCATATCGGAATATTCATGAAGCACTTTTTGCTTTGCAAATTATATGAGCATCTTCAACGAGTCACTGTTTTGGCAGACAGGAAGATGCACATGAATTTCTCCGTTTTGTGATAGAAGCCTATAACAATGTCTGCATAAAGATGTACAAGGATCATACTAATTGAGGGGGGCAAGCAATTAAAGCAGGAGCCCAATACCATTGTTAAGGACATTTTTGGCAGTGTATTGCAGAGCCAAGTCAAGTGCCTTTCTTGTGGGACTGAGTCAAACAAGATGGATGAGATAATGGATATCAGCCTTGAGATTTTGCACGCCAACTCCTTAAAGGAACCTCTTGGCCGATTCCTTCAAGTTGAGGTGCTCGATGGGAATAACAAGTACAACTGTGAAAAGTGCAAGAAGTTGTCAGCAGCCCACAAGCAGTTGTCAATTATTCAAGCTCCAAATGTTCTAGTGATTCAGCTGAAGAGATTTGAAGATGTATTTGGTGGCAAGATAGATCGCAACATTATTTCCGAGGAACACTTGGGACTTACTGGCCATATGTCTAGAGATAGTCAGGACCCAAGGCCAGAGTATACACTATTTTGGTAGCATTGTCCATTCAGGCTATTCACAGGACTCTGGGCATTATTATGCATATGTCAAGGATGCAAATGCCCGCTGGTATTGCTGTAATGATGCCCATGTTTCTGCAATCACCATACAGGCTGTCTTGTCAAAAAAAAAGTATATATGTTGTTTTTCTTCGGAGCAATCCAAGACCAAAGCGAGACAAAGAAATGATGTCTTGTAATGGTGTAGATTCTAGAAACTCATCTGGCAATGGCTTTATAAACTTACAAGCAAATGCAAAGAGCAGGTGTAAAGCCAAACTCCACAACCTTTGATAGCATCTCCATGCCTATACCAAAGTGGGATTGTTTGAGCAGGGCATGGACGTTCTCCAATGCTTTTGAAAAAGAGATTTTCGTTGCTTGTTGTATCTGCTAGTGTCCTGGGCACATAACTATCTTAAGACGGATTTTACTCCTGATACTGGATGCTCAGCGAAGTGTTCGGATGGTTTGGGCAAAACTTGAAAGAAATGTGGTCTTTTGGACAGCAATGATTGTTGGTTGTGGACAATTGGGTGGGTTGAGACACCTTGGAAACTTGGAACATAATGGAGAAGGTACAAGGCTGTGTCAAATGCTTTGTTTGTTGGGCGTTGGTAGATACTTATGCAAAAGGGAAGCAAGCATAAGACACCCATACTGTTTGACAAAAAAAAACCTCCTCAATTGCTTGGTCTCGCGGATCGTGAATGTGGACTGCTTAGAACTGGTGCACCCGGATTCCAGTACCTACGGTTCTTATGCTGACCCGTGCGGAGTCTGTACGACTTGTTGAAGCTGGAGAAACAGGCAAGATATTTCTACACCTTTCTACTGCTATTATATTTACAATTATTGCGAAATCGAACCACTTTTCCTTGCATTGTTTTGTCAGTTGGATGTCGTGATGAGAGATTTCCCTTTCTGCTTGTTTCTCCTCGTTTTAGCTTTTATTGTTGATAGTATGTGGGTCAAAAGGATGCGTGTGCCCTCTCCTTTGAATGTTATGTTCCCTTACTCGAATGATAGAACTTCATCTGTTTGTTTATGTATTAATTCTTCTCTGCGATTGAGTTGCAAGTTGTTATGTTGATTATCTAGTATTTTCGATATCATGGAAGTAAGTTACGATAACTGTGAAGCTCCTCCCTAGCACCCAAGTTGTCTTTTGACGTTTTGTTAGCTCCTTCGCAAGTCCCTTTGATAACCTTTTGGCATCGAGAAGGAAAGGTTGTGAGAATGTGTGATCAATGCTTGGGGCTAGCCAGCTTGAGTTTCGGTAGTAAACTTTTAGAATGAAAACATTTGTGTGCGATGTGTTTTCCTGATCGCGTGTTTAGACTCTTATCTTACCTTTCATCGCGTTTCTAGGCTTGCAAGGCCATTCTCAAGGAGTACCTTGACCATCCCTATCAACTTGAATCATAACTAGCTTTTCGAATCAGCTAAGCTCGAGGTTTCCTTGTGCGAATCCAGTACCTCGTTGACACTAGATTAGTTTTGGCCCAATCGCCCTCTGTGAATTTATTTCTGATGGCGCTCTTCTGGTTTTCCTAACTGGCATTATTTTCTCCCTTGTAACGTTAACGCTATTAATTAATATTGGTCAGTTTTTATGCATGTAATTACTGTAATAGTTTGTGATGGAGATTTCCTTAAATGTGATTGACCTTCGGGAAAACTCAGCTTTCGTGTGATAATCTTATGAATTCATAGCGGAAGGTTTTGTTTTGATAAAGTCACTTAGAAATTAAGTTTGTATCTATTTGTGCGACGGTTGACGGCGTTACCAAGGGTTGCCGTAAAATTTGGTTGTTTTGGGATATGGGTAATTTATTTAAAATTAACCAAACATTAGTATTGTAGTGGAGGTTTGCAAATCCTTAGTGTTATAAAATTTGTTGATGACATTATTGTATACCCTTGTGTGACGGAAACCCCTTCTTCTCTCGCATGCTTGCTACTCGCCTGTAAAACTTTGACCCTTCCTGGATGATTGGTAAATCTATTTGTAGTTAATGGTCAAAACTAGTATACTATGCCTTCGCTTCGAAACTTATATTGTGTGTAAACTCTATTTGATTTCCGGTTTGAAATTCATTTGTACATGACTTTTTGTGTTAAATTTTGAAACCCGTGTTTCCCCTTTCTTGGGCCGATCAACTTTTGTTCTTTTAGAAATGTATTATTTTAGCCTATGCGTTGGTACCTTTGATAAAATTCTAGATGGTTGGTCTATTTATATCAAGTCTCAATCTTGTAATCATTGTTATTTACTTACTTGATGGGAATTCTGTTCTTTGCTAGATTGTTTATATCTCCTTATAGGGCCAAGGGCCATTCTCATACGATTATTACTTTCGTTGTTTTGCTCCTAACTGAAGTACAAGGTCTTCTCCTTCTTGATTGGCATGATGAAGACTTTAATATGACTTGATGTGTTAGTAGTGTTTAGAGGTTTGAACCAATTCTTGTAATAAAGTGTTTCCTTTTTGTGATATTGTTAGATAATAGTTATGGTGGTTTTGTGTAGCCTTATCTTGCTCAGTTCTCGTGAACTGACTCTTGTAGAAAATTTGTTGCAGATGGCTTACGTGGTTAGATGATGGAAAGACTTGTAGATTATTGCATCAATCTTGGTTATGATGTTCCTTTGTACGAATGTGTACTATGTTATAAAATTTGGAAAGGGCCTTTGGACATTTTAGAAGAAGGGTCAGTGCCTAGTAAATGTATTGTAGAGTATTGTTGTTGAATCATTGAAACTTTGGCTTGTTTGGTTATCATGTGAAAGATGAATTTTGATTACCGCTTGGTTATGGGATATTCTAGTGAACTTTAACCCTTAGTATAGTAGCGGGGCATGTCCCATGTTATTACTCTCTTGCTCCCTAGTCATGGTTCAATAGAAATGGTATGTCCCTTTGATTTGTGCATCATGTTGGAATGAATTGATATAACCTTGTTTTGTTTCCGCAAACAAGTACTGTTAAACTTTGCTCTTGAGTTAAAACGTTGAGTTGTAAATCCCCCTAAGGCTTAGTAGCAATGAGTTTGTGAGCACTATAAAGTGAGCTGGATAATCCTGATAAAAGTTAAACTAAAAATTTATATATATGAACATATTATGTAGATGTGATCTACTTGATAACCTTTGAGACCTGGAACAATCAAGAGGGAACTATCTTTTGTAACGAAATATGATAACTTATTATTATTATTATTTTTATTTGAGCCAAGCTAATAAACATTATCCTTTTATGGTGAAATCTTAAATGATCTCATGGTGAAATCAATGGTTAGATTTTAGATGATGATAGGATTTAATAGGTAGGAGGGAAATTGATTATTTAAACCCTAAATATCTCTATATCGTTTGAAATGCTCTCCTTTGTCAAACCTAATTAAGTAAAGTCTAGATGGAACATTTAACCAATCTCGATAAACTCTTAACCTCAATGAAAGATTGATAGTAAACAATGTGACCCTGAAGCTAAATTCTGTTGTCCTGTTTTGTTAACCCTTGCCTTGATTCATGGTGATATTTCTTAAGCAAGGTCAAAATTTAATCCTTAAACAAGAAGGCTATTGTTATGAACCCTAAGCGGTACTTTTCACTTAATCGGAGCTTATGCCTTCACCTGTGCAACAGAGGTGTGGAACATGTGTTAGTGGCTTGAATAAGATTAATTAACCTTGTAAGAAATGGAAAATGTTCTAAAATCAAATGAATAAGCAAGATTTGGACATCAAATTGATGATCCTAGTTTAGAAAGCTTGGCCTTAAGCTATTTAGTCAACCGTTGAAAAGAAAGAAGTTCTCCCTTGTGAAAAGAGTTGTGTGAATCATTACATGAAATTTTATAAGAACGTAAGTTAAGAATTAAGAGACACTTTAGTAAACAAGAAAATTTAACAAGAAATTCCTCATGGGATGCCCTAGCTGTGATTGTGTCATGTGGTTTGGACTTCCATGTTGTCTTGTCAAAAGAAGAGTACATTGTCCTTGATAGGTGTGAACGTTTCCGTGTTGACCTTGTGGTCTCCCCCGTAACAAGTGGTTCCTAGTGTTGGTTGTAACCTTGTGACGACATGTTGTGTCGTGTTGAGTCAAAGCAAGTCAAAAAAAAAGTTATCCTGTATTTTACTGTGTTGTTCGTGTGTGTGATTTGTGGGTCGTTACATAAAATCTCTCAACCAACAAGAGATATATACTACAAATTTTAAAAGATGCTTAAAACAAGGAGCATCACGATGCGAGATGGTCTTGTAGGTTACTATAAATTTAATTTTAATTATTTTCAAATATTAAAAATTAAAGGTTGAATTTTTCCTCGCACTAATAAAATAAGATTTAGTTTTATGGTGAATGGCTCTGGTTATTTTTGCGGCTTTCTTTAGCCCCCTGTCTCCCCTTAAAAATTTGGGTAGAGAGACTATTTGGAAAAAGTTATCAAGTGCATTTGAAGATCACATCAGCTTAGTGTCATGATTTTCAACATTTGATATCCTAGAGGCTATTATGAATCCACCTAAGGATAAATTCATGTTTTTGGAAGTTGGAAGTTTTGTAGGGCTCAAACGAATATCAATTTTGGGAGAGACTGGTGTAGGAGAAAATCATCCTATAAGGTGGATATTTGGGCTCTCTTGGGAGATGGTTTCCTTATTTTCTTCCAAGATGAATCAGATTTGTAAAATGTGCTTCAAGATGTGCCATAGTTTTATGCGAAAGTGTTTAATTCCTTTCCCATCTTCGCCTCATCGGTGAGAGTATATATTCTTTCACAATAATATTTTGTCGTTTAATGTTCACTTTAATTTTTTATCATAATAACGCTATTAATAATAATAATAGTAATAATAATAGTAGTAATGATAGATGAGTACAATGTTAAACTAGAGAGAGATTATGCAAACAAACTAAAATAAATAAGATATATGTATTAAAAAAATAATTTAAAATATATAATAGTTTTAAATGAATAAATAAAATAAGATTTAGTAAAGGAGAATGAAGAAAGGAAAAATGATAAATAAAAGAAAAAAGGGTAGGCTGGTCAAATGTGTTGGTGGAAATTGATGAGTTTTGACATGTGGCAGGAAGTACAATACATGTACCTATATGTGAGATCTAGAATATGGTATGGGTAGCTTATTTAAAGCATATGGGTGGTCACGACCATTTTAGGAAATAAAGGAAACAATAAACAGAAAGTATTTAGATCTTCCCATGTAATTCCAAGGATCGAATTATGACTGCTGGAAAGTTTGTTTAGGGCTCATTGGAGAATATGACAGAGGCCAATAAAGTAAGAACAATTTTAATTGATATGGATGGAATTTTTTGTAACAGTGAGGAGGCCCCTCATCTGGTTGTCGTCAATATGTTTTATAAGGGGAGTGGAGGTCACTCAAGAGGATTTCCTTCCATTATGGGATCAAATTTGTGGAAACCATCTCAATAGATTCATTTGAGAACTTGAAAATTTCCCGGATACATTCTTAGCCATGACCAAAGTGCTTAAATTTCCCTCCAATGAGTGTGAGGTGATCACAGATGTTGTGGCATGTTGTCCGTAAACTATTTAAGGTGTTGAATTGTTGATGTCGTTATAGGTTTGTTTAAACTACCTTGGAAACTTGGGACATGTATTCAATGACCATCGGGCATAATGGAGAGGATATATATGTTAACTATTTTAGTTGTAGGGTTGCAACATACATGTATGTAATTGTGGATGCATATGCAGGGAACTGTTTTAAAAAAAAAAACTATATATCAAATAGTCATCCTAAAATCTGTGCCATTATGGATTAAAACGACCTCCACTAAAAGATCAAACTGTAACTGTAAAATTTAATATTTCTCCTTTATACAAATTGTTTGATCTGGATTTGCATCTATTTATGAAGCGGCTCCAATTGTAACCTGAGGAACTAAACCCTAAAAGTTTTTCATTGTTGTATGGACAAGGAGAAGATTGAGGATTAGGAGGCACATCATTAGGGTGTAACATCTAGTTGTATTGATTTAACTTTTTCTATTTCTGAACATCAGTGTTATGTGAATTGTACCATGTGCAACACATCTTCCAGATAGTTGTCTTTTATTTCTAGTAGTTTTTGTTTTGATTAAGACATTGGAAGTGCCCTTCCTAATATCCCACATATATCTCTACACGCTTTTCCTCCTTCAATCTTTCACACGCCAAATGGAGTAGTGAAACATTGTGTGGGTAGCTAATAGAGCTTAAGACTAGAGAATCCTTATTAGAAGATACTATTACAAGTGTTTTGGTGTCCATGTATTAAAATAAGGAAGAATACATAAGCCCATTTGAACTGTTTGAAAAATACCTATTAAAAAATATATATCACGGAAATATGTTGATTTCTTAACGTGCTCATAATGGTGTTTGTGATGAGACCTAAAGGCTATTAAAAAATTCCTCATCCATTTTTATCTCCTGGAATACTACAATTGTGCATATGCGTAAATGGGTTTGTTGAAAATGATTTAAAAATTTTCAAGCATATGCAAATGTGGGTGCTTCGAAAAGGATGTAGAATGTAAATTGTTAAAAGGAGAGTACCTCAATAAAACATGGTCTAACGTGCCACAATAATTGTGGATAATGCTTAATTTATTTTGTGGAATGGGTATTGAAGCTTTCAAGAAAAATACAAAAGAGTGGAATTGTGGATGCGTACAAGCTGCATGAAAATGTGTATTAGAGATAAAAAAACAAAATTTGACAATTTCGACCAGTTTTAGTCCTCGATATGGTCTCCTTACCTACATATTTTATAATTTTCATATGATATAGTTTTGAATTTTCAATATAATAAAAATACCAAACCATTAGATACTTAAACAGTTGGATATTTTTACACATGTGATTAGTGTGAACTAATAAAATACCACCTTGTGAGTTACGTAACGAGTTATCTTGTTATCATGAATCAAAACATCCCTATGTTTATACAAGTTCATATAATTGAACTCATGGTGTGATTGGATAACATGGGTACTATCTCCGAGTTGTGGGACTTGCTACTTAAGATAGACCTCCGAGAGAAAGTTAGTTCTTGCTCCTAAACCACCTGCCACAATCTACTCTAATGCAAGAGAAACTAACTATTCTAATCTAAATTTCCAAGGGACCAGGAGAGAGAATGTATAAAATGAAAGCATAAACTAAATTTGTGATACACCGAAAAGGAGGGTGTGAGAGTAGTCTTCAAAAGCGTGAGATACGAAGCAAAGTGCACACTAGAAGGGGTTATGACAGCTTCTCCATAATCTAGCAAAATGCATTCACAATAATATTTCAAACATACACAATGATAATGGATCCTGCAAGAACATAAGAATAGACACAATATTCTTGTAATCAAGGTTGAAGGGGCAATAAGAATGCAAAAACACAAAGCGGGGAAGATGCATCCACAAACTTATATTTTATTGCTTCTCGATATGCACTAGTTCAATCGCCATAAGATAAGGGCCTAGATCACCATGCAAGGAGCCCACAACAAGGGCTCAGTAGCACATTGGCTTCACAAAGCAATTTTGGTAGAGCTTTGCTACTAAAAACTACCTCCTTCACAATGAGCCCAACACTCCAATTTATAAGAAAATGAGAAGAGAGAGAGAAGGGGAAAATGGAAATCCTGAAATCTGTCCTTCAACCACTTGTAAGAGGCATTAAATGGAGTGAAATGATTGTGTGTTACTTGAAAAAGGATCCCCATACTGTCCTAGGTGCTGCAATAGAGAAATAATGATGACCATGCCTCTTAATTGCACTTCCAACTACCAAATAAAACTCATTATGAACTTGGCCACGTTTTATGAAAATCCACACCAATTTATCATCAAATCCCGAATTTATTTATTGTTGCATGTCGGGCTCGAGCCACGATTCCAATGGTACTAATTTTGTGTATTTTTTTGAGAAATGTAAAAGTTAGGGCCTTATGAGTGCGGGCAGCTATTTTGGGTCCGGGTGTGTTTTCGTCATTTGACGGAATGAGCATTAACTGACTGGAGCCGAATATGTTTCTTTTATTTAAATATATATACCGTCATTAAAAATAATAAATCCATTTTTGTGGCGTAGAGGACATCGTGCTCATTCCAGAAAGTCCAATTTTGTGAAAATCGAGCTCGGAGTCAAAAGTTATGGCCATTTGAAGTTTCGGGAGTCAAACGTTGACTTTTCTTTTGAGTTGCGGATATTGTGGCAAAATTGGGTCCACGTGTCCTAGCTGTCCTAGACACATTCTTCCACATCGGCTGATTCAGCCTCCTTGTCCCCCTTTGCAACCTTTTCACCTTTGCGCGTCCCGCACGTACTTTTGTCCCGACTGTCTCGGATGAAAATCTCCGCACCACCCACAATTGACTGACTTGTGGAAAATCGGCCGATTCGCGTCCCGCGTGTACTGACGTCCCAACTGTCCCGTGGACCACCTGGGACAAAAATGTCTGACTTAGCTAATTTTATTTGTATTTTGGCCGTGAACTTGGTACGACGAACCTCGGTACGACCCGCACTGGTACGATCCGCACCCTTCAGACCCGTAATGCTTTAAAACAATCCTGTGACCTTTTTTTTGCATTTTTCTATTTTTTCTAAATTGTTGGGATTTTTTCTTAGATGGGAGAGTTAGAGAGAAAGCCGAAGGGGCCCCAAAACATGATTTCGGGCCTTGAATCAATCTACTTGCTCAGATCAAGAATTTGATGCATGCTATGAAAATTACCTTGAGGGGTGAATTTTGGATAACAAATTACAATTTGAACAACAACCATGGTTTCTACCAAAAAATTATACGTTACTAGACCTAGGGTATTAAAATTAGGTGTTCATTTCCAATGGCATTAGCGAGAGATAGATGAGTTGTCAACTAAAACAACCATTTCTGTCTACCTTGAAAAGTTAGAAAAATGCAATTTTCAGAGAGTTGTAAAACAACATTTTGAGCCCCCTAAAAGAGATGTCAAGTGTCGTATGCATTATTTGTCATGAGGAGAATCACATCAAGCCTTAGATCAACCCGATTGACTATTTTATCTCTCTTTATCCCCTCTCTAAGAGCCCTACTATCCATTTGACACTTTTAAGAAGTCATTAAATTGAAAAGTTGGTTTTCGTTTCATCGCACCATTTGGACCTTGAGCTAATGAACACCTTTCCACCTTCGTGAACCTCTAGTATTTCTACTAAACAATCACTTACAACCTTCATTTTGGGAAAACCATTTTTCTCCATAGTTTCCCGAAGGGGTTTTGTAGTCCTTCTTGATGATGTTTGACTATGTCAAATCGACAATTTACAACCGGTGGATCCGGGAAATCCCATCGCAGCTTTTAAACCGTTTGTTAGTATTGAAATCCTTCACTTCCTGTGAATTACTTGGTATATATGATTACTCATATTAATTTACTCATTTTGCATTTTCCCATTGGAATAGATTTTCTGATGTGGTCCTTTACCCTCCGAAATCAAATTAGACATTTTGCAACTGGTAGAAAATGTGAAATACGGCCACACAATCCTAGTCAAAGAAATAAATCATCATGAAAAATTATTGAAACTTTTAAATAACTATATGGAACTCTCTCCTATGGCTTGTTATGTGAAATGTGTGTTTTGAAACAATATTTTTCTCTCTCTTCTCTTTCTTCCCTATCTCTTTATCTCTCCTCCCTTAGTTAAGAAATGAAATGAATATATTCCCTTAACCCTCTCTTGTTGTGTGTGTATTATTAATATGATGTAAATGGAAAAATAAAAATTATAATCATGCTAGATTTAGGTGGATGCCATGCTAGCATTTTGGTAACTATGCGGTGGTCAGTAGGTATCAAAACTTGGAGGAGGTGAAGCAACATTAAACATATCATTTTTTCATGTTATTTGAAACAATGTAATTGTATACGATGAACCCGTAACTCTCTCTAAAATTTTCCACTTGAGACCCAAGAACAACCTAAGTTTAGTTAGAAAAATTATGGAATAAATTATTTTTTTAAAGTGTTCACAACAAAAATTTTAGAGTCCACTACAACAATTATCAAATCACCTTACAAAACACTAAAAGAGTAAAAGTTATCTCAAGCACAGTTAAATTTCCCTTAGGTGATAATCAAACTATTTAAAATTATATTAACACTAAGCCAAACAATTCTTAATTAAACTCAGAGGGTAAGAAGAGACAAAACAATTAAATACCCTAGGTATTTAATTCTACAAGGTTTCAAAAATTAATAAGGTTTAATTATAAGGGGAGAATACACATTTAAAATAACAGGGTAAATTCTCACTTACCCACTCCTTAATCGACTTAAAATATTCAACCCGATTTTTCTCAAATTCAATGCACTCAAAACTTCCTGAAAACATTCCCATTAGATAGGAAATTTCTGTCAGTGTAGGTTATTATTTATCCTTTTATTTATTTATCAGGATAAATCTTACACTTGTGTTAGCCCTACACTTGTTGGGTTAGCTTGCTTAGGTGTACAAGTTGTGTGTAGAGTTAGCTTATTAGTTGTGTTGAGTTAACTTCTCGAGCTTATGTGGAATTAGCTTACTAGTCTTTTGGAGTTAACTTAACTACCAATATCGGTTAGTGGGAGTTTTTCACCACTGATTTAGGTAGTATTTTTACTTCCCTCCTCCTATATGTACATATTTCTTATTGAATATTTCAAGTCATTGTATTGTAATGTATTGAGCATTGTGGATTATAATGAATTTCCATATATGGTATTTTAGCTCTTTTGTTTTACAAATCTAATGTGTTGTACTATTATCATCTGAGATCATGGCTTGGAAAAATCTTATTTTCATTCCTTTTATGGTATCAGAGCTATAGATGATGTAGACATCCATTTGTAATTTTTCTTTGCAAACAAGGGTTTATTATTTTCATGTATTTAGAATTTGTTAGAAATTTTTTGCAACATGGATTTTTATGCAAAACGGAGTGTGGCATTAGATTTGGAAGGTGCCAAAACCCTAGAATCGACTATAAAATCAACCATGTTTTGAGACACTCAAATCTGGATGCACATCATGTACCCTATGGGTGCATTCTTTTATCCATTGGATATAAGCATGTACCTTCCGGATGCATTCTTTTACCCTCTGGGTATTTCAGTTTGGGATGTAGTCTTTTATCCACTGGACATAGATCTATACCCTCTGGTGCATTCTTTTATCTATTGGATATAAGCGTGTATCTTTCAGATGCATTCTTTTACCCTCTAGATATTTTGGTTTTAGATGTAGTATTTTATCCACTGGACACAGATCAGTACCCTCTCCAGGTGCATTCTTTTATCCATTAGATATAAGCATGTACCTTCTGGATGCATTCTTTTACCCTCTAGATTTTTGGTATTGGATGCATTCTTTTATCCACTGAATGCAGATCTGTACCCTCTGGGTGCATTATTTTATCCATTGGATATAAGCATGTACGCTCGGATGCATTCTTTACCATATGGATATTTCTGTTTTGGCTTTGTAGAATTTTATCCACTTGATAGAGATCTATACCCTCTGGGTGCATTCTTTTATCCATTGGATATTAATGTGTACCCTCTGAATGCAATGATTTACCCTCTCGGACATTTAGGTTTCTAAGCGGGATTTTATCCTTTGGTGGGAAACATGTATCATGTGGATGCACTCTTTTACCCTTTGGACATTTGGGTGTCACGTGTACCTTTTAAAAACAAGATCAACATTAAAATATTATTTTAATAGCAAAACTTTCTAGAACTCATAACTTTTGATTTGTATCTCGGATTAAGGTGATCTGCTTTTTTAAAAATTGTGTATTTTTTAAGATCTACGCATTGGTGAAATTTTTATAAAAATATTTCAAATGTAAAAGGTAATGTTAATCATTGTAATATTTACATGCACTCAATTACAAAGTTCAAAATTCAAGAGGGTGTTATGATCACTTGTGGACGCAATTTCGTTGAGCCCAACATCCTAAAATTTTGGGTATTGTATTCTTGTATCTATGGGTGTATATATTTATATCTCTCTTATTTCTTGAGATATGTTGGATCTGTATTTTTGACACGTTTTTTTGGCATATTAACAGTCTCTCTTGTGGGGGAGCTATTCTGGTGGAGCCCAGTGTTATTTTTTTAGTGTTCAAGTAGTTGATTTTGAAAACTCATATAGATATGTGGTGTCACTCTACCCATTTTGTAGTATGGGAGGGTGTGGTGTTGATACTGCTTCTTCGGGTTTCATGTCCTTGCCTTGTTACCTTGGCTTTTCTTGGATCATGACACTCCTATTTATTTGGATCTCATGTCCGCCTTGTTGCCTTGGTTGTTCTTGGATCGTGGCACACCTATTTGTAGTAGTTGATCAAATTATGTTTGGTGTTTTTTTTTTACTTTCGACATCACTCCATTGATAGTATCCTTACATGGAGCTATTTTGGTGAAGCCTAGTGTCAGTTGTTTTTGAGTTCTATGATCAAGAAGTGGATTCGCACCATAGTGCATACCATACTTCTTCAAGATTATACGAGCTTCGAGGATATATTACAGCAATATTTTTCCCTCTCTACTTTGTTATTACTTGGTTTTGGGTACCTTGCGGTGCCCAATTTTTCAAGTTGTTGTTCATGGGTATCTCATCGGCCTTGTTTCCGGAACCCACTTTTTTTTTCCCACCTAAGTTATGCTTATAGGAGGGTGTTATTGTAGGTTATTATTTATGCTTTTATTTATTTATCGGATAATTCTTACACTTGTGTTAGCCCTACACTTATTTGGTTAGCTTGCTTAGTTGTACTAGTTTTGTGGAGTTAGCTTACTAGTTGTGTTGAGTTAGCTTCTCGCTTATGTGGAGTTAGCTTACTAGTATTTTGGAGTTAACCTAACTACCAGTATCGACGTTAGTGGGATTTCTTCACCACTAATTTAGGTAGTAGTTACACTTCACTCCTCCTATATGTACATCTTTCTTCTTGAATAATTGAAGTCATTTTATTGTAATGTATTGAGCATTACGGATTATGATGGATTACCATATATGGTATTTTATCTCTTTTATTTTGAAAATATAATGTGGTGTACTATTATCATCTGAGATTGTGGCTTAGAACAATCTTATTTTCATTCCTTTCGATTTCATCACCTTTTCATTAATATAAAGAAGTCTTTCTAACTCATATTTCTCAAGTTATGAGCCAACGGGCCTTGGGGTGTAAAGTTTCCCAAGAGTGGGCTTGCGGGCCTAGGGAGGAAAATTTTCATTAACTCAGGCTTGTGGGCTTTGGAGAGAAATGTAACCCGGAGGAGAAAAGCTGACCAGTGGAGCGGGAAGGAATTTAGCACTTTTTCCCTTTTGTGATAAAGATGAAATTTACCTCTCCGCGCCGGAGCTCCGTAAGGGACACATGTCCAAAAACTTCAAACCAAAGGGAAGGCGGGTCGCCGGAAGAAATTAATATTTTGATCTTTTTTTCCAAAAAATGTTAAGGGATCAAAAGATCCATGCCTCCGCCAACGCCTTGGCGCCACGTGCGGCTAAGCAGTTCATGCGGGATAAACAGACTTGCGAAGAAACTTAGGAAATTTTGTTAAAAGCATTAAAAAAGCTAAGTTGAAAGCATGGGCCCATGTGCTCACGGAAATGATTTACCAAGGTGACAAGCGGGGATGTGGGATTGCGAAGTATTTAACGAATTTTTTCCAAGGTAAAAAAAAGGTTAAGTTAATAGTTGCAGACATCGTGCGCTCATGGAAATGTTTTCTAACAATGAAGGATGGGGTGGTAGGGCTGCGGGGAAAACTTCCCAAATTTTCCTTTTTGAAACTTAGATTTTTTTAACAAAAAAAGAAGGTTTGTGGGTCACGAGCGATGGGGAACTTCATGCCTTTAGCACTTTTTGGGCAAAAAGTGCAAAAGGAAATATTTAGCCCGCAGTTTGCCTAAGAATATTTTATTCATTTAAATTTGATAGTTAGATTATTTTTGAAGCCAAATGAAGTAAAAACTTTAGAAGGCCATAAATTTTGATTAAGAACTCAGTTTTGGAAAACGAAGACTTTCTCGGAAAGCTTTCAACATCCTCTTTGTACGTAAACCTTTACGAATTTGATTTTTATAAAGTTTGAGGGTTCAATGTTAAGAAAATGTTTTTCTGTCACTTAGAAAGTGAACTGGTCTTTTTAACTTATCAATTTTGTTCAAATTTTCCATTAATTCTTTCTCAACATGCCAAACAAGCATGGAGGATTTTACTTGGAATATTTTAGGATAGATTGTAAGGTTAAAATTTTTGATTGATTTGCATTTCAAATTTATCAATTTTATACAGGAAGAAGTCTGTAATTTTGCCTTTTCCCAATTTGAAAGGTTCTATAAAAAAATTCATAAGTATTTTAGTTTGTTTGGGGTCATTTTGACCTTACAAATAAAATTTGATATTTCATTTTGTCTTTTTGATGTTGTAGGGTCATTTTGTTCAATTTCTGATTAATAATTGCCATATATGAAAATTATCTAACAAAGCTCAAATTCGAATAGATTTATTTACATTTACCAACTTTAAACTATGAATTCATTCCAACCCAATCTAACATACTAAGTTGATTTAAATCAAAGTGTGCAAAAGCCAAAAGATACAGTTCTGATTTCCAAATCATACTTTTCAAAAGAACAGAGTATTGTAACATTTCTTCATACGTATTCCACTTTTCAACTTTCCAAATAGAGATTTCAGTAGTGCATTTAAATGATCAGATTCAAATATAACAATGCCATTTGAGGAAAGTAATACAATCTTCTATTAATTTAAAAATATATCTTTTCAACTTCCTTCTTTCATTCCTGAATACAACAAATAGAATACAATTTCTTTCACATTCTTTCAAAAGCGTAAATATATATTATATCCCTTTCACATTTCGAATTACAACTTTCATAGCCCATACAAAACATCTTTCCATCACAAATACTATACAAGGTCATCCACTTCAAAGTGGGAAAAGGATACAATAAGAAATAATTTTAACAAGGACTCTCAAACTTGTGTTTTCCTCTGCTCGGAACAACAACATAATGATCCTCCATTTTCCAGGTTTTTTCACAACAAAGGTAGGGGAAAGGGAATGCTCTCCACCCAAATAAGACATCCAATGAAAAGGAGAATCTACCCTCTTCATTGGACCCCAAGCCCCAACCACAATGCAATAGAAGATGTGTATCAACTCATGGAAATAAAGGCTTCCACAACACACAAGCAGAATTTCACATTTATAATACTGTCTAAAACGGAATGCAATTTGCAACCACATTAAAACATAACAAACAAAACTCATGGTTCATCATGCAAGCCAAAAGAGAAAGAAACTACGGGGGATGTTGCTTATGCCTCCCAAGGGGAAATTGGGTATTACCACCTGAGAACAAACCACCAAAATATAACATTTCAAAACCCCGACATGCCCTTATGCCTACCCTAAGTACACCTTATTCCTCACATTTCATTATTCCAAGTTATTTCTTTTCAGGTGGAACCCAAATCCCAACTCCTCCACACTTATACCTCCCCAAAACACTTATACCTCCCACTAAATGCCTCATAGTCTTCTCGTACACCATCCCTAGGTAGTCTACCCAACCAGCCACCACGCAAAACAAACAATCAACCATTCACATATTCATCCAAAGGAAAGAATAGTGTTTCAAGATCCAAGCTCTTACCTCTCCATGGTGGAGTTGTTCCAAGTTCCAAACAGTAAGCTTTTCTAATGCAAGCAATCCAAATATCAACCAAGCACAAGTATTCAAAAATCCCCAATGTCTTCCAAAAGAAAGAGCTCAAAACAACAAAATAAGTCACCCAAAATGATGCATCCAAAAGTGAAGCAACCTAAAAACAAGCTAAGGAATTTGAATTTATAGGAGAGGGAAGAGAAGAGGATGAGGTGGATCCATGTAGGATGCCACTTCACACATCCTCAACTCCACCTCATAAGTCAACTTCAATCTCCAATGCATAATAAATAGGTGGGTAAATAATATGACAATTTACTTACACACTCCAAAACAAGCCCACACCCCATAAGGACTGAAATTAAAAATATGTAAGAAAGTGCAATTAGATCTTACAACTTGACTTAAAAAATTCATAATGAAGGGTAGATTTTAACTCTCCAATTGGTATGCAAATTTAAGAGGTATGGGACAAGTTTAACTTATCCCACAAGCCTTCAAAATCAGCTTCCAAGGACAAATTTAAATTTCAAAAGAAAGTGGAGTGTTTCATACTCCAAAATGTACTTACATATCTCTTACACATCACTTACACATTACTTACACATATCTTACAACATTTAATACAAGAGCCAACAACTCCAATAATTAATTTCTTATGTCCCAATTTGATTAATTAATTTTTAACAATATGATTACTCACATTACTTTACCACAATTTATTTAAATAAAAGGGGGACACATCACTTATAAAACACATACATACTAAAAAAAAGAACCAAATAAATAATTACACATAACCCTTGGTCACATTTAAAGGTGATCTGTCATCACCAATCCGGCACTATGATAATTCTTCACCGAAACTCCTCGTCTATGATTATTTACTAATGCACAAACCTTTAGTTTGGTGGATGTAATCTAGAAACAAAACAACAACATAACATAAGAATATCATCGACTATGATAAGACGAAATGATGAAAAATCTGAAATATCAAAGTAAATTATAATATTAACATGAAATTGTTACAATCTCACCCATGAGGTACTTCAAGTGCTATTGATTTCACTTGCCTTCCACCAATACTATGAGAGAAACTTTACAATTACACCTCTTAATGACTTCTTCAACACACCTTTAAAATGATGGCTTCCTTTGCACACTTCCTACAATATTTCTTACTACTTCCTTCTATGCTAAATGAGGGGGTGGCCTCTCTATTTATAGAACTTACAGGCTTATCCATCTTATCTCTAAGATAGGATAAGAAATCCACTCGACGAATCATATTCCATACCTTAACTCTTATCTCGTACATGTAAGTTTATCTTTTAAGATAAGATAAACCTTATCATTTTACATGGGTTCCACATTTTAGACTTTTTACAAATAAAATACACAAAATATTTATGACCTCACTCCTTGTCCTTATTACCAATATAATATTTCTAATTCCTAATCATGTAGACCCTACTTCTCTAATTACCCAAACTTTGACATTTTAACATTACCGGACCACTTACGACAAATATTTACTTTTTACAACATTCCTATTGTACTTTGGTATTCCGTACTCCACATTATTGGTGGCACCGTACTGATGGCGTTGTTATCTTCTATCAGATGCTACTACTAATTATACTTAACAACATCCTATTCCTAATACATACATTAATGAAATAGAAATTATGGAGGAAAATTTTAGTGTCGACATCTTCCCCCTTCCTAGCTTCTACTCCGTCCTCGGAGTAGACTATTCTGGTGCTTGGAAAATCTTTAACTTGTCGTGGTTGACCCATTTCGTAATGGGAGTGCCATCCAATTCCTCCAGTCGGTACGTACCATTTTCATGCACAACTGCTATTTTGTAGGGCCCCATCCATTTTGGAAGAAATTTTCTCTGTCTTCTTTTTTTGTATCTGGAATCATATACTAGAACCAAGTCATTCACATGAAATGGAGACCAACAGATCTTTTGATCAAAGTATTCCTTCTGCTTCATTTTCTTCTTATGACTAGTATGTTTTGCTATTTCCCTCATTTCCTCTAGCAAATGAAGATGTACCAACCTTTCTTTTCTTTGAATCACTTTCATCCATCCTTTCATTTTTCATAACTCTCACGGTGGGAATATCAAACTCAATAGGAAGAAGCTGGATCAATGCCATAGGCCAACCGAAATAGAGAGTATCCTGTTGCTGACTTTGATGTTGCCCTATATGCCCACAATGCTTTGCATGAATCCTTTTATTCCATTTATGCACTGCAAGGCTGCATCTTTTGCTAGAATTTGACACAACACAAAATTTGTTCGTTCCACTGTCCATTTGTGCTTGGCTTGTATGTTGTTCCCTTCCTGTGCTTAATAGAAAACTTATTGACTAGGGCTTCTACCACCTCATTAATGAAGTGGCTTCCTTGATCTGTTACAATTTTTAATGGACAACCAAATTTGGTGACAATGCGTTCATATATGAACCTTGCCACTTCATCCATGGAAGCTATTTTCAATGGCCTAGCTTCAACCCACTTGGTTAAATAATGCAGGCAACTACAATATACTTATTTTGGCATGATGTAGTTGGAAGTGGACCTACAATGTCTATTCCCCACTTTTCAAAGGGACCAAGTGGAAGAATAGGACATAATGGGGCTGATGAAGTCTTACAGTTACCATGTGTTTGACAAATATCACATGTCTTACAATAATTATAACAATCTTTAAAAAGAGTGGGCCAGTGATAACCTGCATCCAAGATCCTTCTTGCTGTAAGTTGTCCAGAGAAGTGCCCTCCACATGTACCATTGTGGAATTCTTCTTGCAGTTCCTTCCCTTGATCATGTCCAACTGCCCTCTTGTCTTCGTCCATCGTGTCCTATTCAAAATAATACTCCATGCAGAATAGAATATGGACGACTAGCTTGAGTAATCTTTCTCTTAGTCTTTGCATTAGCACCATCAGGAAACTTGAATTCATTCAGATAATTCCAAATATCTATGTATTCACTAGGGATTGTGTCAAGGGATAATAATGCTGCATCGGGAAATCATCATCATCACAAGATGATCCTAAACCATCATAGGCTCGAGAGAGTGCATCTGCATTGACATGCTTCTTTCCTGGCCTATCTATAATATCAAATTCAAATTCTTGTAGCAAAATTATCCATCTTGCTATCCTCCCTGATGGGTTAGGCTTATTTACAATATATTTTAGAGCCTAATGATCTGTTACAACTAGAAATTTTTGCCCTAGCAAGTAATTTCTAAACTTCTTTACAGAAAAAATGATAGCCAAAGCCTCTTTTTCGATTCTGATAATTTACCTCAAGACCTTTGCTCATTTGTGCTCTCCCAAAGTAAATTGGATGTTCATTCCCATTTTCATCCTTTTGGCTCAAACTACTTCCTAGTGCTACATCTAAGGAATCAAGTGTACACAATGAATGGCTTGCTCCAATATGGATTCTTTAAAACAGTGAAGATACCAGGGCTTCCTTGAGTTGTCCAAAAGCTTCATGTGCCTTATTTCCCGGTTCATAAGTAATATCCTTCTTCAAGAATCAAGTTAGTGGCTATGCAATCTTTGAGAAATTCTCGATGAACCTTCTATAGTAACCCACATGGCCTAAAAATGATCTCAACTTACTTCTATTCATAGGAAATGGTAAATCTTTGATTTTTGAAACTTTATCGGGATCGCATACCAATACCATCTCTGGATACAACATGCCCTAACAAAACACCTTTAGAACATCCAAAGACACACTTTGTAGGGTTTAGTGAGGCTTGTGCTTCATCTAACCTTTGAAATGCTATCTCCATTTGGTACAGGTGGTCCAACTTACTCCCATAGATGGAAAAAACATTCAGAAATACTCTGATGAAGGTCCCAATGCAGGGTTCGAACACCCTATTCATCAAACGCTGGAATGTTGCTGTAGCATTACATAACCCAAAAGGCATAACTCTATAAGCAAACGTTCCCCAAGGAGTGGTGAACGTGGTCTTTAGCTGATCTTTCTCTGCTATACGAACTTGGTTGTAGCCACTATATCCATCAGCAAAACTATAGCACTCTTATCCAGCTACTTCGTCCAAGATCTGATCTGAAAATGGAAGAGGTTAATGATCCTTCTTTGTTGCCTTATTGAGCTTCCTGTAATCAACACAAATGCGTAGCTTCCCATTCTTTTTTATTGAGATCACAATGGGAGAAACCCATTCTGAATTCTCCACAGAAAATATGAATCCTGCATCAAGGAACTTATCTATTTCTTCTTTTACAGTCTTGGAAAAATTAGGATTCATTCTATATGGCATTTGCTTTATGGTCTTAGCACCATCTACCACCAATAGAATGTTCTACCCAACTTACTTGACGGAGTTCCTTGTAATCAAAAGTGAATAGGTGTATGTACCTTTGAAAGAGTTGGAGGTAGGATTCCTTCTCACTCTCCATCACAGCATCACCAATCTTTATTTGTTGGACACGATTATCAACTTCTTCTTCAGATAATTTTATGGGGTCATGATTTGGTGTGACTGGAAGGATATCCATGACTGAAACATCAACCTCACTTTCTTCATCTTCAGTGTCCACTTCACTGGTACTAGAGTAATCAGAGGATGTCCAATCATCAGTTTCATCACTTGAATCGACAGGTTCTGCCTTATGATGCCGAGGGATCACATTTATTTTCACCCTCTCTCTACCACGTCCAAGTGTCATGAAGCCTTCATTCTAGTAGTTTCTTGCATGAACTCTCCTTAGCCATGGTCTTCCCAGCAGCATTGGGTACGCAACAGTACCATTTTTCATCACCTGAAAGTCTACCACACATACAACACCCATAACAGATATTGCCACATTTGAAACTACACCTTCTGGTTTAGTTTTTCCCTTATTTAATGACCTTAACATAAGTGTTGAAGGGCGATCAATTTTTAAACCCAACATATTCATTACAAACTCGGTCATTACATTAACTGTAGCACCTCCATCAACTAAGACATCATGAATTGAAATACCATTACATAATACCTCAGCTTGTGGAGCATAGGGATCCACCTCTGCCTCCAAAATAGGGACCTCAACCTCCTTTCTTTGTCGAGCATTGAGTCCACTTCGCAGCTCCCGCCTCTTCTCCGAAGACATAGCCAAGAGTTGACCATATGTAATATTTGCAGGCCTTTTGGACAGATCTTCCAAGATGGAGTATGGTCCTTGCCCTTGTGAAATTAGAAAATCCTGCACACCCAACTTTCTTCTCCTATGTTTCTTACTAGTTTCTCCTTTCATTTTCTTAGGATCATTTCCATCTTGATTATCTTTTTCTTTCTTTCTTTTTGTTACAAACACATCTACTTCATTATTTTTGCTCTTATCTACTACATCAAAAGAATTCACAGTGCTTTTCCTTTGTCATTATCTCCTTTACCAGATGTAGAAGCTCTATCTGGACAATTATACTTATAATGACCCTTTTTATAACAACCATAACATACAACTTCAGAAATATTTCTTTTTGGACCTCTATCTCCTCCCTGAGAACTAAATTCTTTTCCTTGAAGAAGATTAATAGTTAATTGACCCATATTTTTGATCAGATCTTCAAACTCAGTAGATGTACTAGGAGAAATATTTGTGCTCACCAGGAGTGGTTGTGGATTCTGGACCAAAGGTGTTGGTGTAGGCTCTACTTTAGCAACAATTTCTTTGGGCTCCTCTTCCATGCTTTCTTCTTGCCTTCTTACAATCTCCTTTGCTTGTTCAATGGTAGCTGGGTGGTCATACTTCACTCATTGTCTGATCTCTGGCTTCATCCCAAGAATGAAGTGCTTACAGAGAGGAGATTATCCACGCCATTCATACACCCATCCGTTAATCCTTCCTTCCGGATCTGGGCATCAAGCTTCCTCCTTAGCTCTAGAACACGAGCATGATAATCCCTTATCTTCTCCTTTTCTCCTTGGGATAGCTTTGTGATCTCGATCATGAGATCTGCATATTTCTCGGTGTTCACCAAATTCTTCAAGAAAACTTTCGCTTAATAAATCCCATAAATTTTTCACACTATCACCTAGTGTTTCAAACCACCTAAGTCTTTGAACCATCCAAAAAGGTAGGAAAAATTCAGTCCATTGTTCCCTTCTTATAAGGCCATTACAAATACAAGATCGCTTAAATTCTTGAATGAAAGAAGAAGCATCTTCATTAGATTGAGCTGAAAAAAGGAATCTTTCCCATTTTCAAAAGTAACCACCGTGAAATACCAACCCACAAGTACAATCAACAAGACTTATGTGCACAAATAATTGGAATCACTTGTAATAGAAAGTGACTTTACACCTTTCTACAGAAAAATAGAAATGACCACGGTAAACTATGGTAAAACTTGACTTACTGCAGTAAAAACCGACTTTACTATGGTAAACACTATTCACGGTAAAAAGTGAAGTTCTCATGGTAAATACTATTCACGGTAAAAAGCGACTTTCTTGTGATAAATACTATTCACAAAGAAAATGACTTTATCATGGTAACTACTATTCACGGTAAAAATGACTTTACCATGGTAATTACTATGCACAATAAAAATAAGGTTACCCTCCAATTGATTTTTGACTAAGTGGGAATATCTCTCCAAGAAATCCACCAATGAGGAATGGTCCCGGCAACGGAACCAAAATGTCATCACCAATCCGGCACTATGATAATTCTTCACGGAACTCCTCGTGCTATGATTATTTACTAATGCATAGCCTTTAGTTTGGTGGATGTAATCTGGAAACAAAACAACAACATAACACAAGAATACCATCGACTATGATAAGACGAAATGATGACAAATCTGAAATATCAAAGTAAATTATAATATTAACATGAAATTTTTACAATCTCACCCATGAGGTACTTCAAGTGCTATTGAATTCACTTGCCTTCCACCAATACTATGAGAGAAACTTTACAATTACACCTCTCGAATGACTTCTTCAACACACCTTTAAACCGATGGCTTCCTTTGCACACTTCCTACAATATTTCTCACTACTTCCTTCTATGCTAAATGAGGGGGTGGCCTCTCTATTTATAGAACTTACAGCTTATCCATCTTATCTCTAAGATAGGATAAGAAATCCACTCGACAAATCATATGCCATACCTTAACTCTTATCTCATACATGTAAGCTTATCTTTTAAGATAAGATAAACCTTATCATTTTACATGGGTTCCACATTTTTAGAATTTTTACAAATAAAATACACAAAATATTTATTACCTCACTCCTTGTCCTTATTACCAATATAATATTTCTAATTCCTAATCATGTAGACCCTACTTCTCTAATTACCCAAACTTTGACATTTTAACATTACCGGACCACTTACGACAAATATTTACTTTTTACAACATTCCTATTGTACTTTGACTCATTACCGTACTCCACATTATTGGTGGCACCGCATCTTGACGGCGCCGTTATCTTCTATCGATGATCTACTACTAATCATACTTAACAACATCCTATTCCTAATACATACATTTATGAAATAGAAATTATGGAGGAAAATTTTAGTGTCGATAGATCTCCCCATGGGAATCCCTAACACAATCAAACACACACAAACAAATACAAGTTGCCATGGTGACCTTGTTGAATTCATCTAGAATTCTAATGTGGTTGGTCTCCAATCCCCCATTTTTGTTGTGATATTTTTCACCTACAAAATATAAATACCTCCTTCACCTCATGGCCACATTACAACATCTAAAAATGAATATAATTATAATTCCAAAATCATCTATATATATGAATCACAACAACATCAAGGCAACTAACAATATCATTTGTAATTTTATCAACAACTATATGATCATCAAATTAATTCCACTTTCTAGGTCTACTCATTATATCCAATATCACATGTCTGAATAACATCCATAAATATAACCATGTCAAACAATATATCATTATCAATATATAAAAAGTCTCCAATAATCATCATGCACCATATATGAATCAAAGTCAACAATAATCCATGATCTAACATCTAACATCATACTAAATCAAAACTATAACAATGTCCATAATATACAACAAGATCGAACAATATCAAAAAGTGTTGAAGGGAAGTCTACACTACGTAACCAATATTTTGTGATTTATCAAAATACTTAATATTAAATTTTTGTATTATGTATGAGATTCTAGTTTTAGGGATGCTTTGGGAAATGTGCATTTAACCATAGGTGTCATTTTGATTTAGATTTATGTATGGTAAAAATGGGGAAATTGGATATATATGTTAGATGAAATTAAATTTGATATCTTACAAAGTGCATTTCTAGTTTCCAATTGATGATTAAATAATTGGATTGTTGTACGTACGTGCGTTACCTTGAAAATGTAATAAATAAATCTGATCGAAATAATGAACCCTAGTATAAAATTCATGCATAATTATTCTACCTATGTGAATCTTTTTAGTAAAGAAAATAACACCTTAGGATGAAATTAAATATTTACACTCGATGGAACCTTCTAGCTTAAGTAAATAAGATCTTAAGTTGGAGTTTATCCTCATAGCCTATATGCTTAGTGCCATCATCTTGAACCCGACAATTAGGAATGACAACGTTAAAATTTTTCTTAAGTATGTGGTTCCCTCCTAGGATTGGTAATCATGTGTATAGTAAGAAGAGTGTGTTCTCTTAAGGAAGCACTCCATGGCAAACAACCATTAAACATAGTGTAAAACCCTCTTGGACCAACACACGTGTTTAGTGAATGGTGCTGAGTGGAAAAGATTACCAACTACCCTTAAAATACACTTTAAGAGTTGGGATCATAAATTAACTTGATACCCAATATTAATTATCGTTTGGGTTCTATGGTGCAATACTAAGAGTTAATTGTGAAATATTACAACATTTTAATGTATGATTAGTTTGTTAAAATGTAACCATAAGATGATGTGCTTGGAGAAAGGTGAAATTTATGTCACTATTATATAGTTTTCAAACCATCTTGTGATGAGAAACGAGACCCACATTGGGTAAAATATAATGTGAACCTTAACCCCTTAAAACGATTAACTACTCCATCTTTCTCTCCCACTATTCTTATTAGGTAATGGACATATGATGTGAAACTAGGTGATCATGTTCTTAGAGAAAAATCCTCTAAGACAGGGGACTATTAGTATCATTACGATACGAGATGTCCCTATAAACAATTAAGTTACACAATTCATAACAAAAGGCATATGAAACTAGTTAAGGAAAACCCTCTTAAGTTAAATGTAAACGATACTCGTGAAACCTAATATAGCACCAAAATAACGAAATATGTTACCATGTTAAGTGCCTTCAATCATTAACTAATAGTTCAAGCATAAGTATAGTAATATTATAATTAACACTTGACCTTCAAAGTGTAATCATGAGATGTTATTCCATAGGTAAAGTGAAACATAATCTTCCTTGTAATGTGATTAAACCATACTGCTTTTGGATGAAGAACCTAATTCATATACAATACTTATCAATTTATAAATTAGTGAAATAAATCCGACCCTAAATCCTTAAGAAATATGTAAATTTCACCTCCTTTAGAATTAAAATTTTCCCATTGTGTAAACGAATGTATGATATAAGATCAAGATGCATGCCTTATGAGTGAATACTAGGGATAATACCTAGTATCCTTGTGTGTATGTAAATAGCCTTGTATGTAAATAAATATCCTATTAAAAATGAGTGAATTAAACAAGTAATTTAAATAATGTAGATGATCCTAAATAGTGAGATACACCATAAGTTAAATTTTAAACAATATAAAGGAAATCTAGTAAAAGGAAAAGAAATGTATGATTCACATAATATGAGCCTTCTAGGACTTAAGTTAAATATTGAAACATGATCGTAATAAATTTGTAATCCTAAAAATAATGTGCATTGGAAAGATCCTATCTATAAGTTTTTACCGTATCTCGAATCGTTATGTGGTGCCTTTTCATTTTAAAAAAGTGGTCTTGATGTGCATCATGTGTTTTCATGTTATCTATGTGGGTTAATGTTTGTGCAAACATATCATGTGTTATGCGTTGTCCTAAGTGATCTCCTGTAGTGTCATGTGTACTACAATGTATGTTAAAAAAATTAATCTTGTAATTTTAGTGTTGTATTTTCGTATGTTGAATGTGGGTGTTATAATTGGTATCAAAGTTTAGGTTCATGCTCTCGAACCTCTGGGACTGATTGGAGTTGTGATGATTTTTTCATGATGGTGGTGAAGGTGGGAAACGTAATATGATATATGTTATGATGCGGCCAACATTGTAATTATGATATTATGAACACGGATGTTGTGCATGTCACTTAGTTCACATTTTTTATCATCTTAATTTTCTTGTGATTAGAGTATTCGCTCTCATTTTTGTGCATTCAATGAGGAGTTCATGTCGATGTACAAAATGTTTGTGTGTGAAAAGAATGATACCGTGGATTGCGGAGTGTTGGAGTGTCTTGTAATTTTGTGATATCTACATGTGTTGATGTGTTATATCATAAGATTGGTGTATAGTGAACTAGATAGTATCGTGATGTCGCCATTGTGTTTTAATGAATTGTGTATGTCACCATATTGTGTTGCAATTAATTTTATGTTTTAGTGTTATTCAATGCGTTCATCATATGCATAATTCATATAATATGTGATGGTTCATGTCATGAATTATGTGCATAAGGTGATCTTATGACCCATATTGTGCAATAATTGTGATTTGGGTTTATTATGTGGAAATGCGATGTATTGTAACCCATGAAAGTACAATGATTCTATTTTACCCTATATATATACCATGCGTAAGACACTATGGTTAATATACATCATGAATCACCATTATGTTAGTGATGTAGTTATGTGTTATGTTGTGAAACTTACACTAACCAATCCTAAGCGAAACAATCAATAAAAGTGTATGTGTGGAGATAGGAAATGAGTACCATTTACCAGTCACTTGAGCCGAGTACAAGATAGGAAGTGAAGTCTTATATACACTAAAAATCCAATTCTTTTTGTTTGGTATGTATGACACATTACCCAATGGGTGCCATATATATAATGTTTTGAGAACACCTTAGGCTTAGTAGATGAATGACGAGTTGTACCTTTCTCTCTCCTTATATGGTTTTGGTATAGATAACCTATGCATACCTTTGTGTTGGTGTACCATTAACCCATCACTCGAGCCAAGTACAAGATAGGGAGTTGAGTCTTACATAGACTAAAAACCTATTGTTGATTGTCTGGTATCATGGCATTTTCACAACAGAACCATGTATAACGTGTATCATGAACACTTCAGCTTAGTTGATTGTGAATTTTACTCGTCCCCTCAAACTATGTTGAGCCTATGTTGAGCCTTGTGGGAGTATGGAGTTATGATTTATACATATATTATGACAGTTATATTACTTGATATGTTATTTTGCAAGCCGAGGCATAAGGTCCGAGTGTCAACAACTTGATGATTACCCCTTTGGTTGTTGTATAATTCCACAAAGTAATTGTGATGTAAAATTTCTATACATGTAGTTTATTCATAAAATTTTATTTTCCTTCTCTTTTCCTCTTCTAGAACCAACAAATGTTCTAGTTAACTTTTGATTGGGTTGTTACAATTTTTGACATTTTATTTTTTTGTTACACTAACATGTGGATTATTTCACTAACTACAGATAATTACCCATTTGTTTTTCTTTTATTGAAACTTGAATGTAAGATAAATTCTCCTTTGAGTTCTATATGATTTCTCTTTTTCCTAAATCGATTTATTTTGATGTCACTTGGAAATTTTTCTTATTGTGTTGGAATTTTGGATCTAATGTTTTATGTGTTATGTTAGGGACATGCGTTCACCAAGGATTGGAGGTACTTATGGTCCCGATTTGTTTTATGGGGTTACGCCCATGTAGTTAAAGATAACTATCAGGTTGTTAAATGATGAGTTATTATGTTACTTGTGTTAGAGGTGTTTGAACTTTATGTGCTTGGGTGATAAGGTGAACAACCTCTTCGGTTGAGTTAAAAGGGATAAGTTATCATTTTTATTGTTTGGGAGGTATATGGAATTGTTTTGTGATGCTTTGGGAGGCATATGGAGTTATTTGTGATGTTTTGGGAGGTATATCGTGTTTTTATGATTATTTGGGAGATATATGGATTTTTTTTTATTCTTTGGGAGGTATAAGTAGTTGTTTTATGATTCTTTGGGAGTTATATGGAGTTGTTATGTGATGCTTTATGATTCTTTAGGAGGTATATGGAGTTGTTTTATGATTATTTAGGAGGTATATGGACTTTTTTGTGTTGCTTTGGGAGGTATATGTAGTTGTTTTGTGGTTCTTTATGAGGTATATGTAGTTGTTTTGTGATTATTTGGGAGGTATTGTAGTTTTTTTGTGATGCTTTGGGAGGTATATGGAGTTGTCTTGTGATGATTTCTCATGCTTTGTAATGTAGCCAAATTCTAAAAAAACTTGATATTCTCGAAAATAACATGAATTCCAGAAGAATTAAATCTCCTTCTTCATTATTCAATAATCAATTACAATGTTTCCTAAATAGGAAAACAAATCCCAACCTGATTTTCCAAGAAAACTCTAACTTGACTAAATCTACTCTAGGTAAGCGAAATTACTATTTTTAGCAATTTACTAGAACCTCGCTATTCTTAGTAAGTTCGCATGGTTATTCGTGACGGGCACAGTAAATTACCACGCATATTATACATTCCTAAATTATAGGAATTTCCAACTTTCTAACTCATAATGCAACTAATAAAATAAAATAAACTAATGCCCAAGATAGGAAAAAACTGAACTATAACTTAAATCCTAATTTTCGGCCTCAAGATGGTTGATTTCGGGCCCGAAAACGTGCCAAATCTTTCCCAAGCGGTAGGGCTGATTTCCACTACATTTTTCTCATCAAAACATGTGGTTTAAAAAAAAGGGACCCAAACGAACACCCGGAGCTCAAGTTATGACCTTGCTCAAGTTCCTGCTAATTCTACGCATCACTTTGAGATGTATATGGAGTTATTTTGTGATGCTTTGAGGTATATGGTGCTTTTTGTGATACTTTTGGAGGTATATGTAGTTGTTTTGTGACGCTTTGGGAGGTATATGGAGTTTTTATGTGATGTTTTTGAGGAATATGTATTTGTTTTGTGATTCTTTGGTGGTATATGGAGTTGTTTTGTGATGCTTTAGGAGGTATATGGAGTTGTTCTGTGTGATGTTTTGGGAAGTATACGAGTTTTTTTGTGATGTTTTTGGAGGTGTATGGATTTTTTTATGATTTATGTGTACTCTTGTGAGTCTGGTTTATGTTTTGCGATGTTGTTTCCATCTCGACCCTATATAGATACGCTTATGATTTTCATTTGAGTGAAACCTTTGTATGTGTGCTATTGAGAATTCCATGTAGTTATAATTTGTTTATGTTAGAAGAGATTTTTTCCAGGACATGTGTGTTATAAGTACTATGTTGTGTGGACCATCTATGTTCTTTCAATGGTTAGGTTGAGTTCTTGTGATGTGATATTTTCATGAAAGTATGTAACATGATGTCTTATGGACCATTAGTGTTGTGTTAAGCCTTGTGTGGCATCTGTCTATCATTTTTTTGGACACCCATGAAAAAAATCAATTGAAATCCTTGAAAAATGAATATGAAGAGCTTGAGATTAAGATGTAATGTAAAGAAAAATATTATCTAAGTAATAATGTAAAATGGAACTACCAATCTTTGGAGAACATCAAGAAATTGTAAAAACTTCTCTTCTATCTTATCGTTTCGCTTAGAGACAAAGTTATTTCATTAGCCAATATTTGTCGTTGTTAGAATTCTTAGCTTATATACCATTGTAGCCTCACTTTTGTGTCGCATTGAGGATGATTCTATTATAAGGGGTGGGAGATGTAGTGCCACGCCCTATTTTCCACAGCGGTGAGGGTATAGATTATTTCACAATAGTTTTTGTCATTTCATGGTCGCTTTAAAAAATCTTATAATAATAACACTATTAATAATAATAGCAATGATATATGAATATAATGTAAAACCAGAGAGAGATTATCCAAATAAACTACATAAATAAGATATATGTATAAACAAATAATTTAAACTATAGAATAGTTTAAAATGAATAAATAAAACAAGATTTAATAAAGGAGAATCAAGAAAGTAAAAATGATAAATAAATAAAAAAGGATACATTGGCTGAATGCATTAGTGGAAATTGATGAATTTTGACATGTGGTAGGGAGTATAATACATGTACCTATTTGTGAGATATTGAATAGGGTATGGGTAGTCCATTTTAAATGTATGGGTTATCATGGCCCTTTTCAAGAAATAAGAGAATAAATAAATAAAAATTCAAATGATCCCATGTACTTCCAAGGACCAAATTATGACTTCTAGCGAGTTTGTAAAGGGATCCTTGAAGAAGATGATAGATGCCAATAAAGTAAGAACAATTCTATTTGATTTGGATGGCATTTTGTGTAACAATGACGAGGCCCCTCATATGGCTGTTGTCAATATGTTTTGGAAGGGGAGTGGAGCTCGCTCAAGAGCATTTCCTTCCATTATGGGAAAAAATTTAGGGCAACCATCTTAGAAGATTCATTTGATAAATTGAAACTTTCCTGGATACATTCTTATCCATGACCAAAGTGCTCGAATTTCCTCCAAATCCATGTGAGGTGATCGTAGATGTTGTGGCATGTTGTTAATAAAATTGAAGGCATTGAATTTTTTTATGTGGCTATAGATTTGTTTAAACCTCCTTGAAAACTTGGAACAAGGTATTCAATTCCCATCGGTCATAATGGGAGGAGATATATGTTAATAATTTTATTTGCAAGGTTGAAACATACATGCATATGTAATTGTGGATGCATATATAGGTAACCATGTTAAACAAATTTCTACGAAATAGTTATCCTAAAATATGTGCCATTATGGGTTAAAACGGAGCTGTACTCAAAGATCAATCTCTAAGCATAAAATCTTTTCTTTTTCGTTTATACAAATTGTTTGATTTTCATATGTATCTATTTATGAAGAGGTTCAATTTGTAACTAAAGGAAATAAACCCTACCGTTGTTTTATTTTTGTATGGAGAAGAAGAAGATTGAGGATTGGGAGGCACATCATTCGGGTGTAACGTCTAGTTGGATTTATTTAAATTCTTTTATATCGAACATCGGTGTTATATGAATTGTGACTGCGCAACATGTCTTGCAGCTTTCTCGTATTTTATTTTGAGTAGTTTTTGTGTTGATTAAGACATTGGAAGTGACTTTCCTACTATCCCACATATATCTTTGCAAGTTTTTCCTCCTTCATTCTTCCCCATGCCAAGTGGAGCTGTGGAACAGGTGGGGAAGCAAGTAGAGCTTAAGGCAATGGGATACTTGTTATAAGATATGATTACAAGTGTTCTGGTGGCCATGTATGTAAAATAAGGAAGAATACCCAAGGCCACGTGAAATTTTTAAAAAACTACCTATTAACAAAAATTTATCACAAAAATGTGTTAATTTCTTAATTTTCTCATAATTTTGTTCGTGATGAGACTTAAAGGCTATTCAAGAAATTCCCCATCCAAATGTTATCCCCTACGGTGCAAAGTTTTGCATATGTGCAAATGGGTTCGTGGAAAAGTCATTAGAAACTTTCAAGCATATGCAAATGTGGGTGCTTTGAAAAGGCTATAGAATGAAAATTATTAAAAGGAGATAACCTCAACAAAACTTAGTCTAACAGGATGCAATCATTATGGAGAATGCTTAAATAGTTTTGTCGAGGCAATGTGTACTAAAGCTTTTTTTTTTTAAATAGTGGAATTGTAGTTGCGTGCAAAACTACTTGACAAAATGTCTATTAGAGATGCAAAACCAAATCCCGCATTTTGACCAGCTTCCATCCTCTAACATGGTCTCCTTACCTCGTATCTTTTATAATTTTCATATGATTTAGTTCTTAATTTGTAATATTATAAAAATATTAAATCATTCTATATTTAAAATAGTTGGATGTTTTTACCGGGTGATTAGTGTGAAATAATAAAATCCCACCTTATGAGTTACATAATGGAGTTACAATCTAACTAGTAACCATGGTTGCTACCATAACCTTATACATTGCTAGAACTAGTATCAAAATTAGGTGTTCGTGTTCATTGGTATTGACAGAGCTATATGAGTCGTCAACTAAAACAACACATTTTGTCTACTTTGGAATTTTAAAAATTTAATTTTCGAGAATTGTGAAACAACATTATGAGCCCCCTAAAAATATCTCAAGTGTTGTATGCATTCCTTTTTATGAGGAAAGTCATATCAATCCTTAGATTGACCCAAATTGAGTATTTTTCTCTCTTCTTCCCCCTCTAGGAGCCGTATTACCCATTTTGAATTTTTAAGAAGCCGCTAGAACTAAAAAGTTGGTTTTCGTTTCATCCCACAATTTGGACCCCGAGCAAAGGAACACCTTTCCGCCTTCATGAACCTCTACTATTTCTACTAGAAAATATCTTACAAAGTTTATTTTGGGAAAAAATATTTTTCTCGATAGTTTTCCAAAGGGGTTTCGTATTCCTCTAGATGTTTTTGACTAGGTAAAACTGGACCAATAATGACCGGTGGCTCTAAAAATCCATTTCCGTTTGTAAATAGTTTGCTCGTTTTGAATTCCAATAAGTTCCTGTAAATTCTTTGTATATAGGAGTACTCGTAGGAATTTACCCGTTGTGTATTTTCCCATTGGAAGATAGTTTCTAGATGTGGTTTTTAGCCTTAGAGTCAAAATTAGATGTTTTCACAACTAGTAGAAAAATTGAAATAAGGTTATACGAACCTAGTTAAGGTAATAAATCATTATGAAAAATGATCAAACTTATAAATAACAAGATGAAACTCTGTCTTGTGGCTTCTTGTGGGAAATGTGATATTTGGAAAAATAGTGTTTCTCTCTCTTCTCTTTCTTCCCTATCTCTTTCTCTCTCCTCCATTATTTAAGAAATAATATACAATGAAATGAATATATGACCCTAACCCTCTCTTCTTGCGTGTGTATTATTAATATAATGTAAATGAAAAACTAAAAAGAATTAACTATGCTATATTTAGGTGAATGTCATGCCAACATTTTGTTGACTATGCAATGGTTGCAAGCATCGAGACTTGGAGGAGTTGAAGTAACACTAAAAATATAATTTTTTCATTCTATTTGAAATAATGTAATTGTAGAGGCTAAACCAATGTTTTGTGATGTATTAAAAGAATTATTATTTAAATTTTGTAATATGTTTGAGATAATAGTTTTAGGAATTCTTTGGGAAATGTGCATTTAACAAAGAGGTGACATTTTGATTTAGATTTATGGACATGGTAAAAAAAGGGGGAGTTGGATATATATGTTATACGAAATTGACTTTAATATCTTATAGTGCATTTCCAATGTGTAATAGATGATTAAATAATTGGTGTGTTGTGTCCCTTACCTTTAAAATGTAATAAATATATCTAGTTGAAAGAGTTAACCCTAGTATAAAACTCGTGCATAACTATTCTTCTTGTGTGATTATTTTTATCATATAAAACTAAAACCTTAGGACAAACTTAAATGTTTACACTCAAAGGAACCTTCTAGCTTAGGTAAATAGGAGCCCAAGTTTTAATTTTTCGTTATAGCATATATTCTTAACAACATCATCATGAACCCAACGGTTAGGAACAACATGGTTAAACTTTATCTTGAGTATGTGGTTCCCTCCTAGGATTTGTAATTGTGTGTGTAGTAAGGAGAATGTGTTCTCTTAAGGTAGTACTCCATGGGAAACTAACATTAAACATAGTGTAAAACCCTCTTGGACCAACACACTTGTTGAGTGAAGGGTGTTGAATGGAAAATATTGTTAATTACTCTTGAAAGTCACTTTAAGAGTTGGGATCATAAATGAACTCGATACCCAATCTCAATTATCATTTGGGTTCTATGGTACAATACTAAGAGTTAATTGTGAAACTTAACAAAATTTTAATGTATGATTAGTTTGTTGAAAAATAACCATAAGATGATGTGCTAGGAGAAATGTGAAAGTTAGGTCATTTTGATGTTGTGTTCGAGACCATCTTATCGTGAGAAACAAGACCGGCATTGTGTAAACTCTAATGTGAACCTTAACCCCTTAAAATGATGAACTACTCCATCTTTCTCTCCCACTAGTCCTATTAGGTAATAGATGTCTGATGTGAAACTAGGTGATCATGTTCTTAGAGACAAATCCCCTAAGACAGGGACTAGTAGTCTCATGAGGATACAAATGTCCCTATTAACAAATAGGTTACACAATTCATTAAAAATGCATATGAACCTAGTTAGGGAAAACCCTCTTAATTTGGAAGTAAACGATACTCAGGAAACGTAACCTAGAAACAAAAATAAGGAACTATGTTACCATGTTAAATTCCTTTGAATAATTAACTAATTGTTGGATCATAACTATGGTAAAATTATAATTGACGCTTGATCTTGGGAAGTTTAATCATGAGAAATTATTCCACATGTAAGTGAAACATAATCTTCCTTATAATGTGATTAAACCCTCTTATTGTAGATAAAGAACCTAATTCATATATAATACTTATTTTGTACTAAATCAATTATCAATTTATAAATGAGTGAAAGAAATGCAACCATAAATCCTTTATAAAAAAGATAACTTCACCTCCTTTGGACTTACACTTGTTCAATTGTGTAACAAATGTATGATATAAGATCAAGATGCATGCCATATGAGTGAATCCTACGAGATAAGACCTAGTAGTCTTGTGTGTATGTAAAAATACTTATGTGTAACTAAATACCATATTAACAAATGAGTGAATTAAATAATAAATTGAAATAATGTAGATGATCCTAAATCAATGAGATACACCATACGTTAAATGTCAAATGGTATAAAGGAAATATAGAAAAATATAAAAGGAAAGTATGATTCAAATAATATGAGACTTATAGGACTTAAGTTAAATATTGAAACATGATTGTAATAAATGTGTAATCCTAAAAATATCCTGTCGTGGGAAGACCTTATCTTTAATTTTATATTATAGTCAAATCGTTATGTTGTGCCTTGTCATTTAAAAAAAAGTGGCCTTGGCGCGCATCACAGTTTTTATGTTATCTATGTGGGTCAATGTTTGTGCAAACATATCATGTGTTGTGTGATGTCCTTAGTGATCTCCTACGGTATCATGTGTACCACAATGTAAGTAAAAAAATATAGTATTTTTAGTGTTGTATTTGTTTGTGTAAAATGAGGGCGTTACAAAGCGGATCTTAATATCTAACATTAGTGACCTACGTTGGCATCTGATTTCACACTTTGAAAACTACCTGTTTTAATTCACCTTAGTGCACTTCCCTAGATTTCTAGTAACTCTGCGAGTCATTTTTAGGATTTTTAGATCAATAGGTGTGTTGTTAGCTATGGATCCTTTTACAAAATCCTAATCTCGACCGGTCTTTGCTAGGATCTCGTATAAATGTCCCTATGGGTTCCAAGGTACCTAACATTATTTTTTTACTTGGCATATGATAAATGTCAACAAGATATAGACATTGAGATCTCGTTTATCATCCGTGTGAAAAGTGTAGGATGGTCATATATTGAGATAAGAAATGTTGTGCCTTGCAACCCGAGCTAGAAAACAAGATTAATTGTGATAAACAACTCAATGTACCTAAAAATTATGATGAATCAAGGAGGAAGAAGACATTTCCACTAACACAGAGGAGGAGGACAAGATGGGTTTGGAGGAGGATGCAAATATTTCCAATGGTACTGGTGATGTTTGTTTGGATGTAGTTGGAGCTTGATAGATGGATATGGAACAAAATGTGGTTAGAGAACATTCCAAAAATGTCTGTTTAGATGGACAAGAGGATTCAAAAACATCAATTAATACAGTGGGTCTCATTTCAAATTGTTATTTTCATTATTCTATGAATGATGAGATCCGTACATAAATAAATTGTGATAATAGGAAGATGGGTTGGTGGTTGGTGTGTGACATGGATGGAAGATTGGAGGTTAACCTTGGAATGATTTTTGTGGCCCACAATGGGTTGTTTATGGGTTTTATGAAGAGGGATGGAATACATTCCTCACCACGAAACACAAATTGGTTCAAATGAAAAGGGTGATGCAGAGTCATTTTTAGATAATTTATCATGGAGGTTCTTGATGTTCATCGATTTCATTATTTTTGGGACAAGTCTCTTTGTCTTGGATATTGTTTAGTCACATCAGCCCCTCCTTTCCTCTTTTTGGGTTTCAGACCTTGTTTCTTCTTTGGGTCACTTATGTCCTAGATTTTTGTATTGTCTGAGGTTTTTGATCCCTTCAAAATCAAATCTTTTTACCATTTATAAAAGAACAATGCAGATGGTATTGAAAGTGGAGAAAGAGGTAGAATGGTGGATGAGACACACATGTAGAGTCCTCTCAATTAATTCATATATCCCTACCATGAGTGATCAGAAATCCACTCCTAATTAACATGGATGGATGAAGAAGATATGCTCATATGATTCGGTGTGAAATGCACAACAAGGTTATGCAAAGGAACATAAGAATATGTATCGGGATGATCATATCGACTACTTTGAAATATGATGTTTCACAATCTTGAGTGAAGGGTAAAAATCTTGTGTAACTCATGATCCTTGGAAAGAGTTGAGTGAAAAAAATAAGAGCTCTATCAATGTTTGATCCCATGAACTACCTACTCGAAAACCAATGTCATGGCAATAATACCACTTAATAGATGGAATAGGGAAGAAATACCATGTGAATGTTTGCCAATACTTCCACCAATAAAACCCATAGAACGGAGCATGTAATAACCAAATGTAGTGTTATGCTTCTCAAAATAACCATGCATGTGATAAAAAGTGGGATACACTAAATTTATTATTACTATGCAATAGGCATATGTGTGAAATAATAACATGTAGGAATAAGCTAAATAGGCTTAATAGCATCAACAACAAGACCGAATAAGAAACTAAGAAAATAAAGTATGTTGGTATAGGAGTAATATTAGTAAGTGGACTAGGAGAAGAGATATGATAATCCACAATATGATTATGATGATGTAATCAATAAAGTGTCTATTGCGGGGATTATATGAGGTCATATTTACCGTGAATTAGATTATGTTGAAGTGATATTTTACTAAGCAATATTTTTTCTTCTACAAATTTATTATGTACTCCTAAATTCCGCATTTTGGTATCCAAATTAATTCTCCTTGGAGGCCGAGCAACATCACGGATTTCACAAGATACTCAGTCGGAAAAATCATAATATATGTCATTTTGTAGGTGGGAGACGATTCAACCGGCTTTTCGTCACTTTGAGGAGTTAGAGAAATGAATAGCACCTTTAAAAGGATTTCATCTATCCTTACTAATTTAGGTTGTGCCTCTCAACCAGGGTGAGAGGACCTGTTTTGTAACCTCTATTGGTGAAGGACTCGAAGAGATCCTTCTTTGAAAATTTTCTAAATAAAACCTTGGGAAAATATGATCAATACACCATAATCTAACTCTCACAAGTTGTCACTTCTATAAAATTGAGATATTTTCTAAACAAGGCTTAGGTTACTAAAGACATTGAAACCTGATTGGTTCCGCATATTTTGGCAATGGAATTTTTCATTTCTCGATACATAGGGAAAAAAAAGGGGTGGTTCAAGGTAGGATTCATTGTTTTTAAGAAAAATTTTATGGGATATTAAGCAGGATAAACTTGATTTTGCTAGATCTTTGAGAACCTTTACAACAATTGGAAAAATCAACAACAAAAATCTTTAGAATAGCCAAAATATTCCTTCAAATAGAATGTGTGCATCAATGGATGTCCAAATCTACATGTTTTCACACAATCTTCAAGAATTTAACATGAAGGATTGAGTTAAAAGACTCGATTAAACATTAAAGATCCTGGTTCATCATGCCTAAGGTACACCCATAGACTTACAAAGAATCTCTGTTAACAAATGAGAGTAAAGTGATTTAAAATTGTTTATTGCATTACAAGATGAAGGCTCTTCTCATAATGAAATTGCAAATGCCACTAAACAGTCATGGGGATAAGATCTTGTGTGATTAAGAGAGATTTTACCATAAGATTGCAATAGGAACAAGAATAGCTATTTGAAATTATTATGAAATAAAAAGAAAACACAATTTTGCCTAAGATCAACACAGATTAATTTGAAATTGATTAGATTCATCAGCAGGGGAAATTTTCTTGAACAATCTCAGAGCTTGTCAATGGTTGTACACTTGCAACCAAATTGACATGATTAAAATGTAAAACACAATAAATTAACGGTTTCTTAGATGGACTCTTAGGAAGATGGGATTTCTCAAATTTTATCGTAGAAATTAACCCCAACCATTTTCATGACTAATTAATGCCCTTTATAACACTCAATTTACATCCAGCTTTCCCCCAAAAAAAAATATTTGAGGAACCTTTGTTTGTTACATATTTGATCATGATTCCCAAAAATTGACGTTTAACATATTTACGTCAAAAATTTACAGTGTTTAAAAAGGAAAATAATTTCAAATATTTCCATAATTGTTTTAACTGGGAGCACGTTTTTAATTCTTCAAGCATGCACCATATTTCTCGTGCATCTTTTCTTTTTCAATTTGCTCCTCTGTATATGTCACTTTTCGTTTTCTACGGTTTCTGAGCAATTTCAATTCAAAATATTCAATTTTTGCATTCCCCATATTCACAATCGAGCTCCATGTCCATTCAATTGCACTTTTCTGATAAAAATGACAAGAAGTCAACCATAAATCATGAAAAACAATGTGCATTTACATCTCCGAAATCTTGGAGCGTTAATGGCGGAAAATCCAGATGCATTACACATCAACCATTGATTATGCCCTTTCACAACTTTAAATTAGAGTTGTCCACATGGAAAGATTCGAGCTGAAATGGGCTTGGGGGCAATGTTTAGCATTTTGTGACTTTTGGAGAAAATGTGTAATTTTGAAATTTTTCCCCACCCCTCGGCCTCGAAAAATGGTCCCAACACGTGGGCTAATATGGGCGTCGATGGAGTCGTGGCTCAATTCTGTAACTTTACCTCTTTTTACAAATAGGAAAATTTTCCAATTTCCCTGAGTGACTGCCTTCCGATTTTAGCTTTTGATGTGGGTCCTAAAGCGGTCACGTTTCATTTATAACTTTACTTCATTTTTAAAAATAGAGTTTAAAAACTCCAAAATCCTTTGGCGGCTTGCCTCCCCACTTTGAATTTTCAACGCAGGATTTACCTATTCTCTGTGGGCTACTCTTCACTTTTATACTTTATTCCTTTTTCATAATAAAGCTAAAAGTTCCAAAACCTTGTGTGACCCGTCTCTCTGCTTTGTCTTTTAAATGATGACTCAAACATGGCTCATTAATTAGTCCTTAGTGGAGTCGCGACTCATTTTGTAACTTTTACTCCTTTACAAAACAAAGCCAAAATCTTCAAAGTTCTCCGTCGATCTGCATCCCCTCTACCTTTGAATTTTCAAACTACCACATGTCCTTCTCTAGTCCCTAGTGGAGTCGCAGTTCACTTTATAACATTAATCCTTTCACAAAATAAAGCCAAATAACTTCAAAGTGACCCGATGATCTGCTTTCCCCGTTTTGACTTTTCAAACTACCACGTGTCCTTCTCTGGTCCCCAGCGGAGTCACGGTTAACTTTATAACTTTACTCATTTTACAAAATAAATCCAAAAACTTCAAAGTGATCCAATGATCCGCTTTCCCATTTTTGACTTAAAAAAAAGGCCACGTGTCCTCTTGCAGGCCTTAGGCATTTCCTTCACATTTTTACCTTTTTCGCCATAATGCCTTAGAACATAAAAAAGGCCCACCCGTCCGCAACATCTTGACTTACGACATGTGTACACCTTCGGGGAAAAAATAAGAAATTTTCTCCGCAACTTCATAATTTTAACCAATCGGGATCCAGGTTGAGCAACATGACCAATTCAACCTTTTTGCAAATGCACCCAAAAGTGGCATGTTTATAAAAGAAACCCACCATGCCTCATCTAATCAAAGGAGATCACGTATTTTCCAATGCTGAGATAAAATTTGATGGGGAAAACGCACCCATCAAACAATAAAATGCGAGGAACTTCACCATTCATGCCCGAATTGAATTTTTTTAATAAGGATGGAGAAATTGCAAGTAATTCATGGCTGAATGGAAATCCATGACCATGGAAAATGATTTACAATAACATCTTGGAAAAGATAAAAATTTCATGTATCCATTTAGAGAGATAGAAAAATGATGCACCAAGCGATTGAAGAACTTTTGAACAAATTAGGCGAGATCAAATCGAGCACCAACATCAGCTCTGACTCAAGGATGGGAACTCCCAGCCCGGTGCCACAAGAAAAAAGAGCAGACCAAGTGCCAAAAACCATTAGGGAATAGAGTCACAAGCCAACCTTCCAAGAACAAAAAAACAACTTCCCAAGAACAAAATGAGAATCGTAAAAACGGTCACTAAGGACAAGAACAAACCGAAGGAGAAGAAACAAAAAGACAAAAAAATAAATTGTACAATGAAAAATACCTCAATTCTAAGAAATAAATCAAGGAAATGTTTCAAATACATGCCATTAATAGGCAACTCAAGAAATTCCCCATTTAGGTATTTTAGGAAAAGGTGTGCTCGCCAATCTGAATTTCAATAGAATAAGGGCCCATACATAATGGAGCAAAATTTCCATGCTTCCCCTTATCCTCATGTTTGCTATCCCACAATAGCACAAGATCTCCCACACTGAAATATCTTGGAGTTACCTTCTTGTCAAACAAATTCTTCAATTTCTCTCTGAACTTCACATGTCTTTGATGGGATGCTCTTCTTTCTTCATCTAATTCAACAATTTGATTAATACGAGCATCATAGGGACTAACCTCTTGATCCTCTAGTTGTTGAATAAATTGATATGAAGATAATTACATATGCAGGGAAGTTAAGCTTGAGTTCCATACACCAACTCAAATGGACTTTTTCCAGTAGCTCTTTTAATAGTGTTTCTATCAGCCCAAACACCAAACTTCAAGTGCTCACCCCATTTTGTTTTGTTTAAATCCAAGGTTATTCTAATTATCTTCAACATATTTGTATTGTTAGACTCTGCCTTTCCATGGCCTTGGGGATTGTAATTGGAAGCATATGTTAAATTGATCTCATAGTCATGACACATGGCTGCCAAAGGTTTAGCTCGAAAGCTCATGGCATTATCAACAACTATTTTAGCAGCACTCGAAACACCGTAAATAATATGATTCAAAATGAAAACCATGACAATTTGGTGAGTTAATTTCTTGGTGGGGATTTCCTCCACCCACTTAATGAAGTAATCGATGGCTATTGAAATCCACTTATGGCCATCACTTGAGGAATCTGAAATCTCACCATTGAAGTTCATTCCCCAATACTTAAATGGGGCTTCAATTGATACAAGCTACAAAGGGATGGAGCCTAAAGCTTTCATTCTTCTTGAAAAGAGCTCAAATTTCACATTTCCTAACCAAAAAAATTTTATCTTTGAAAAGAGTTGGCCACCAATAACTTGCCCTCAAGATCTTATGAGTTGCGACTCTTCCAGCAAAATGCGACCCACAAAATCCTCCATGGAAATCAACAATTATTTTAGGGGCTTCATCCTTAGTGATACATCTTAAGAGAAATCCCTCAAGGTTCTTCCAAGCTAACCCAAAATCAGCAATGACATCTTTCTGGGAAGCTAACTTAAGTGATCTTTTTTTATTCTTACTAAAATACTAAAGGCACTTTGTAGATGTTTGAGATAAAAAATTATATCCTTGTACCATTTAGAATTTATCAATTTTTCAAGGATACTCAACCTTTCTTATTCAACTTCATTTACCTCAAATTTTTGCAGGTTGCTCTCTGCCATAAGCTTTGCTAGGCCCAAACCTCTGACCAATTTTTTAGTTTGGATATCCAAATCATACTCTTCTAAATTATGTACCCATCGGCATCTCTTTCTTGAAACCTCCATTTCTGATATGATATCCTTCACCATGGTGTGGGGAAGATAATCAAAATATATGGCCTAAAGACGTTTTTAACTTTTACTAAAGCAAATGCCTTCTTCTGCATGATAGTAGATTTTAGCTCAGCTCCTTGTAATGATTTACCAAAAAGGCAATTAGTCTTTCGGATCCTTCATCATTCTTACAGTAACAACACCGATGCAATAGTATTTTCTAAAGAAAAGGAAACATTTGGAAAGCATTCTTATAATCTGGAGCTGCTAAAATAGGGGCATTCTTTAATGCTTCTTTAATCCCATTGAAGGCTTGAACAACTAGTTTCTCCTATTTGATAATTTGATCCTTCTTGACATGCTAGTGATTTGAATAGTCGGTTTAGCAAAGTTGGAAATAAACCTCGTAATAAAATTTATTTTCCCGAAAAGGATTGAATTCCCTTCTTGATTCGTGGAATATGAACTTTTCTAATGGTTTGCACTCTTTCAGGATCAATCATTGCCCCTTCTTTTGACACAATGATGTCCAAGCAACTTTTCCTTCTAAACTCCAAAATGACACTTCTTGGGATTCAATGAGATACCATACTCCCTACATCTTAACAACATCTTTTCTAATCATTACAGTGCTGACTTATTTTCTTGCACAAAATGTCACATGATCCCGATATACAACAATGAAATCATTAATATAACTGAAAAGCTACATCCAATGGTCTGTGGAAATTGGATCCAACATTCATTAGACCAAAAGGCATTCTAACATACACATAGGTTCCCCATGGAGTGATAAAGGCAATCTTGATTCTCTCGATTGCTTTACAACCACCGATTATACTCGGAGAAACCATGCAAGGTAAATAACAACTCCAAACGAGTAACAAATTGTAACATATTGTCCATATTTGTGAGGGTAGTTATCCTTTATTGATGCCTTATTCAAGTTTCTAAAGTCGACACACAACCTTATGTGTTCCTTCTTCTTTCTGACAGTACTAGGTTTACCACCCATGAGGAGTACCTTATAGGTTGTATGATTCCCCCATCCCTTAAATTTTTCAATTCTTCTTGCATCTTTAAGGAAAGGAGTGAATTGATCAGCCTTTGTTTATGCCTAAAATTCTTGGCATTAACTTCTAGGAAAATTTTGTCGTGAAAAAGATATTCTCTATATGGTTTCAGTTCAAATATGACCATGCTAAGTAGTCGGATATTTTTTCAACAATTGGACATATGACTTATTTTCCTCCTTGATTAGATTACAACCCAACCATATTTTTCATGGTTTCTCATTTGTGCCTAGGTCATGCTCTTCCACATCTCTCAAGGCTGACATATGTCTTTACCGAATAAGGTCTCCTTTCCTTCAACTACACAGACCATTGGTTGCCAGTCTATATTTTGATCAACAAATTTTCCTTGGTTCTATAAAAACCTTTAGACCTAGGCATCATCTTCGAACACTTGGCAATGCTTGATGTTGTCAGGGACAAAAGGCTTAGTTAATATCTCAATATCATACTCACAATAGGGGACATTGTATAATTCTCAAACCTAGATCCCAATACTACTAATTTGTCTGCCATAGTATTGTATTTCCTATCGTGATGTATTATGTTGAAAGAATCAAACATTTCGATGAAATCCTAGACTGCATGCTTATATTGCTTCATTCTCTGATTTTTTGTTGCATACAACTTTCTAATTTGTTTGACTATCAATTCAGAATCCCCTTTAACAATGATATCCTTGACACCATATTTCCAAGCAATTCTTAAACCCAATAACAATGCTTCATACTCTGCAATATTGTTAGTCCACTCTAAGTTGAGTTTAAAAGAAAAAACAAACTCCCCGACTTGGAGACATCAAAACAACTTCAGCACCATTACCGAATCTGGAACAAGCTCCATCAAACAAAAAAATAAAAGGAAAACCTACTTGTTTAGAAAACTTTCTCTCCTCAATTTTGTGCTCTTTACTATCATCATAAACAACAAAGTTATTAGCATCAATGTCTGATGTATAACACTTCATAAGAATCATTATTGGGATCCTCAATGAGATGTAACATTTTATTTTCACCATACAACTTCACAAGGTCACCATTAATTGGTATGGTTGCATAAGACATATCCATTTACACACTTCCACCCACACTAGCTACCCATTTTCTAGATAACAACATTCCCCATTTGGCTGGAAAATCAACAATAACAACATCCAGGTTTAAGTACTTACCTAGGTAAGCTACCACTTGCACTACCAATCCTTTGACACATCCAACCACTGGCACCGCTCTTGAATCCCTAGTAGTACACTTCCCATAAGATGTTATTACTTTGATATCTAATTCATTACATGAGGCTCTCGAATCAAACATGTAATTGTGTAATAACCTATCTTTAATAATTAGAGTAGTAACAAATGGATCCACATTCAGCTGAGACTCAACCAAAGAATTTCCCAAATATACCTCAGGTGGCTTCCTCATCTCTTCCATTACTTGTGGTTTTTCCAACTCTACAATGGTAGGAGGAACCTCTACATTGTCCACATTTCTACCATGGGTAATCTTTTCTTTGTTAAATCCAAACTACTCAAAAGCCCTCTTCCTATGCTCATGGATTCCAAGAAATTCAACAATAGGAACATAAACCTTGATCTGACTCAATATTTGGGCAATGCCATAAGGAGCATATTTGGGTAAGGCGGTGTTAGAAGGGAGATTCACAAACTCATATGACAACATAGGATTTTGTACGGTCTAAGCATGGGGACGATTGTAAGTTCTATTCGGGAAAAAGGCCTTTTCTAGATGCATATTTTTTAGGAAGGTCCTTTGGGATACTTGTAAGCATTGGAACTCTTGGCTTGGCTTTTACCCTACCCCTTTCATAGCCTTACTCCTAGTGTTATGTTCCTTTTCTTGGGAAACTATGACATTCATTAACAACTGCCTATCTTCCTTAGAATGGATTCCCCCTTAATATTTATTTATCATTAACGCCCTTAAGTACTCAAAATCATGATTAGGCAACTCATAAGCTTGTACCATATAAATTTCAAAAGCATGAGTGGGAGGAAGAGGTAATACCTGGTGAATGTAATCCCGAAATCTTCAGAGCTTATGACATTATTAGCTCGGTTTAAGTTTCTCCCTACTTTGAAACTACAGGGGCTCTCCATCATGCACACATCATCATCAATCTCATCATCATCTTCTTCAACTTCCTTTTCTTCAACGCATGGAGAATGGGGAAGGAAACATCTGTCACACCACTCAATTTTATTGGATTCTTCCACAAAGAAACCCAGAAAGTCAAAGGATCGAGTACCATTTGATTTTCATGAGGTCAGGGATGTCTATTTCCTAATCCTATGGGCCCTTTACCTCTTCATCAAATCTCTGATCACCTATGGAATGATTACCAAATCCTTCTTGACCTTACAGTTATGCTAACCATGGGAACTTTGTCCAATTCCTTTCTCTTCTCTAGCTAACATCTCCTGCCAAAGTCTTTACAACCTCCTCTAGATCCATGGATTTGTTTGATTAAGGATTTTCTGGATTTATCAGCTTGATACCTTCCCTCTTAGGAGGCTTTCCAATTTCCTTGATGTTATATTCAATCTGCAAGTCTATGGTAAAGGCTTGCCTCAAATTTCCTAGGATTTTGTCCATCAAATAATAAGCATCATTTTTATCAAATGCATCTGAATACTTTATTAAACATGAATCATCACTAGGCCTTAAGATTATAGGCAATATTCTCAATTTTTAATTAAATCTAGTTTTGAAGTCATGAACAGATGATGCATTTGGATTTTTCTCTATATTTTCAAATTTAGGAAAAAGAAACCTAGGATTTGTTTTATCCCCATATTGCAATCTAAATTCATTCTTCAACTCAGTCCATGAATCTATCAATTGTCTGTAAGGATTTATACTGTCACGTGCATCCTCCTCAAGAGTATGAATAAACAATTTTATATACACATCTTCAAATTTGATTTTAAAGTCTTCCATCATATTGACAAAAATATTTAAGTGTTGATCACTAGTAATAGCATTATTTCCTTGAAATTTAGGCAATCTATTTCTAACATCTTGTGGCACAACATTTAGATATCTATCCATACCTCTAAAATTTATAGGACCAAAAGTATTGAAAAAAATGGAGGTCTCAGGTGGGGCCTAGGCCATGTTGCCTTAAGGAGGTGATCTTATAGGGGAAACAAATTGATGAGGAAAAAAGGGTTTGTGGGGCACATGAGAATAATTTTTGAAATGAATGTCCTCTAAAGTCTCTTTTTCTTAGAAGACCCTATAAACTTTGGAAAACATAGGGAAAAAATGAGAAGCAAAATTTTCAAACACAAATGAAAGCCCCTCTTGAGATGGAGAATTCAAATCAACAAAAAGACTACCTGATTTAGAAGAACTTGAAGAAGTATGGAAATCCTCAATGACAGTTGATCAATTTACACAATGGATAACCCCTTTCTTTATTTCTAATCTCCAAAGCAACTTTCTAGATTCGTTTTCCTTCTTAACTTGTCTTTCCCGATTAAAACAAATTTCTAGTAGGGTCCTTAGCAAAGAATGATCTTCTTCCTTCCAACATTGCAAAGTAGAATGAAAAATTACTTGATATAGGTTAAGACACTAGTATTTATCAAAAATAAATCAACACGAGTCACCACTAAGGATTTTCACCTTAGTTGTGCAAATGTACTATGAATGATCTCACAAATATTTGTCAATACCTAATTCTTGCAAATCATGGTAGATCGACCTTCCTTTATCATGTAAGAAGTATTACTAGGGTAGATATTTGTATGCATTTGTAAAACTATCCCCGAAAATGGTGCCATTTCGGTGTTGATGGTAAAATAATCACGCACTTCAAGTACTCCCCGGAAAGGACACCAAATCGGTGTTGACAGGAAAATAATCAAACACTTCAAGTACTCCCGGAAATAGCACCAAATCAAGTGTTGACGGAAAATAATCAAACACTTCAAGTAATCCTCGAAATGGTGCCAAATTGGTGTTGATGAGAAAATTATCAAACACTTCAAGTACTCCATGGCAATGGCACCAAATCGGTGTTGACGAAAAAAATAAAACACTTCAAGTACTCCGGACAATGGTGCCAATTCAAAGTGTTGGATCCAAATTGATTCTCCCTTGGATTTGGAGCAACATTAAGGATTTCACAAGATACTCGAGTCAGAAAATCATAATATATGTCATTTTGTAGCCGTGGAGGTGATTCAAGTAGCTCTTTATCACTCGGGTGTTAGAGAAATGAATAGCACCTTCAAAAGGATTTGATCTATCCTCACTACTTTAGGTTGTGCCTTTCAACCAGGCTAAGAGGACCCATTTTGTAACCTCTGTTGGTGAAGGACATGAAGAGATCCTTCTTTGCACAATTTTTAATGAAAACCTTGGAAAATATGATCAATACATCATAATCTAACTCTCATGATTTGTCACTTCTAGAAGATGAAGATATTTTCTAAACAAGGTTAAGGTTAGTAAAGACATTGAAACTCCGATTGGTTCTGCATATTTTTTGGCAATGAAATTTTTTCATTTGTGGATACACAGGGAAAACAGGGGTGGTTCAAGGTAGGATTCATTGTTTTTAAGAATTTTTTTGTGGGAGAATATGCATGATAAACTTGATTTTTCCAGATCTTTGAGAAAATTTACAACAATTAGAAAACTCAACAACAAAAAGATTCAGAATAGAAAAAATATTCCTTCAACCAGAAGGTGTGCATCAATAAAGGTCGAGATCTCGCACATTTTCACACACTCTTTAATAATTTAACACGAAGGCTCGAGTGAAAAGACTCAATTAAACATTTAAGATCCTTGGTTCATCAAGCCTAAGATACACCCATAGACTTACAATTTCTATCAACAAATGAGAGTAAAGTGATTTAAAATTTTTATTGCATTACAAGATGAAGGATCTTCTCATAATTAAATTACAAATTCCACTAAACTATAATGGGGATAAGATCTTGTGTGATTCAGAGAGATTTTAATATAAGATTGCAATAGGAACAAGAAAAACTATTTGAAAACATTCTGAAAGAAAAAGTAGACACAATTTTTCCCAAGATCAACACAGATTAATTCAAAATTGATTAGATTCATCAATGCGGGGAAAGTTTCTTGAACAATATCAAAGCTCTTAAATGATTATACACTTTCAACCAACTTGACATGATTGAAATCTAAAACATAAGAAATTAATAGGTTTCTCATATGGTCTCTTAGGAAGATGGGCTTTCTAAAATTTTCTCATAGAAATCAACCCGACCATTTGCATGACTAATTCATGCCCTTTATAACACTCAATTTACATCCAAGATTTCCCCAAGAAAATAATATTCAAGGAACCTTTCTTTGTTACACATTTGATCACGATTCCCATAAAGTAATGTTTAATATATTTATGCACAAAAGTTATTAGATGTTCAAAAGGGAAATCATTTCAAATATTTCAATCATTGGTTTAACTTGGAGCACTTTTTTCATCCTTCGAGCATGTAACATATTTCTCTCGCATCTTTTATTTTACAATTTACTCCTCTATATTAGGAAATTTTCCTTTTTTGTAGGTGCCCAAGAAATTTCGATTCAAAATATTAAATTTTTGCATTCCTCGATTCACAATCGAGCTCCATATCCATTCAATTACACTTTGTTGATAAAAATGACAAGAAATCATCAAATAAATCATGAAAAATGATGCACATTCGCATCTCTAGAAATATTGGAGCGTTAATGGTGGCAAAACTAGATGCATTGCATAGAAGCTATTGATTTTTCCCTTTCACAACTTTAAATTAGAGCCCTCCATGTGGAAAGATTCGAGTTGAAACAGGCACTGGGGAACTCTTTTCCATTTTATTACTTTTGGAGAAAATGTGCAATTTTGACGTTTTGTCCTGCCCCTCCATCCTTGAAAAATAGAACGAACGTGTTGCTTAATCTAGGCATAGATGGATTCGTGACTCAATTCGTAACATTACCTCTTTTTTTAAAAAGGGAAAAATTTCAAAATTTCCCCTGGCGACCCACACTTCTGTTTTTAGCTTTTGATGTGGGTCCCAGCAGGGTCACACTTCATTTTATAACTTTACTTCATTTTTCAAAACAGAGTTTAAAGACTCCAAAATCCTCCAGCAGCCCACCTCCCTGCTTTGAATTTTGAACATAGGCTTCAACCGTTCTCTGGCGGGGCTGCTCTTCACTTTTATACTTTATTCCTTTTTAATAATAAATCTAAAAGTTCTAAAAACTTTTGGCAACCCACCTCTCTGCTTTGAATTTTCAATTTTGACTGAAACATGGCTCATTAATTGGTCCTTAGCGGAGTCGCAGCTCATTTTGTAAATTTTACTCCTTTACAAAACAAAGCAAAAAATCTCTAAATTTCTCCATCGATCCGCATTCCCTCTGCCTTTGAATTTTCAAACTGCCACATGTCCTTCTCTGGTCCCTATCGATTCGCGATTCACTTTATAACTTTACTCCTTTTACAAAATAAAGCCAAAAACTTCAAAGCAACCTGACGATCCGCTTCCCGTTTTTGACTTTTCAAACTGCCATGTTTCCTTCTCTGGTCCCTAGTGGAGTTGCAGTGAACTTTATAACTTTACTCCTTTTACAAAATAAATCCAAAAAATTTGAAAGTGAACCGACGATCTGCTTTCTCATTTTTGACTAAAAAATGGCCACGTGTCCTCTTGCAGGCCTTAGGCATTTCCTTTACATTTTTACCTTATTCGTCATAATGCCCTAGAACATAAAAATGTCCACCCATCCACAAGAAGTTGACTTATCATTATCACCGAATCACAAAGACCCTTCTATGGTTTATACAAGCGCATATATTTGAACTCATGGTGTGATTGGATAACATGGGTACTATCTCCAAGTTGTGGGACTTACTACTTGAGATAGACCTCCGAGAGAAAGCTGTTCTTGCTCCCTAAGCTCCCCGCCACAATCTACTCTAATGCAAGGGAAACTAACTATTCTAATCTAAATTTCCAAGGGACCGGGAGAGAGAATGCATAAAATAAAATCCTACACTACAAAATGCGGTGATACACCGAAAAGGAGGGTGTGAGAGTAGTCTTCAAATACGTGAGATACAGAAGCAAAGTGCACACTAGAAGGGGTGGTGACAGTTCTCCATAATCTAGAAAAATGCATTTTACAACAATATTTAAAACATACATAATGATAATGGATTTCTGCAAGAACATAATAATAGACACAATATTCTTGTAGTCAAGGTTAAAGGGGCAAGAAGAATGCAAGAAAACACAGCAGGGGAAGATACATCCACAAACTTGTATTTTATTACTTCTTTATATGCACAGTTCAATCGGTTACAAGATAAGGGCCTGGATCACCATTCAAGGAGTCCATAACAAGGGCCTGTAACACATTGGCTTCACAAAGTAATTTTGGCAGAGCTTTGCTACAAAAACTATCTCTCTCTTACAATGAGCCCAACACTCCAATTTATAGAAAAAATGAGAAGAAAGAGAGAAGGAAAAATAGAAATCCCAAAATCTATCCTTCAACCACTTGTAAGAGGCATTAAATGGAGTAAAATGATTATATATTACTTGCAAAAGGCTCCCCATACTATCCCAGGTGCTGCAGTAGAGAAAGAATGATGACCATGCCTCTTAATTGCACTCCCAACCACCAAATAAAACATTGTTATGAACCCGGCCACGTTTTCTAAAAATTCTCAATCAATATCTCATCAAATATGTAATTTATTGGTTTTTGTGTGTCGGTCTCAAGCCATGATTCCAACGGTACCAATTTTGTGTGATTTCGTTGAGAAATGCAAAATTTATGGCCTTCTGAGTGCGGGCAGCTATTTTGGGTCTATCGTGCATTTTCTTCTTTGCCTTGGCCGTTTGACTTTTCGCGTCCGCACGTACTTTTGTCCCATTGTCCGGACACATTCTCCCGCATCGGTCGATTCAGGCTTCCTTGTCTCTTTTGCAGATTTTTCACCTTTTCCCGTCCCTCGCGTACTTTTGTCCCGACTATCCTGCATTTAAAATCTCTCGAACGCCCGAAATGGACCGTCTTGCAGCAAATTGGCGATTCGCATCCCATGCATCCCTCGTGTACTTTTGACGAATTTCCCAAACCGCGTGAAACAAAAACTTGATGATTTTATTACCTTCGGCGCTTCGGCTTTAGCATCCCCGCGTACTTTTGTCCCAACTCTCCCGCGACCGCCTAGACAAAAATGTCTCGACTTAGCTGATTTTCTTTGTATTTCAGCCGCAAAATTGGTATAATGAACCTCGGTACAACTCGCACCGGTATGACCCGAACCCTTCAAACCCTAAATTCTTTAAAACAATCCTATAACCTTATTTTTACATTTTTCCATTTTTTCTAACTCGTTGGGATTTCTTTCTGGATGGGAGAGTTAGAGAGAAGCCGAGGGGGTCCCAAAACATGATTTCGGGCCTTGAATAAATCTACTTTCTTGGGACTCGAATAATTTAATGCATGTTATCAAAATTACCTTGAGGGGTGAATTTTGGATAACACTTACAATATGTGTACACCTTCGGGCAAAAATAAAAATTTTTTCTCCGCCACTTCGTAATTTTAACCAATTAGGATCTAATGGAGCCACAGGACCAATTCAACCTTTTTGCAAATATAGCCAAAAGTGCCAAGTTTATAAAATAAACCCATCGTGCCTTATCCAATCAAAGGAGACGACGTATTTTTCAATGATGAGATAAAATTTGATGGGGAAAACATGTCTTTCAAACATTTAAATGCAAGGAACTTCACCCTTCATGCCGAGAATTAAATTTTTCAACCGAGGATGGATAAATTGTAAGTAATTCATGGATGAACAAAAATCCATGACCATGGAAAAGGATTTACAATAACATCCCGACAAAGATAAAAATTTCACACATCCATTTGGGGAGATAGAAAAAATGACGCACTGCGTTGAAGAACTATTGAACAAATTGGGTGAGATCAAATCAAGCACCAACACCACACACTTGAGATAAAAATATCTCATTCTTCAATGGGTAAGAATCTATGATAACAGATAATGCAACAAGACATCGTGATCAATTGAAAATGTTCCCGTGTTTGAGTAAAAACACCTCCAAATATAGGCACTTTATAAATTAGTGTGTTTCATAAAATAAATGTTACGAACGGAAAGATCATGAAAAATAATACACTTTTGCAAAAAAATACACTCAATTCCGAGTTACGGGTCATAAGTTATGATAACTTTAGTTTGGTTCATGTAAATTTAAAAATGTAACTTTATAAAAGTTTTTAAAGGAAAATTTAAACCTTGTTTTCTCCAATAACTTTCCATTTCTGAAGGTCACATCCATTTACCCTTTCTGGAAAAACAATACTAGTTCAGAAACTTTCCATTTTTTGAAAAAGAACTGCCATTTTTGGAATCTTGTTTTTGGAAAAACTTTCCAATTTAGGAAACCTAAGCATATGTTCTAAAATTACCATTTTTGGAAATTCCATGCAAAGTCCCGATTTTTCACTTAGTGCTCTAAAACCACTTATCATGTCACCAAAATTCAACGAAGTCCCAAAAAATTTTCATTTCTCCACACAAAATCTAGAAATGGTTTAGCCCTCGAATAACCAAAAAGTTATGATCACACTATCAACTTCAACACAGGTGTTAGAGGATTATCCTCACCTAGCCTCTTACTCCATTTTTATACCATCTGCATTTTAATCCCTATATTAAATATGTATATCATTTTCATCCTTCCTCATTTGGGATCCATTCACTTTATTCACCTCACATACCACAAATGAGTGGGGGAAAACATTGGGTGAAAGTTTTCACCCTCCTATCAATTATAGAAATAAATTACCAAAACTTAGACAACATGATCAAAACAAAAATTAGTTACAAAATAGGGCCAAAAATAGACTTGGCCAAAATTCAAAGCCTAGACAAAATCACTCAAAGCAATCAGAACGGTAGATGCTAGTGTCCCACCCGGCACACTCTAGTGCCGAGGAAGAAACTATTACATAGAAATTTCAATCGTTTCATAGTTACAAACTCTTCGTGTTTCAACAGTTACACAACTAGTTTCAAATTGCAATCAGTTACTAACAAGAACTAAATAATTACTCAGGAACAAAAGTAGGAATGAAAGTAAAAACTAAATAAGGCAATAACACCTAGGATATATGTAGGAAAATGGTATGCATGGGACAATGTGTAAGCCAACACAAGTTATAAATTGGTTTTGTGATCATCTATAGTGGACCTTATACATGGGGAAGCATTAAGCGGCTGGAGGGAAAATCAAACCAATCTCCCAATACGTTTTCCCTTAGTTGTGATAGGGTTCCCGAGTATGAAGTTTAGGGATGGGATGATCAAATCAATAGTTTTGTGATAATACACACAAATCCTTCGTATTATTCCAACCAGCGCTAAGAAACAAGTCTACAAGAATGAAAAAATTTCTAATGATTTTTGTCTCATCATTACGTGGATAACACTTTCTCTTTTAGCAATTCCCTCCCCTACTCACCCTTTTATGAGGTTTGAGTCTATTTGTGTAGGAAAGAAAGATTGCTCTTATGCTCGGTAGTCAAATGGTCACTCATTAAAAGATGCATTGCAGGGGCAAATGACTCCCTCAATGTATGGCCTCTACCACTATTAATCCATGTGTATAATTTGGGGATAAAGTTATCAAATCTAAATGATATTACTAGGAGCACGCCTTGATTTGTTGCTTCAACGGATTCTAACTCAGCTTAAACCAATCCTTCATGAATGGATCTCCATTTTCTATATCTCACTCCTTTCTAGAAGATTATATCTTTATCCCTATGAAAAATCCATTCCATTTTGGATAAATACACCATATTGGGTAAACTTTGGGTGTGCCAATCTCACTACCTTGTCATAAAATCCTAGTACCCCTATTTTATCCCAATCACAAAATCCTTCTCTTGCAAACCTGTTTGGATTAGGCTACCTCACTTACCTCTACAATTTTGAGACCGTGATTGTTTGATCTCCATTGGCAATGTTTTGGGTAATATTCTTCATATTCATTCTCAAACCACCCACTTCACCCATACAACATATGTTAGGATCCTTGTCGAGCTTGACAACTCAAAAACATTCATAAAAATATTCAGATAAAAGTGCAAAATAGAACATGGACATAGCCTTTATGCTATGAGGGTTTACCCTTCAGATGCGAAGGTGTTTCAATTTAGGACATACAACTGATGTATGTTAGATGGCAAAGAGTAAAAAAAAACAAAATTGTTGGAAACATGACCTCACTGACCATTGGTCTTTGATGCGAAGGAAAAATTACATTCATTCTAGGATTCAAGAGATGTGACTGAATTGGCCCCTGACACTCCTCTTACAAATATTCCAGATGTAGGAAATAACCATAGATTAAAAAACGTGCTCCTCAGAAAAACAATGTTGAATCACTTGCTAGTAAAACATGTTGGTGCTCATTTTAATCTCGCCCTGTTTTGTTCAACAAATTCTTCAGTCTGTATGATTCAAAGTATTCTCTATCTCCCTGTGTGGATGCGTAGGAGTTTTATCTTTACCAGGGTGTTATTGTAAATCCGTTTCCATGGTCGTGGATTGCTTTGATCCTGGTGTTGTTTACAATTTCTCTTTCCTTGAAGAAAAATTCGTATTCAGGTGTAAATGGTGAAGTTTCCCCTGCATTTTTATCTTTAACGGTCATGTTTTCCCTGTAAAATTTTCCCTCAACGTTCGTGGACATGTGTTCATCCTTAATTGGATGAGGCATGGTGGGTCTATTTTATAAACTTATCACTTTTTCCTATGTTTGGAAAAATATCAAATTGGCCCCATGGCCCGAAGGATCTTGATTGATTGTTTAAAATTATTAAACAACTTAATCAAATTCTTAATTTGGCCCCAAAAGGTATACACGTGTCATGAGTCGAGAAGTTACGAGAAGGTGGGCCCTTTTTTTGTTTTGAGGTAGTATCGTGGAAAGGCGGGTCATCGGAGCATTTTTGAGTTTTTGGCTTTGTTTGAAAAGTCAAAGCAGGGAGGTGGATCGTCGGGTTACTTTGAATTTTTTTAGCTTTATTTTGTAAAAGGAGTAAATTTACAAAGTGAACTGTGACTCCATTGGGGACCAGAGGAGGACATGTGGCCATTTGAAAATTCAATGTGGGTAGGTGGGTCATTGGGTTACTTTAGAAATTTTAGCTTTGTCTTGAAAAGGAGTAAAATTATAAAGTGACTGTGACTCGGTGGGGACATGGTAAAGACTCAAAAGTGAGGATGCGGATCAATGTAGCACTTTGAATATTTTTAGCTTTGTTTTGAAAAGAGTAAAGTTATAAAATGAGCCGCGACTCTGCTGGGTCCCAGATAAAGTCATGTGTTGAGTTTATGTTGAAAATTCAAAGGCGGAGAGGTAGATCATTGGAGCATTTTGAATATTTTGGCATTTTTGTGAAAAGGAGAAAAGTTATGAAATTATCTACGATTTTGTTGGGGAACAAATAATGTCACATGTTTGAGTCAGCATTGAAAATTCAAAGTGGAGAGGCAGGTCATTCGAGCACTTTGGGAATTTTAGTTTTTTTAATGAAAAGAGTAAAAGTTATAAAGTGATCTGCGACCCCCGTTGTCACCTGTAAAGCCATGTGTTGAACCCATATCAAAAGTGGAGGGTCAGGCAAAAATTTCCAACATACACATTTTCTTTAAAAGTCCTAAAATGCAAAAGGTATCCTCAAGTCCGTTTTAGCTAAGATCTTTCCACGTGGATGACTCTATTTCAAATTTTTGAAAGGCGAGTTAACGGCTATGGTGCGATGCATCTAGTTTTACCTCCATTAACACTCCAAGACTTCAAGATATGTGAATGAGTGTAGTTTTAATGGTTAATCTTATTATCTCTTGTCATATTCATCAATGAAGTGCAAATATGAATTTTTTGGAGCTAAATTTATGAATCTGAGGAATGTGAAGGGTGATGTTTTGAATTAGAATTTCTTGGTAACCTACGGAAAAATGCCATATCCAGCAGAGAAAGATGCAGAGGAAAATAATGAAGAGAAGGAAGCTACAGGCATGAAAGATGAAGAACATGCTACCAAAAGTGACAACTTGAGATGCCCGATTAAAGTAACCAATGGAAATATCTGAAAATATTTACCTTTTGAACACTTGGCATCTTTTGGGTGTAAATTGATTAAACATCACTTTATGGAACAAATATGTAACAAAAAAAGTATTCCTTGAATATTCTTTGTTTGGGGGAAAAGCTTTGATGTAAAATGAGTGTTATAAAAGGCATGAGTGAGTCATGCAAAAGTTGGGGTCGAGGGTAAAACTTTCTAAGAAAATTTGAGAAAGCACATCTTATTGAGAGACAATCTGAGAAACCTGTTAATTTCTTTTGTTTTAGATTTGATCATGTCAAGATGGTTACAAGTGTACAACCATTGACAAGCTCTGAGATTGTTCAAGAAACTTTCCCCTGTTGATGAATCTAATAAATCTCGAATTAATTTTTGTTGATCTTGGGAAAAATTGTGTCTGCTTTTATTTCAAAATGTTTTCAAATAGTTTTTTTTGTTCCTATTGCAATATTATGTTAAAATCCTTTGAATCACACAAGATCTTATCCCTGTGATAGTATAGTGGCATTTGTAATTTCATTATGAGAAGAGCTTTCATCCTATAATGAGATAAACAATTTAAAATCACTTTACTCTCACTTGTTGATAAATATTGTTTGTAATTCTATGAGTGTATCTTAGGCATGATGAACCAGGGATTTTTAATGTTTAATTGAGTCTTTAACACGAGCCTTTGTGTTGAATTCTTGAAGAGTGTGTGAAATTGTGCATCTTTGGGCCTCCATTGATTCACACCTTCTAGTTGAAGGAATATTTTGGCTATTCTGAAGCATTTTGTCTGTGAGTTTTCCAATTGTTGTAAAGGTTCTCAAAGATCTGGTGAAATCAAATTTATCTTGCTTAACCTCCCACCAAAAATTTCTCAAACAATGAATCCTACATGAACCACCCCTATTTGTACTGTGTATCCACAAATGAAAAAATTCCATTGCCAAAATATGCAGAAACAATCAAGTCCTGAGTATTGTCTTTAGTAACTTGAACCTTGTTTAGAAAATATCTCCATCCTCTAGAAGTGACAACTCGTGAGAGTTAGATTGTGGTGTATTGATCATACTTTCTCAAGGTTTTATTTATAAACTATGCAAAGAAAGACATACGAATATCTTTCACCAACAGAGGTTACAAAATGGGTCCTCTCACCCTGGTTGAAGGCATAACCTAAAGTAGTGAGGGTAGATCAAACCCTTATGGAGGTGCTATCCATTTCTCCAATACATGAGTGATAAAAGAGCCGGTTGAATCCTCTCCTAGCTACAAATTGAATTACACCATGATTTGTCGGACTCTAAGTATCTTGTTAAATCAGTGATGCTCATCATCTTCCAAGGAGAATAAATTTGGATACCAACACCGAAGTGGCACCATTGATGGGGAGTATTTGAAGTATTTAAGTATTTGTACATCCACTTTATCAACAACACCTAAGTGGCGCCATTGTCGGGAGTATTTGAAAAACTACATACATATTTGGCCCGTCAACACCTAATGGCATCATTTTTAGGGAGTATTTTTATAAATGCATACACAAAACTTGTTAATATTTCTTACATGATTTATGTGCAAATACGTTGTTTAAATGTTATTTTTGTTGAGATTTGTAAGAATTGTGCGAAGTTACAAGTTCATTTGTGTGATATTTCTAGTTTCTAGTGGTTATTGCACTAAATATTATATCATCGATGTGATAAATATGGGTAAAGGAAGGTTAGATCTGTTAATCTTTGTAGGATTTAAGTGTTGATAGACTACTTATAGTGAATTTTCACAACTAAGGTGTGAATCCTCAATGGTGACTCCATTGTGGTTTGAATTTGTTAATTACCAGTGCCTTAACTTGTGTCAAGTGAAATGTGTTGTTAATATTTACAAAGCTAGATTGAAGAAGATATTGCTTCACTAAGGACCCTACTAGAAAGCTTTTTTTTAGAACTAGGAAAGACAAATTCAAAAGGAAGACGAGTCTTGAAAGTAGTTGGAGATCAGGAGTTAAGAAAAGAGATATCAATTGTGGAAAGTGATCAATCCATGTTGAAAGTTACCATACATTTTCAAGTGATTTTGAATCAGGTAGTCTTTTTGTAGGTTTGAATTCTCCAACTAGAGAGGGGCCATCATTTGTGTCTAAAAAGTGTGCTTCTCAAGTTTTCCTATGTCTTTAAAAAATGATAGGGTTTTTTATGAAACTGAGTCATTAGGGGATATTCATTGTGAAATTTATACTCCTATGATCTAAATACCCCTTGCTCCTCATCATTTTATTTCCCCTACAAGATCACCGCCTCAAGGAAATATGGCCGAGCCTTGACCTAGACCTCCTTTTTGTTGTCAATACCTTTGGACCTATAAAATTTAGAGGTATGGATGGATATCCAAATGTGGTACCACTAGATGTCGAAATAGGTTACAAACATTTCAAGGGAATAATGTTATCACTAATGATCAACATTTAAAACTTTTTGTCAATATGATGGAAAATTTTGAAATTGAATTAGAAGATGTGTATATAAAATTGTTTATTCATAGTCTTGAGGAGGATGCACATGATTGGTACAAGTCTTTGTCAGACAATTCGATAGATTCATGGAATGAGATGAAAAATTCCTTTAGATTGCAATATGGGGATAAAACAAATCCCAGGTTCCTTTTATATGAGTTTGAAAATATAAAGAAAAATCCAAATGAATTTGTCCATGATTTCAATACTAGGTTCAACAAAACCTTGAAAATATTACCTATAATCTTAAGGCCAAGTGATGAGTCCTGTTTGATAAAATATTATGATGCTTTTGAAAAAAGGATGCTTATTATTTAAGGGACCAAAAACCAGAAATTTGAGGCAATCCTTCACCACAACTTTGCATATTGAAAATGACATCAAGGCAGTTGGAAAGCCTCCTAAGAGGGAGGGTGTCAAGTTGATAAATCCTTAAAATCCTTAGTCAAATAAAACTATGGATCTAGAGGAGCTTGTAAAGACTTTGGTTAGAGCGATTAAGAAGATATCCTCTAAGTTAGCCAGAGCGAGACAAGGGAATAGGACATAGTTCCCAAGGTCAACTTAAGCCACAAGGTATAGAGATATTTGGAAATCAGCCTAGAGGTAATCATAGGTCGAGATGACCATGGAATAGGTCCCATGGGGTAGGGAAATAGACACCTCAACCCCAGTAAGAATAGAATGTTTCCGATCCTTTGGGCTGCTAGAGTTGTTGTTATGGAATAATTCCATGCTATAGAGTGGTGTGATAGATGTTTCTTGACCCATTCCCCATGTGATATAGACAAGGAAATTTAGGAAGCGAGATGATGATGAGACATATGATGATGTGTGCATGATGTAGTGCCTCGAGGACTCACAACAAGGAGAAACTTCACTGAAATTGTAAATGCCAGAACTATTGCAAGATTATGGGATTGTGTTCACCGGGTATTACCTCTTCCTCCCATTAATAATTTTGAAATTGATATGGTAAAATATTTTGATTTTCCTAATCATGATTTTGAATACTTGAGGGCATTGATGATTAAAGAGTATGATGGAGGAATTCCTTCTAAAGAAGACAAACAACTATTAGTGAATGCGTAGTGGCTCAAGAAAAGGAAAATAATACTATGAGTAAGCTTTTAAAGTGGAAGGGCCACAAGCCAAGCCAAAATTCCAATGCTTACTTGTATCCTTGACGAAACCCCTAAAAAAGATGCATCTGGCAAAGGCCTTGTTTCCCCAAATAAATTTTTTTCTCCCCCCATCCCCAGACTATGAAGACTCCCATATTATCAGATGAAGTTGTGAATCTCCCTCCTAATACTACCCTACCCAAATATGTTCCTTGTGACATAGCCAAAATCTTGAGTCAAATCAAGGTTACTCTACCTATTGTTGAATTGCTTAAAATTCCTGAGCATAAGAAATGGACATTTGAGTATTTGGGATTTAAAGAAGAAAATATTACCCAGGGAAAGAATGTGAATAATGTAGAGGTTCCTCCAATTACTATAGAATAAGAAATACCAAAAGCATTGGATAAACTAGGGAATCACCTGACGTGTATTTAGGAACTTCTCTAGTTGAATATTAGCTTAATGTGGATCCATTTTTACCACTTTGATTATTAAAGATAAGCTGCTACATAACTTTGCACATTTGATTTTGGATCCTCATGTAATGTAATTCCTCTTAAGGTAATGAATGAGTTAAACATCAAGGTAACAACATATTATGGGAAATGTACTATTATGGATTCAAGAGAAGTGCTAGTGATTGGATATGTCAAAAGATTAGTAGTACAACTAGCAGATTTTTAGGAAAGTACTTAACCTTGAATGTAGTTATTTTGGATTGTCCTGCCAAATGGGGGATGATATTATCCGTAAAAAAATGAGTAGATAGTGTGGGTGGAAGTGTGCAAATAGACATGTCTTATGCAACCATACCAATTGAGGGAATTCTTTTGAATTTATATGGTGAGAACAAAATGTTACATATCATTGAGGACCCTAACAATGCTTCTTATGAAGTATTGTACACAGATGTTGATGTTGATAAGTTTGTGGGATATGTTGATTGTAAAGAGAATAAAATTGATGAGTGCAAGTATCCTGAGTAGGATGGTTCTCCTTGCAATTTAATGTTTGATGGGGCTTCTTCTAGAATTGGTAATGGTGCTGGTGTTGTCTGATATCTCCAATCCAATAGGAGTTTAATTTTTCTTTTAAAATCAATTTTGAGTGTACAAACAATATTGCGAGAATATGAAGCAATGTTATTGGGATTAAGGATTGCTTGGAAATAATTGTGTCGGGGATATCATTGTTAAAGGGGATTCATAATTGATAGTCAAACAAGTTAGAAAGTTCTATGCAACAAAGAATCAGAGAATGAAGCAATATAAGCATGTAGTTTGGGATTTCATTGATTTGTTTGATTCTTTCAATATAATACATCACGATAGGAAATACAATACTGTGGAAGAAAAATTAGCAGTATTGGAATCTAGGTTTAAAAATTGTATAATGTCTCCCTATTGTGAATATGATATTGAAATATTAACTAGGCCATCTGTCCCTAATAATATCAAGCATTGGTAAGTATTTGAAGATGATGCCTAGGTCCAAAGGTTTTACAAAATAAAGGAGAATTTTCCAATCAAAGTATAGACTGGGAACCAATGGTTTGTACAGCTAAAGGAAAGGAGACCTTATTTGGTAAGGACATTATTCAGTTGAAGACTAATACTATTCCTAGAGGGTTGGTTGCACTAGAATCAAATTTTGATAATGTTGACTACATTTTCAACAGACACATGTCAGCCTCGAGGGATGTTGAAGAACATAATCTAGGCATAGAGGAGAAACCTCAGAAAATATGGTTGGGTTACAATTTGAGCAAGGAAGAAAAGTAGTCATATGTCCAACTATTAAACATGTACCAGACTGATTAACATGGTCATATTTAGAACTGAAAGCATATATGGAAGAACGTTTTCAACATGAAATTCCCCTGGAAGCTAATGCCAAAAGTTTAGTCAGAAACAAAGACTAATTAATCCACTCCTTTCCTAAAGATGCAATAATAGTTGAAAAAGTTGATGGTTGGAGGAATTATATAGCCTACAAGGTACTCTTCATGGGTAGCAATCCCGGTATACATTGGAAAGAAGAACAGGGGACATAAGGTTGTGTGTGGACTTTAGAAATTTAAATAAGGCATCAATAAAGGATAACTATCCCTTTCCAAATATGGATAATATGTTACAATTGGTCACTTTGGTTCGAATTTTTATCTACGTTGGATTGTTTCTCTGGTATAACCAAGTGGTTGTGAAGCAATCAAAGAGAATCAAAACCACTTTCACCACTCCATGGGGAACTTATGTGTATGTGAGAATGCCTTTTTTTCTAATGAATGTTGGAGACACTTTCCAAAGAGTAACGAATGTAGCTTTCTCTAGATATATAAATGATTTCATTGATGTGTATCAGGGATGATGTGATAATTTTCTCAAGGAAAAGCAGCTACCACCGCAACACTTAGAAAATATGTTGTTAAGATGCGGGGAATATGTTATCTCACTGAATCCTAAGAAGTGTCATTTTGGGGTTCGAAAGGCAAAGCTTCTTGGACATATTTTTTCAAAAGAGGGGTCATGATTGATCTTGAGAGGGTGGAAGCTATTAGAAAAGTACCTATTCCAAGAACCAAAAAGGGAATTCAATCCTTTTTTGGGAAAATAAATTTTATTAGGAGATTTATTTCAAACTTTTCTGAACTGACTATCCCAATCACCAGTATGTTGAATAAATATCAAAGTATCAAATGGGAAGAGGCATTTGTTCAAGCCTTTACTGGGATCAAAGAAGCATTAAAGAATGCACCTATTTTAGTAGCTCCTAATTATAAGAAGGCTTTCCAAAAAAATTCCTTTTCTTGAGAAAATACTATTGCATCGATCTTGTTACAAAATGATGAAGAAGGATCCGAAAGACCAATTACATTTTTTAGTAAAGAATTACAAGGATTTGAATTAAAATACACTATCATGGAGAAACAAGACTTTTCTTTGGTCAAGCCCAAAAAAATCTTCAAGCCATACATTTTGAGTTCTAAATTTATAGCCTATGTTCCCCACACCATGGTTATGGATATCCTATCAGAAATGAAAGTTTCAAGTAAGAGATGCTGATGGGTAAATAAGTTGCAGGAGTATGATATGGATATCCAAACTACAAAATTGGTCAGAGGTCTAGGCCTAGCAAAGCTTATGGCAAAGAGCAACCTACAAACAGTTGAGGTAAATGAAGTTGAATAAGAAAGGTTGAATATCCTTGAAAATTTGATAAATTCTGAATGGTAAAAGGATATTTTTTTTAATCTCAAACACCTTCGATTCCTCGAATATTTAAGAAAGAATAAAAAAGAGAACTTAAGTTAGCTTCCCGAAATACATCATCACCGATTATGGGTTAGCTTGAAAGAACCCTGAGGGAGTTCTCTTAAGATTTATCACCAAGGATAAATCCCTAAAAATAATTTATGATCTCTATGGAGGAGTTTGTGGGGGAATTTTGCAGGAAGAGTCACAACTCATAAGATCTTGAGGACTGGTTACTAGTGGCCAAATCATTTTAAGGATACAACTCTATTGGTAAGAAATTGTGAAAGTTATCAATGTTTCTCAGGAAGACTGAAAGCTTCGAGGGCTCCCTTCCTTTCCAGCCTTTATCAATTGAATCCCCATTTAAGTAGTGGGAATGGACTTCACTGGTGAGATTTAAGATTCTTCAAGTGTAGGCCATAAGTGGATATTAGTGGCCACTGATTACTTCACCAAGTGGGTGGAGGAAATCCCCACCAAGAAGGAAACCCACCAAATTGTCATGGATTTCATTCTAAATCATATCATTTGTAGGTTTGGAGTGCATGCTAAAATAGTTGTAGATAATGCCATAAGCTTTCAAGATAAGCCTTTGGTGACCATGTGTCATGAATATAAGATAAATTTAGCATATGCTTCTAATTACAATCCCCAAGGTAATGGACACGTAGAGTCCATCAATAAGAATTTGTTGAAAATAATCGGAAGAAACTTAGAGTTAAATAAAATAAAGTGGGGTGAGTAGTTTAAGTTTGCTATTTGGGTGGATATATTTATTGTCAAAAGAACTACTTTGGAAAAAGCCCATTTGAATTGGTGTATGGAACTCAAGCTCTGCTTCCCTGCATATAAAATTATCTTCATATCAATTTATTCAACAATGAAGGATCAAGATTTTAGTCCCTATGATGCATGTATCAATCAAATTTTTAATTAGATGAAGAGAGAAGAGCATCCCATCAAATACATGTCAAATTCAAGGAGAAATTTAAGAAATTGTTTGATAAAAAGGTGAATCCAAGGGTTTTCAGGTGTGAGATATCTTGTGCTATTGTGGGATAGCATACATGAGGATAAGGAAAGCATGGAAAGTTTTATGCATTATGGATGGGCTCTTATTATATTGACATTCGGATTGATGAGCATATCTTTTTATTAAAATACCTAGACGATTAGGAATTGGGAATTACTTTAGTTTCTTGTTAATGGTAAGCACTTGAAACATTTCCTTGACTCATTTATCAAAATAAAGGTACACAATATTGTACAATGTACAATATTTTGGTTTTGTGTTGTTTTCGTGTTTTTTTTGCTTCAACTTGTTCTAGTCCTTGGTGAACGTTTTTGTCGGTTTCTTAGTTTGTTCTTGGGAAGTTGGTTTATGTTCCTTTCTTTGGAGGTTGTTTCTTGACTCGATTACCCAATGGATTTTTAGCACATGGTCTATTGTTTTGTTCTTGTGGAACTTGATGGGAGTTCCCATCCCCGAGTCAAAAAGCTGTTGTTGGTGCTCATTTTAATCTCACCCCACTTTGTTCAATGAATTCTTCAATCTGCGTGGTTCAAAGTATTCTCTATCTCTCTGTATGGATGCATACAAGTTTTATCTTTACTAGTGTGTTATTGTAAATCCGTTTCCATGGTCGTGATTTCTTTGAAAGTGGTTTTGTTTACAATTTATCTATCCTTGAAGAAATATTCATATTCGGGCGTAATGGTGAAGTTTTCCATGTAATTTTATCTTCCATGGTCGTGTTTTCCCTGTCAAATTTTGTCTCAATGTTCATGGATACGTGTTCATCCTTAATTGGATGAGGCACGGCGGGTCTATTTTATAAACTTGTCACTTTTTGCTATGTTTGCAAAAATATCAAATTGGCCCCATGGCCCAAAGGATCTGATTGGCTGTTCAAAATTATTAAGCGGCTTAAGTAAATTCTTACTTTGGCCCCGAAAGGTGTACATGTGTCATAAGTCAAGCAATTGCGGGAAGGCAGGCCCTTTTTCTATTTTGAAAGCGGTATGATGGAAAGGTGGGTCGTTAGAGCATTTTCTAGTTTTTGGCTTTGTTTGATAAGTCAAAGAAGGGAGGCGGATCGTCGGGTTACTTTGAAGTTTTTTAGCTTTATTTTGTAGGAGTAAAGTTACAAAGTGAACCACAACTCCGCTAGGGACCAGGGGAGGACATAAGGCTGTTTGAAAATTTAGCACAAAACAAGGTGGGTCATTGAGTTATTTTAGAACTTTTAGCTTTGTCTCGAAAAAGGAGAAAAGTTATAAAGTGACCCGCGAATCCGCCGTGGGGACCGTAAAGACTCAAAAGCGGGGATGCGGATCGACGGAGCAATTTAAATATTTTAATCTTTGTTTTAAAAGAGTAAAGTTATAATTTAAGCCATGACTCCGTTGTGTCCTAGATAAATTCATGTGTTGGGTTTATGTTGAGAAGTCAAAGGCAGAGAGGCGGATCGTTGGAGCATTTTGAAGATTTTTGCCTTTTTGTGAAAAGGAGAAAATTTATGAAATGAACTGTGATTCCGCTAGGGAACAAATAATGTCACATGTTTGAGTCAGCATTGAAAATTCAAAGCGGAGAGGCAAGTCACAGGATCACTTTGGGAATTTTGGTTTTTTTTGTGAAAAGGAGTAAAAGTTATAAAGTGATCCACGACCCCGTTGTCTCCCAGGTAAAACCACATGTTGATCCCATATCAAAGGCGGAGGGGCGGGCCAAAATATCCAAAATACGCATTTTTTTAAAAGTCATAAAATGTAAAAGGTATCCTCAGGCCCATTTTAGCTAAGATATTTCCACGTGGACGAATTTATTTCAAAGTTGTGAAAGGTAGAGTTAACGGACTATGGTGCAATGCATCTGGGTTTTCCACCATTAATGCTCCAAGAATTCAAGAGATGTGAATGCATGTCATTTTTCATGGTTAATATGATGATCTCTTGTCGTCTTTATCAATGAAGTGCAAATTTGAATTGTTGTGGAGCTAAATTTGTGAATCTAAGGAATGTGAAGGCTGATGTTTTTAATCGGAATTGCTTAGGCACGTGCGTAAAAAATGCCGATCCGGAAGAGCAAGATGTAGAGGAAAAGAATGAAGAGAAGAAAGCTACAAGAATGAAAGATGAAGAACATGCTGCCAAAAGTGATAACTAGATGCCCTGTGTCAAGTAACCGGTGGAAATATCTGAAAAGATTTACCTTTTGTACACCTGACAGCTTTTTGGTGTAAATTGGTTAAACATCACTTTCTGAAAGAAATATCTAACAAAAAAATTATTCCTTGAATATTCTTTTTTTGGGGGAAATTATTTGATGTAAAATGAGTGCTATAAAAGGCATGAGTGAGTCATGCAAAAGTGGGGGTCGAGAGTTAAAATTTCTGAGAAAATTTAAGAAAGTCCATCTTCCTGAGAGACCATCTGAGAAACCTGTTAATTTCTTGTTTTAGATTTCATCATCTCAAGATGGTTACAAGTGTATAACCATTGAAAATCTCTGAGATTATTCAAGATACTTTCCCCTCCGAATCTAATAAACCTTGAATTAATCATGTGTGAACTTGGTCAAAATTGTGTCCGCTTTTATTTCTAAATGTATTCAAATAATTTTTTTTGTTCTTGTTGTAATCTTATGTTAAAATCCCTCTTAATCACACAAAATCTTATCCCCGTGATAGTATAGTGGCATTTGTAATTTCATTATGAGAAGATCTTTCATCCTATAATGAAATAAACAATTTAAAATCACTTTACTCTCACTTGTTGACAAATATTGTTTGTAAGTCTATGAGTGTATCTTAGGCGTGATGAACCAGGGATCTTTAATGTTTAGTTGGGTCTTTAACATGAGCCTTTGTGTTGAATTATTAAAGAGTGTGTGAATTTGTGCATCTCTGGCCTCCATTGATTCACACGTTCTAGTTTAAGGAATATTTTGGATATTGTGAAGCATTTTGTCTCGTGACTTTTCCAATTGTTGTAAAGGTTCTCAAATATCTGGTGAAATCAACTTTATCTTGCTTAACCTCCCACCAATTTTTTTCAAACAATGAATCCTACATGAACCACCCATGTTTGTACTTTGTATCCACAAATTAAAAAATTCCATTGTCGAAATATGTAGAAACAATCGAGTCCCGAGTATTGTCGTTAGTAACATGGACATTGTTTAGAAAATATCTCCATCCTCTAGAAGTGACAACTTGTGAGAGTTAGATTGTGGTGTATTGATCATATTTTCTCAAGGTTTTCTTTAAAAATTGTTCAAAGAAAGACATACCAATATCTTTCACCAATAGAGGTTACAAACAGGGCCTCTCACCCTGGTTGAAGTCACAACCTAAAGTAGTGAGGGTAGATCAAACCCTTATGGAGGTGAAATCCATTTCTCCAATGCCTGAGTGACAAAAGAGCCAGTTGAATCCCCTCCTCGGCTACAAAATGACTTACACCATGATTTGTCTAACTCTAGGTATCTTGTTAAATCTGTGATGTTTCTCATCTTCCACAGGAGAATCAATTTGGATTCCAACAAAGCGAGATAAGTGAAATATCCATCCTCTCTTTCTTTGTCTTGTGTATCCACATATATACTCATAGAACCTATCGAAGTTGTTCTTCTTATTGAGAAGGTTACTGAAGGGTGGAAAAAATTTCATAATTTTTTTTTCCATTCTTAAGAAATATGTTTTTCCCACCTAGTTGTATCTTCATTATTGGGAAGCTATTTAAATTTTTTTCTTGTTGTGTTATTGTTTTTATTTGGGATTTCAAGCCTCTTTGTATCTGGGCGGGTCCCGAGTCAAAAATCCTTTATCCTTAAATTTAAAAAATCATTCCATCGGTACTCTAACCCCTTGGTTTGGATTTTTCAATACGAATATCTCTTTTTACATATTTTCAAATATAAAGTGCAATTGGATTTACGTAGATCATTGAGAACACATTTTTTCTTTTATAGGTCCTATCCTATCCCAACAAAGAAAAACACACAAGTAACCATGAAGAAAATATCAATAATGCACCAAAGAATATGATAATATAGGGAACTACACGTATACATAATTATCACTCCATGCACACAAATTTCACCCGAGGAGCATTATCCTTCCCTCTCCTTATAATTCCATGGTGGAAATTTTACAATTTTCCATTCAAAGACACTACGATACCCATTAAGCACATTATTTGAAAACATAGTCTCTCAACTCTCCAAGGTACGATTTTCTTTTCTACTTTATGCTCCTAAATCCTTATTTACCAACATAAGTGGGGTCAAATGTAGTCACAAAATCAAAATTTACTATGTACATCTAGGCATATAAAAATGCCATTTATATACATGAATATTCCTAAGCAAGATAATTACTCTATATAACACCCCTTTACTACTTTGTTCGATATTGCTTTTATTCTTTTTATCTTTATTTCTTGTAGTTTTTTATTGAAAATTTTTAGTTTTACATACCCTTTGACATCCTACTCATATTTGATTTAAATTTTTGGCCTTTTCAATACCATGTACAAGACCATCAGTTTGGACAAAGACCTCTAGAAGCTATTTTCCCCTCTACGTGCCTTTGTCCTCTTCATCTCTTTTTCTGATCTTTCAAATGCTACCTATTTCTTGTCTTCTCGTTATCACCCTTGTTCATCCTTTCACTTATTAATGATGAAACTTAAGAAAGTGAAACACACACACACACGCCTTACTTAACATCATTGTAGGGGCAAGAATTCAAGAGGCACATAATATTACATAAGGATAATATTTTCTATCTCATACACTAATGACTTTCTTTTAGGACTACATAATAGGGTTTGTTATGAATTCCATAACACACATATTACATTGGTACAAATGAGTTGTGGGCCTCTATCTCTTTGTGTAACTTGAACTAGGGAATCATAGCTTAAGAGAAACTATTCCAATCTATCTCTCTCTCTCTCACTCTCTCTCTCTCTCTCACACACACACAAATACACACACACACACACACTATAATTTTGTCTCAAATTTAGTACAACATTTAGTGACAATCACATTAGGGTGATTTTCGAGGTCACACCCACTCGAGTATATACATATTTTCATTCATTTAATTTACGCTTAAGTATTGTACAAGTAGTTACATTTTATTTTCCATATACATGTGTGATACAATAGAGGTGCAAAAACATGATGTAACCTACAAAAATATTAATAGAAATAGAAAGAATTAGATCATGAGTATTTTTGCAAATGTCAGTTCTAGAATATAAACTAGCACTGGGTGACTTTGTCTAATTTCGAGATATTTTTTCGTTGTCGGTTCTAGATCATATATTTCGATACAAAGCACATACATTCGAATACACACTTCCAGGACCTATCTCTAGTCTAAAATTAGTCTATACCTATAGTTGGGCAAGTACATAAAGATGGGGGACAAAAAAGTGGACACAAATCCACTTTTTGGCCATTTTGGCCATAATGTGCTCGCATTATTGCTCGCTCGCACTATAACGCAACTAGGAAAAATAAGGTCATGTTATAATGCGAGAGCATTACTGAATTATATTTACCAAGCCAAAACGTGTTCACCTTATAATGTTATCATGTTATAACACATTCACATTGTTATTTACAATGTGTTATATCGTATTATCCCTCATAAATGAACATATTCCACATTGGAAATAGGAACGCCAATGCATTATAATGCACTCGCATTATAGCGTGCTCACGTTTCATTTTCTAAGGGTTTGAAATTCCCAATCCATAATCTTAGATTTTCCTTGGATATCGAAACCTAAGGTTTCAAGTGTGAAATGCGTGAATAAATCCGTGTTTGACAAAAACATTAAAATCTTAGGTGTACGGCTTGATATGTCATGTGTTTTAATATAATATTAAAAAAATATACTATAATGTCAAGATCAGTTTTATCTTGGTGACGATATACGTCTTTATAAAATTTTATTAGTTGAAGGCTTTCATCCATAATTTCTATTACTAGTTCCTTCTTTTCTACCGAAAACTTGTGCATGCATTTTTGTACACAATTTATGATTTTGATTTCTTCATCCAATTTTAAAAACAAAATGCCTCATCTATTCTCCATTCTACACACACTAAAACAACTAAAATTTGACTATTTTACTCAAAGTTAGGGGTGTACACACAAATATTTCATTTTTCGGGATGTGTGCACTTTTAAAAATTAATAAAAATATATATAATTATCAAAAAAATTATGTCTTAGCTAATTTTATATTGAAGGGATTTGAAAATTAATTTATAGAACTCAAAAAATGAGAGGGCAAAAACACAATAGCTTTTTATCTTTTTGACACAAAAATAGACATAATTTTTGTGTGCAAGACATTTGATAATCTTAATCACGACCATTTTTAAAAAGCAATTTAAAAACTAGATTTTGAGCTCTACGGTACTTATTCTTATAACTTTGTTGATTTTTAGCATATGCATGCTGAATTATTAGATGAAGATCAAGTTTCTTGAATTTCAAGAAAAATGTGTTCACTTTTGACGCCCTTTTGGTCCCCTATTTACATGCACTTACCTAGCTATAAGTTGTTTCATTCTATTTACCCTATCTATCGCTCTTGCTTATGTTTCCATTACTTGGCCTCATTTATCTGTTGTTGTGTCTATCTTATCAAGAGTCCCTTATATTAAAGTTAATTTTATTAATTAAGAGATTCCTAGCTGTAGTGACGGTCAAAGGCTCTTTTGCGTTATAGCATTACCCTACATGGTAAAGTGATAATTAAACTAATTATCGTATTTGGTTATATTGATACTTGGACTTCATTTCATTTCTATGTGTCATTTACTACAACATTTTTTCCTTCAAAAATATATGAAATTTCATATCTCTGCTTTAAATTAATGCTTTAACCACTTATGTAACATTTTAATTTGATAAGTTATTCTATAGTCCAAGTTTTATTTAAATAACTTGTAGAGTTAAATGACACTATAGGAATCATTAGTTACATCAATGTTTAAATTAGGAAGACGATGTTCAATTATGTTTTTCAATTACAATTGTTGATGATTTTTATGTTGTTTATATTAAATCAATTTGAAGATTTATTTTTTTACCTTTAAACAATTATTATCTAGGTTCTAGTTATCTTGTTGATACCTAGGTTTATAAACAAAAAATTGTATTTATTTATGTCAAGAATATACTTCGTAAGTTTCAAAAATAGTAACAAAAAGAATATTAATGCACCAATTTGAGGTTATAGAGATATTTCTACAAGATTTTTCTAAATATTTACATTTTTATAAACTTGAATGTGCTCAATATCCATATATCATACTTTGAAGATTAGAAACACAGTGGTATACTTGGGTTTTACATTTTGATGAGTGATTATTCATTTGTAATTATTGTTGATCAAAAAATAACAATTGGTGATTATTTTATTTTGGGAGCTCTACCTTAGAGTTTCATTGTTCCCTACGTTCATACCTTTATGATATGTCTCTTACTTGAGATACCAAACGTCTGCTCTATAATCATGGGAAAATATATTAATGTGAATATTTTTGCTTATTTCCTTTCAAGCTCTCTCTGTATTTGTTGTGGGTGTTTACCCTTCATTTATGCATAAGTTGTATTCATTTTATTGTTTCTAAGGCTTTTTGTTTAAAAATATCCACAAACGTGATTACCTTGTGTCTACAAGGGCGGATTTGGATATTCTTTCATTCTGCGCATCACCTCTTTTCCTTTTTGCAAAATTTTCCACTCTTTCCTCCCCCGGTCCCTACAAATTTTATATTTTTCATATTAATTATAGTGTTAAGGATGTTGTTTATTTTGTAGTGGGTTGGAAGAGAAGGAACCCGCCTTCTCTGGAGATTTGTTTCCCTTGCAAAGTCCCGCACTTGAAGACAAATCGATGTTATGAAAAAGATTTAATTTTCTTCATGAAATAAACAGAGGGTCCTAATATTTTGTGACAATAGTTACACTTCGCATTTAATTGATTTGATTTCGTTAAATGTGATTAAAAACCGTAATAAGATATGCTCTTAAAAAATATTAAATCGTTCATGTCTTTTTGAATGATGGGCTAGGTGAACATCAAATCTCAAAATATCCTATTAGAAGATGTCTCGCTACACCTAGTACTTCTAATGCTCTATTGCATTCTTCTCGGCATTGATAAATATCCCTAAAAATTAAGGTACATGCCCTTCGAATAACCTTCAAAACTTTCATTATGTTGCTTGCTCTCTATAGCAGGAAAGGAATTCGATGGCTTTGTGAACCATTTTTCAATATTTTAACCGTAATTTAAAATTAAATATAATTTTAAAGTGTAAATTTAGACTGGTTATTTTTTTATCCAAGTTATAAATTTAAAGGTGTAGGTTTTTACAAATCGTAAAAATGGTGTAGTCATACATTATATGACGTAGAAAATCCAATATATTAAATATTATAATTTTAAAATATAATAGATAATGATGAGATATGATTTTTAAGTTTTTTTTTGTTCCATAATAAATTTGGAAAACATAGATTTATCAACAATTACAATTTCTAAATTCAAAAATATAATTTATTCTTTTTTGTTAAGTGGAACAGTTGATGCGTAATCACAACACCCCTGATTGTTTGTAACTCGATAGATTGAAACTACCAGTGTGATTGCATAACATGGAGATTTTCCCAAAGTGTGGGGCTTTGTGATTGGGAAATCTCTCTCGAATGAATGTCAGTTCCTATTAATCTATTCTGATACACACACTCAAATTGTAGAGAATCTACGTTAAAATATACTCTAACTTGCCAATGAGACAGGGTTGAAAATATTGCAAGAAATTGAACCTAAACTAACAGAGGTGATGTACCAATGGAATATTTAATAATATTTTTTCATGGAAATGAAAATGAACAAGGTTGAAGAGGATGAACATCAACACAAATCAGTTTCTTATCACGAATTCATTCACCATTAAACATAAACCATCAAAACATGTAATAAAACCATCATGGACAGATAACCAAGATCGCAATGAACACAAGAGATGGTTGAGATCATCCAAAGACTTATATTATTGCTCCACATATTTGATACAATACATTACAATGGCCAAGAGGTAAGAAATTTGCATTACAACTTGAATGAGAGGTTTCAACTCCACATATTCACTTACAGACAGGAAGAAGGGAGGGTGCAAAGGAAAATTATCCAACATTAGAATGATGACCCTACTTATAATATATACGAAGAATGAGAGAAAGGAGTGAGGGAAGAAAACTCAAAATCTTTCTTCAACCATCCTAAAATGTATTAAAATCTCCTGCAACAATGATGGGTACCACCAAAAACCCATACCTCCATGTACTTTGCTTTGTTAGGAAAGAAAGGAAGCCCATACCTTTATCATTTGGGTAGGTGAGAGAAATGGAAACACCCTCTAAAATGGTGGACTATAGAGGATGTTGAGAGCATCCAAAATTCCTTTCTTGTGTAAATCCAAGCTCCCAATAAAAAGTTATGGCCATCTGAAGATTGGGGTGCCATAGTACATTAACCGTAGGTGATTGGCTCTATTTTTTAAGACTTCAAATGTCTTGCAACCTCCAAAAACTTGGACCTTTGGAATTCATAACTTCAAGACATTTTGGTTTCAGAGATCGGGTTACTCTTCATCCCCTTGAGTGCATGAAACCTCCGAAACTCTGAAATTCCGAAGTTTGAAATTTGGACTTCGGGTTTCGGACTTCAAATTGTGATTTTTTTGTTGGGGGTTAAAGGTTCCGAAATTCCGAAACCCCGAAGTCGAAATTCAAACTTCAGGTTTCATACCTCTACATTTTCCAGGTTTGGGGTTTCGGTGTTTGGGTTTTCAGGGTTTCAGGGTTCGTTTATCCATTTGGGCATATGAAACCTCCGAAAGTCTGAATTCTAAAATTTGGGACTTTGGTTTTCAGACCTTTCTCTAGATTTCACCCTAGCCTACCTCCGAACGGCTCCACCTCCGAAATCGAAATTTTGGACTTTTGAGATTATTTATTCCCGAAATTCTCTGTAATGCTCGACTCGCTTAAACGTGCTTGGCTAATCCTGGAATATGCAAGCTCCCATGAATGAATCAACTCCATTTTCCAGATGTGCAAGTTCATGTTTGTTCAATTTTTCCGAGGGGCAAAATTGCGTAATAGAAACTCAAGATATTCTATACTGATTTTTCAAACCATTTAGTAATTTACTATTCTAATTCCAGTTTACTTAAATTTAGAATGATTATCTCTATACAATCTTTAAATGCAAACTAATTTTTATTTATATTCAATGCAGATTTAATTTCAACTTCAAGTAGAAAGAAGCTAAGAAGATCAATGCAACTCCATATATGTTGTTTAATTATTGCATTATTTGTTGTTTGTTTGTTTTACATACCATAAATTTGGTAAATTTCTGTTATTTGAAGGATTGTTCTATCTTAAATGCACTAAAAAAATAGCCTTGACATTATGTAGCTTTCTCCTTGTGCGTAAATCCAATGTGCAACCATCCATTATAACATGCTTATTCTAATGACCTTATATTCCATTATATTTTTCCATTCTTGATTTTACACAAAATGTAACAACATAAACTATTATTATTTAAGTTTTCTTTTTTTGGAAACTCTTAAATATTATTCAAAACGTAAATCGAAAGGCATATATACGGCCAAAGTGTCACATGTTTTCCTTTTGAAAGGCAAGGGTGACCGTCAAATTCTATGCCCGTGAGTCTATAGCGTTCAATCACACCAAGGAGACACGTACATGTGCATTTTCAATTTCAATGAACCACCTATAGGTCAACAAGGGCCACCAGGGGTTAAATTTGAGGACTCTTTATATGTTTTTCATGATTTTAATCATAAAATACTTGCATATACTAAAAATAACCGTAGCATGTATCTTTCATATTCTAGGCATTAATGGTATTTTCTGTAGATTTCTATGTAAACTATACTAAAATCTATTAAAAATTATTAAATATATGTAGAGTATATATATAATTAACAAAGTAAAAATAACACTATTTTACATTTTTAAGTGAAATTTTTGAAATTAACCGTCGCCTAAAAATAGTTTGATCGGCATAGGTGGATGTCGAATTTAACGCCCGAGGGTCACACACAATCCAAGGTAGGTAAGTTGGGATTTGACAACCGTTCGGCCAAAATGTTGATGCCAAAAACATTCGAGATGTGGCCAGAGAAAGATCTTCAATACTCCAAATGACATCTAATTTTGCCACGGCACACCCACCATAATGTGGCCAGAGAAAGATCTTCAATACTCCCATAATCTATTTCAAGCATATCTTGGATGAACCAACAACATCTTTAATTCGAAAAACTCGTCATGTTTCCATCCTCTAATAGCTTTGACATTTTAAAGGAAAGAAACCTTCAAATGTCTCATGACAGCTCACACAGAGATGTCACCGACACGATATTTGCATAGTCCTTGCAAGCTGATACAAATTTCTCAAACTTTCACGTATGCTTTGTAATGCCCTATTCTACGTTACACCTGTTCACCCTTCGGCGATCGAGTGCTAAGCATGGAACGTCTTTGTGCCTTCGATCTATGGAACGCTCCTGCTTTATTTGTGCTCATTTGTGGTGTGGTGTGGTGTAACATCACGTGCCATTTATTCTCTTGTTTGCGAAGCTAAGCATGAATGTCCTCCTTGCTTTATATTTTCCCATCATTGTGTTCCAATTGCTAAATGAGGAGAGTGTAGCTTAAAATTTTTAATCATCAAGGAGGAGAATATTAAACTAAACAAGGAGAGCTTAGTTTAAGTAATCAAGGAGAAGATTAATGATTATTATTTTATATAGACTGTATTTTTTTTATTCTTTTTGGTAGTGGTTGAAGTGCATTTTCTTTTCTCCCTGGTTAGCTGGCGGATGGGTGACATTTCTTGTCACTTCTTAAATGAACTGTAATCTCCTGTTTGGCGTGAGATAGTGGAAGTCGGTGGAGTCTTGACTTCCTTCACCATGATCTCTTTTGATTCTCTTTCAATGCGTATAGGTGGGTGTTAGGCGCATTTTTTCTTGGGTTGCAGGCGTTGGAAGGAGGGAAACGTGTTTGAGTGCCTTTTTGTCCTTTTTACGCAGTTCTGTTCCTGTTTCCTGCTACACGAACCTTCTCCTTTTTTTTTGTTTTCTCCTCCTCTGCGTATGGGCATTTTTTTTTCTCCTGGCACGTTTTCTCTGCCCCTTGGTTGCTGCGTGAATGCTGGGTTTGATTTGGTGGTTATAGATGAAGCTACAGGCTAGTAGGTGTGTTACCTCCACTTTCATTGGGTCTTTGCGGGTGTGTTGTTCAGTCGAGGATCCACAAAGACGACCTGCACATAAATAGCTAGGAAGAAGGTACGTTACAAAAGTAGAAGCCTTTTTGAGTGCCTCCAACAAGCAGGTTGTCCAACTATGTTGTTATCTATTCAGTATCGACTGCATCCTCAAATTCGGGATTCTCCTTCAAGGTAATTTTTATCAAAATCGATTAAGTGACAGTAAGAGTGTTACCAGGAGACCTGACGAATTTTATGGCAAAGATTCTCTATTGAAACCTTTCTGCTTGTTTTACGATGTAACCCATGGAAGAGGATCTCATAGAGGCAGATCTGTTTCATTTCAGTGTATTCATGAAGCACGATTTGCTTTGCTATTATATGAGCTTCCTCAATGAGTCACTAAGTTGGCAGGCATAAAGGTTTCTGTTGGAATTATCACACCTTACAAGCTACAGCTGTAATGTTTGCACCAAGAGTTTGATGCTGTCCTCAAATCTGATGAAGGAAAAGGTTTATTTATCATTACGGTAGATGCCTTTCAGAGCCAGGAGCGTGATGTAATCATTATGTCTTGTGTCCGAGCTTCAAATCCTCAGCAGGCCGAGCTTCTTGAATCCTTCAAGGCCTCAGGTGCTAATATAGTCCATGGATCTCTAGAAGATCATGCAAGTCTTGTGGAGACAATCAAAAAGTGGATGTGGTCATCTCCATAGTGGGAGGGACGCAGATAATGGATCAGCTTAACATTATCAAGGCAATCAAAGAGGTTGGAACCATCAAGAGATTTCTGCCATCTGAATTTGGAAATGATTTTGATAGAGTCCATGCAGTCGAGCCTGCAAATACTGCATGGGGTTACAAGGTCAAAGTCCATAGGGCCATTAAGGCAGAAGGAATTCCCTACACATATGTTTGCAGCAACTGTTTTGCCACGTATTTTGTGCCAAATTTGGGGCAACTCCGGCCTTCTTGCCCTACCAAGGGATACAGTTTCAATTTTAGGGGATGGAAATGCCAAAGTTGTGTTTGTGAAAGAGGAAGATATTGGCACTTTTACCATCAAGGCAGTGGGTGACCTAAGAACTCTGAACAAGAAATTGTATTTGAGGCTTCCTGCCAATACATATTCTTTTCAATGACACAGTAGCTTTGTGGGAGAAGAAGATAGGAAAGACTCTGGAGAAAAAGGTAAGATATTTCTACACCTTTCTACTGCTATTATATTTACAATTATTGCGAAATCAAACCGCTTTTTCCTTGCATTGATTTGTCAGTTGGATGTCATGATGGGAGATTTCCCCTTTCTGCTTGTCTCTTCTTCTTTTTGCTTTTATCGTTGTCAGTATGTTGGTCGAAAGGATGCATGTGCCCTCTCCTCTGAATGTTATGTTTCTCTTACTCGAATGATAGACCTTCATCTGTTTGTTTATGTATTAATTCTTCTCTGCGATTGAGTTGCAAGTTATTATGTTGATCAACTAGTATTTTCGATATTATGGAAGTAAGTTACGATAACTATGAAGCTCCTCCCTAGCACCCAAGTTGTCTTTTGACATTTTTTGTTAGCCCCTTTGCAAGTCCCTTTGATAACCTTTTGGCATCGAGAAAGAAAGGTTGTAGGATTGTGTGAGCAATGCGTGGGCTAGCCAGCTTAGAGTTTTGGTATTAAAACTGGTAGAATGAAAAGGTTTGTGTGCAATGTGTTTTTCCGTCTCACGTGTTTATACTCTTATACTATCTTTCATCTTGTTTCTAGGATTTTAAGGCCATCCCCAAGAAGTACCTTGACCATCCCTATCAACTTGAACCATAACTAGCTTTTCGGATCAACTAAGCTCGAGGTTTCATTGTGTGAATCCAGCACCTCGTTGACACTAGAATAGTTTGGTCTAATCCCCCTCTCAGAATTATTGTTGATGGTGCTCTTCTAATTTTCCTAACTTGCATTATTTCTCCTTTGTATTGTTAACGCTATTAATTAATATTGTCTAGTTTTTATGCACGTAATACCGTAATAGTTTGTGATGGAAATTTCCTTAAATGTGATTAATCTTCGGAAAAACTCAGCTTTCATTTGATAATCTTATGGATTCATAGCGGAAGGTTTTGTTTTGATAATGTCACTTAGAAGAAATTATGTTTGTATCTATTTGTGCGACGGTTGACTTGTGTTACCAAGGGTTGCACTAAAATATATTTGTTTTGGGATATGGGCAATTTATTTTAAAATAACCAAACATTAGTATTGTAGTGGAGGTTTGCAAATCTTTAATGTTATAAAAAAATTTGTTGATGACATTATTGTATACTCTTGTTGACGGAACCCCTTCTTCTCTCATGTGTTTCTACTACTAGCCTGTAAGACTTTGACCCTTCTTGGATGATTGGAAAATCTTTGCGTTAATGGTCAAACCTAATATAATTTGCTTTCGCCTCAAAACTTATGTTGTGTGTATACTTTATTTGATTTCCGGTTTGAAACTCGATTATACATGGCTTTTTGTGTTAATTTTTGAAACCCGTGGTTCCCCTTTCTTGGGCCGATCAACTCTTGTTCTTTTAGAAATATATTAATTTAGTCTATGCGTTTGGTACCTTTGATAAATTTCTAGATGGTTGGTGTATATATCAAATCTTAATCTTGTAATTATGGTTTAATTACTTACTTGATGGGAATTCTGTTTTTTGCTAGATTATTTGTTTTCTCCTTATAGGGCCAAGGGCCATTCTCTTACGATTGCTATACTTTCGTTGCTTTTACTCCTAACTGAAGTACAAGGTCTTCTCCTTCTTTGATTGGCATGATGAAGACTTTATTATAACTTGATGTGTTGATAGTGTTTAGAGGTTTGAACCAATTCTTGTAATAAAGTGCTTCCTTTTCGTGGTATTGTTAGATAATAGTTATGGTGGTTTTGTGTAGCCTTATCTTGCTCAGTTCTCGTGAACTGACTCTTGTAGAAAATTTGTTGCAGATGGATTTTGCGTGTAGATGAGGGATAGATTTGTAGACTTTTTTCATCAACCTCAGTTGAGAAGATCCTTTGCTTGAAACCTTTTTATGTTGTTCAACTATTGTTAACGTCCAGTGGAAAGTTTAAAAGAGGATTAATGTCTTAGTATAAAGTATTGTGGACTTTGTCATCTGAACTTTGGAAACCTTGTATTGTTTGACCATCATTGAAATTATAAGAAAATTTGGTTATTGTTGTTGAGTGACTTTGTTGGAGTATCAGTATTTTAAGAATTGATGTAATCTTGTTTTGTTCTTGTAAATGAGTGTTGCTACAACCTTGCCTTGAGAATAAATTTTGAGTTAAACCTTGACATGACTTAGTAATAAAGTGTCATAAGTAAACTAACATGGGATTGTTTAATACTTCTGGAAGTTAAATTAAAAGTTGTATTCAAATAAAGTAATGTAGGGGTCACCAACTTGAGAGCAAGAAATTCTTTAAGTAAACAAGGGCAGGACTATCATTGCAAGTAAACTTTATATCATGATAACCCTAGCTCCTCTAGTGAACATTATTCCTTTTACGGTGAAATTTGTAAAATGACCCTAAGGTGAAATGAACTGTTAGTCATTTGAAGATGATAAGATTTAATAAGCCAGAGAAAACAAATTGGAGACCTCACCATCTTTCTCACCACCATTTGGAAAGTGAATTTTTACTCCTTGTTAATACTTTTAGTGAAGCCTAAGTAAAGTTGTTGATAATTCTGGTTAAGAGCCCTAGCTTCAATTAAATACTGGTAATAACTAATGAGGTCCTAAAGATGTTTCATCTCGACCTTCTCCCTCTAACCCTTTTCAAGGCACCTTGTATCTCTTCTCTTAAGTGTGTTGAACTTAAAACCATGTTGTCTTGTGGGCAAGAATGAATCTTAGTAGCGTTAGTGGTGAGCAGATGGCCTTGTGGAATTTAAATACTCCTTTTTCTTGATAAACGAATTAAGCAAATAAATGTCATAATAGAGAAGATTTAAAGATAATTACTCAGTGTCAAAGGAATAAACTTAGCTTGGTAAGATGAATTGTACGAATCATATCTTGAGCCTCCTTGAAAACGTAAGCTAAGAATTGCAAGATGTCCTTTTAAAATAAATAACCCTCAAGAATATCTCATTGTGGTTGGCCCTAACTGTAAGTGTGTTCTGTGATTGGACTTCTATGTTGTCTTGTCAAAAAGAAAAGTAAATTGTCCTTGATAGGTGTGAACGTTTCCATGCTGCCTTTATGGCCATCCTTGTATCAAGTTGTTCACAGTGTTAGTTGTATCCTTGGTGATGACATGTTGCGTCATGTTATGTGTCAAGCAAGTCAAAAAAAAAAGTTATCCTGTATTTCACTGTGTTGTTCGTGTGTGGATTTTTGGGTTGTTACATACGCAATATAGTCCCACCAAATCCGTCTCGCAAACGATACCTTTCCGACCGAAGGTTTCAAATGGTGCGAGACCCGAAACATGCCGCCATACATAAGTTTCATTCTTCAAGCACTAAACATGTTAAATGAATTAGAGGATGTTATGGCAGCAGAGTCATTTGAATAAAAATATGGAAATACATTGAGGAGAAGCACGAGGTCTTTGGAAATCCAATGCCGATCCAAGGATTTGTTTCAGAAAAACAACAGGGCGGTGGTAGACGAAGGATGCACTCCAATAGAAAATTTGATGTGACTGATGTCTAAGGTAGCCGTGGCTAGACCCCGTTCCCCTGTGGATAACATAAAGGTGGTCTATAGGAATAACACAACTTAAGGCACTTCACCCCTAATTTTATATGGATTCCCTTTAGGTGTTAATCTTTTGGTAGGATGAAAATTACGAGAGATTATATCAAATCAACTTTTGGAGAGAGAGTTGTGGACGATTCGGAGGATGGATGGAACATAAGCGCGAGCGAGATGGGACAAATGCAAGCATTCAATCCCGCAATATGAAAAAATCACAAGGATTAGAGCTAAAAGTGGGTTGATCTAGGGCCCCCTTTTTAATTCTCATCTACCGTCATTATTGTGTCGCCACTCTTTCCTTTTGGTTGTGTTTTGTTTTTTGTTTTAGTGATTTTTCTGATCTAGAGGCTTGTTGTTCTTATTCTTAGTTCGGGCCATTGGTTGGATGCGGGTAGGTGAGGCATACTGCTTTCGATTGTTTATGTTGGGTAGTTTGGCTGCCTCTTGGAGATTTGTTCTTTATTCTAGGTTTTAGTCCTCTTTTCTTTTGCATTGTATTCTTATTCTAGATATTGATCCTCTCATGTTCCTCGGGTATGATCCCCTTAAAACCATGTTCCCCTTAAAACCATTACCAATAATAAAAACATGTTGAATAAAAGTCAAAACATCATCCACGAAGTCACTCTAGTGATACCTCGGTGTAGAATTTCCTGAACTTTTTGCCAAATTGTTATGAAGAAACAGCATCTTTGTAGCAACATGTTCAAAGAGAGGACACTTGAATAAGGAAATAAGGAGCAAGAAGGAAATAAATAGAAAAGAAGAAAAAATTGGGGGAGGATTGAAAAATAATTTATTTTGTCATGTTTAAGATATTGCAATAGTAATATAGAGGCAATTGTAATTAAGGTGGAGTGTTGAAATTTGTAGCGTCAACAACCTAAAATAATTGATAGCATATACTCTTGCAATTAGGTCTGAATTAAGAGTTATGAGAACCCTAGGAAATATTTTTATAATTAAAATCTATAGTAGAAAAAATAATTAACCATAATCATATATAGTATTACTTTTTTTTATTAGTGATAAAAGAGGGTTAAGGGAACCCTATCCCATATAGAAGATGGAGAAAAAGATAATACATTGAGGAACAAGACAAATCATCTTCTTCTAGAGGTAGTGCGAGGATCAAAAGACAACAACAACAAACCAAAAACAACAAAAACAACAACTATCTCAACAATTATCCCCTTCCCTTTGGATCTTAGCTGCATCTTTAGGGGGAGATAGTCCCTTTCTTTTTCCTACACACAACTTTCCAATCCTCTTCCATATTTGGATTTACATTTTCAGTATTATGGATTGGAATCAGTACTTCAATGTGTTCATGGGATCCTGATAAGGCTTCCACATCATTCCTATAAACTTGTTACACTTCCATCTCTTCAGGTTCAATTGATTTCATAGAATCTGATTCAGTTCACTATCCAGAGGATCATTCACCACTAGGTGACTAGGTTTAGAATTCTTCCACTAGAAATTTCTTCCTTTAGCTTGTTTTCTCACCACGTGAAAATCAAATGCAAGATGGCCAAGAGAAAAGCATATTCAACATCTAAAGGGAAACCCTTCATAATCCAAATTTTGAGACCATGTTCTATCTTCGAATTTCAGATCAATAGTGGTAGGGAAGTCAATAGAAGTATCCAAATCAACCAAGATTCGAGCATACGTTGTGTGCTCAAAATCATCATTTTTTGATCAATAGATAAACATTTCCCTAAGGTGTTTCCAATAGCAGTTAAGAAAATTTCCAACCAAAATTGAAGGGGCAAGTATGGAAGATGAATCCATACCGGTTTAACTTGGAAAATATTAGAAACCGGGTTAAACAAAGGAAACCACATTTTCATTAAAAAAAATGGGATTCAAATCCCGGACTTTCCCAAAAATAAGATCCCTATCTAAAGGATTTGCAAATGCAAAAACGAAAAAACCACGTGCACTAGGAAATATATCCACCCTACCTTCCAAGAAAGGACTCCACGGCTCAAAATCTAGGCGTGAAGCGCGAGTAAACTTGGGAAGAAATTGTTAAATCTACATATTAGACCAAGCCTCTTGAAAGAATCTTTAGATGAAACCACCTCTTCCCAAAACTGACTAAAGTAGTAGATTTAGCATAAGGCATAGGCTCATTACACTTAAAGTCAACTAAACCCATGTTCATATTACCTCCACCCTCATAGCCTCTTTGACAAACATTTAAGAAATGGGTTGAATCTGTAGAGTTAGCTTAGCCTATGCTAAGGTTTTCAAATACCCGGACCCATAGATCCTCTCATACACCGCCAAGATACCACAAACTAGAGATCTAGATACACAAACAAGTTTTGATCTGCCGAGAACATAGTCAACATGAACATGTGTGCCATGTTTTCGATTTAGAAGCTCATTATTCAAAGTTTTATCCTAAGATTAAACATTGAATTCCCCACGAAAAGGGAAGAAATAGGATTCTCCTTAGCCACATCAAAAATTCCACTTAAATGGGTCAAAACAGGGGCCACCGTCAACGTCCACAAATGAGGGCATGATGCACCTCCATATTTCACCCCCCTACTTCCCTGAAGAACCGACAACATCAAACAAACGAGAGGAATCCAGACTATCTTGCCTCCCAACAACAACAAGGGTTTATCAAAAAAATATTCATCGAGCCCAGAACAACGTCAAAGCCTTTATTTTTACTTTCAACAGAGGGTTTACTTTCAATGCCACTTCCATCCGAGAAAAAACTTCCTAATAAATTTTTTAAAGCTATTACTAGCTAAAATCGCCATTTAATTCTCTAACACATAGTCTATCATAATCCTCCTTTTATTTATTTATTTCGAACTATTATTTCCCACATTCTTTACATAATCATCTTTTTGTATCTATCTTCCAAAAAATTTTGCAAGACTTCAAAACAACACAAAGTATTAAAAATACATGAATATGAATTAATTTTAAGAATCATTAAACAAAGGAAATTCCGTAAATATTTGAGGCCTAGTCATATCATATTCTTAATACAATTATGTAATTTTAATTTAATTTTGAATGAAATGAATTGAATTTGTATGTAAGGTTGGACACTAACTCGCTACTAGCATATTTAGAACTAATAAATTTATCTACTCTTCATAAAAACCATACCCTTAAATATTAGCACCCTATGCATTTGCCAAGTTGTCATGGGCCTTAATCCCCTCCGCTTGGAATGGATTTCTAACATATTAGTCTCGTGTCCAAATCTCTATATTAATCTAAACACCTTCTTCGTACATATTTGAAGTCATTTTGTTGAATGCGGTTGGGTCTAATTAAGTTCTATAATGAGTGTAGCCAAGGAGGATGTGTAAAAATTAGGTTATGTTTTAATCATTTTAAACAATAGTATAAAAGTAGTCAAATTCATTGAATTTTCTATTGTAAAGAATTGAAGTTCCCTTTTGTTATATACTTATGTGGAGAGACATTATATAATAGTAACATGGAGTTGTAGAGGATGAATCTAATGTCATTCTTGTGAATGTAAAATTAAGGTTGATATAAAATAATTTAATTTGTCAAATTCATAACATTAAAATAACCCATTACATAAATTTTAAATAAGTATAACAATATCAATACATAATCCAAAATTAAAAAAACAATAAAATAAATATAAAATGAATATAAAAAAATAGACTTATCATAAAAGAAATGAGCAATAAATAACGTAAAATAAAATTATTTGTTTAAGGTTTAGTATTGGTCATTTGCATTTTATGTGAAATTTTAATTTAGTTCAAGTCATACATAAGTCATAATGTTGCTTCAACATAAGTATATATATATATATATATATATATATATATATATATATATATATATATATATATATATATATATATATATATATATATATATATATATATATATATATATATATATATTATACTTTTCTATATGATAATGGAAATGATATGAACATAATACTTTATTTACATGTAAGATGCTTAAATATAATATTTAAAAGACACATGTCTAGAAAAACATTATATATAGAGCCCTTAGAAATATTCTTGAAACCGTCTATCTAGGGAAGCAATGGAGGGCATCTATCCATAGAATTAGTAGATGTGTATAGATAATTAGAATTCATACAAAAATCATAGTGGATGTGAATACAATTTGACACAAAAACATATAACTTGCAATAAAATGATCAAAACGAGAATAAGTATAGATTCATTAGCTAACATGACTATAATTATGTGGTATATTCCATACGCTATAAAATATGGAATTCTATATAATACCATATTCTTCATTAATTATAGGAATCTATTTTTAGTGTTGGATTTATTTTTCTCATTTTATCTATATTATACTACTCGGGATATTCCACCTCACTATAAGTTTCCCTCTACTTCGAGAAATGTTTGCTTAGGTGTACACTTGACTACACTATTCTAGGTGTCGGGTACCACTTGACTACACTATTCTAGGTGTTTGTTACCACTTTATGACACCATTCTATGTGTTGGTTACCCCTATTTTTGGTGGGGATTTCTGTGATTCTAGGAGGAGATTACACATTCGCCTCCTATATGTACATCTATTACATTATTCTATTTTATCCTATTGAGTTGGAGTTATTTCTATGTTATTGCAACTATCACTCTTGTACTTTCATTATTTGAAATCATATGTGTTTGATTTATTTTTCCTTCGAACAATTCACATCTCGCATCATTCACATGTGCATTCTTTGAACAAGTAGATCCATGTTTCTTCTCCGATATGATATCAAAGTGACATTGTATTGAGCTTGTTTGGTTATTATTCTGTGACTTTATGTTCATTTGAGGTCATTATTTACAAGAATTTGGGTGTTGTTTGGTGTTGGTTTTTCATGGATTTTGGGTATATAGCCTATTTGAGGTTTTATGACGTTTAAAAGCTTGCATAGTGCATATATAGTTCTAGAGATTACTTTTTTCTTGCACTAAATCGTTGGTGTAGGATCTCTAGACGATTTATCCATATCTAGTTATTTTTGGACTGTGAAAGGAGTTTTCACTGTTGTAGTGCTTTACATGCATGTTCAAACTTGCAAAGGTAATTTTTCCAGATGAAGAGATGTTCATATACCTACAACAAAGTTTCCAACAATCCATACATGCCTTGAAGATCCGTCTTGAGTTACTATTTTAATTCCCATGGCGAGTTGTTTGTTAAACAAAAATATGTGAAAATATTAGATTTATAGTGCATGACAACTTGATCCAACGTGGCCACAACCTATCTATCAACATAAAAAGTGTTTAGTGCTTACCAAATTAGGTTATAACTACTCTATATTTGTGTCTAAATTTTATGGTACTAAGAGGGTGTAATGCTTGACACCTTTTAAAAAAACATAAAATTAAATTAAATAAAAAAGAAGAGGGACAATTAGTGGCAGTAGGAGGAGTGGGTATGGGAAGTAGTTGGCGACTCACATCCCTACAAATTTTCAAACATTTATTTTCCATTTCATAATAATTTATGCACCTTAATTGTTCTCTCTAGCTGGTAACCACATTCTAACCCCTGTAAACATTTTAAATTAAGCAGCAAGTGGATTGTTGTAGTCAAATTAGGACGTAATAAGACAGAATGGTTTGGACAGGGGGAGTTAATGGAAATGACAGGAGTAGAGTGCATAATAGGTGGAGAATGAAACATCGTTGAAGTCATTAAAAATTGTCTATTTATTTTTGAGTAATTCACACACCTTATTTATGTACTCCAGTTGTTAACCACCTCCCAGATCATGGCATGTTTTTATTGCTTAGTTTTGCTAGATATCATGATGGTAGCGAGGCAAAGGAGAAGGGTTCGACATGATTTTTGTCATATGTCTTAGCTATGATTTCCTTGGGAGATATTCTTGTAAATGTGGATGCAATCGGGTCTCCAACGTGACCAGTTTACCTTTGTTGGCTTCCTCCCATCCTGTGCCAAAATGAGGATTTTCTCATATGTTTTGTTGTAATTTCTCCAGCAGATATGTATGCTATTGGGGAAGCATGCATTTGGCATGTGAAATGTTTGACTGAAACACCCAAAAAGGATGATGGCTGCATGGACTATAACATGCCATAAATTGTGTAGATTGAATTTTGTGGAAAAGGCTTTGAAATTTTCAAGCGTGTTGGACTTATTTATGCCCTATTCATAAGTTTATTTGCTCTCATTCACAAAGAGTATTATTTGGTTTACTATTTTGAGTTTCTTACTCATGTAGATTTTACTCATAAGGAGTGCTCAAAAGATTAGGATACCATATTCTTGTGCCATAAATTGGTTCAACGATAACATGGTGGAAGCTATTGTTCATTAAATATGATGCATTTTGTATTTGTGTTAGTGTTGTTTCTAGTTCTCCTCTCGGGCTCAACAGTTTTCCTGTGGTAAATCCATTCACAATAGCCCGAGTCTTAGGATTTCTAGTATACATGATGAAAATTATACTTAGGTGTAGATCCATCTAGCCTTGCCGTGTACACACATCCTGATTCAAATCAAGGAATCCTGGAGCTGCACCTAGTCATCCAACATGCAAAACAAGGGAGATTTTTCATATTTTAATAGTTGTAGGTGTCCTGGTAAATATGGATGCCTAGTTGGGTCTGTGGTCTACCTAACAAGTGCCTCAAGAGATGTGGTCACATGGAGTTTTCCTGACCATGTAAGATTCTTATTTGTTTGTATTTGACAGAAGCTTATAGTTTCAATGGAGGGATTTCCAGTATTGGTGTGAACAAATCTTGTTGCATTGCATCTACAATAAGTTTGTATGCGGGTATGTATGGATTTCTTAGTCATGTTGGCTATCCTGAGGGAGCTCCAAACATTATCATCAAACACCATTAAACATGTATTGGCCATTCTGGGTTTATATTCTTGGTTATTGAAGATCACATAAGAATATGAGGACTACGCTAACTACTTTGAGGGGCTCTAAAATCTTATTATCGGCATACCATTTAAACTTGTGGTTTTATTATTGGTTATGTGCAAAATGGGTTCATTGGAAAATACTTTGAGGTTTTCAAGAAAAGGCGAAATGGTAAAATTGTGGATGCTCATGAATTGTTTGATAAAATGCTTAAGTGAGATGTTGAACCGAATCCCGTGGGTTCGATCAGCTTCGTTCCTCCAGGCATGGTTCATCTCTCCTTGTCTTTTGTAGTTCTTGTTCTTCACTTTCTCATTTTTGATGAAATATAATTTTAAAATCTTATGATTATGATAAGATTTAATTGGTTTCTATTAACTTGTTACAAAACAATAAAATGTTGTATCGTAACTCATGCAATCAACATAACAATTTTTGTAGAAAACCATGAACTTGAACCCTCATTTTGAGGTGATTCAGAGAACTTCATGACCAAACTAGATCACTACAGTATTGTTTTCTCAACAAGTTGAAGTTGAATTCCCAGAAATATGTTGACCATCCCCGGTTTAAATAGATGAATTGCGATCGCTTGAGACTCACAAAGTAACCTTCGTAACTTTGGAAAGGGGAGATTAAGCTTCCTTTATGTACCTTTTTATGAGAGGTGTCATCTGACTTTTTGGATCGATCCCGAATGAACATTTTTTACCTTTTTGATGCCCTTTAGGATCCCCGTTTCACTATTTTGTAGTTTGTAGGAAGCTACCAAAACCGGAAAGTTGGCTTTCATTTTGAACCGCCATTTGAATCCTAGACAGAGAAATTCTTATCCATCTTGTCAAACCCCTTTTATTCCTATTATACAATTTCTTGGAAATTTTAGCCTCACGAAAAACACTTTTCCTTATAGTTTGGAAAAGCCATTTTGTAGGGTCTTGGTCATAGTTTGACTAGGTCAAACTGGACCAATTACAACCAGAGGCTCCAGAAAGCATGTTGATGTTTGTAAACCATTTTCCAGTTCTGAATTCCATCAGTTCTTGTGAATTCTTGGTGTATAGGAGGACACATAGAAACTTACCCAGAGTGTGTTTTCTCTTTAGAGGACAACATTTGAAGTTGGTTTCTTAGCCTCGAGCATTAATTGAACGTTTTGTAGCTAGCAGGGAAACGTAAGAAGGAAGTTTTACGACCCATGTTAGGTTTCCTAACCACCATGGAAACTTGATGAAACTTGTAAATAACTGTTTAGAACTCTATCTTGTGGCTTGTTGTCTGAAATTTGACTTTTAGGAAAATAGTGTTTCTCTCTCTTTCCTATCTCTTTCTCTCTCCTTGGTTACAAAATGAAGTGAAATGAAAACATGTTTCTAAGCATTTTCTTGTGAAATAAAATTGTAATTATTATTATATGTAAATGGGAAACTAAATACATTAATTATGTTAGATTAGGGTGGATTCCAAGACAACAATTTATCAACTTGATTTCATGCTCACATGGTTTTGCAAGAGGCAAGAAAGATGGAGAAAAGGCAATGTGTAATTCATTAATTATTATTGTAATTTATAAAGGTCATTGTAAAATGAATATATGCATAATGTAGTCTCATGTTACAGAAAATTTATATTTGAAATTTTCTAATATGTATGAGATGCTAGTTTTAGGGATATCTTAGGAAATGTGCATTTAATCATAGGTTCAATTTGATTCATAGTTATGTATGGTAAAAAGGTTATAGATATATGGTAAATGAATTTTAAGTTACTATCTTGTAGTGCATTTTCGGTGTCCAATAAACAATTAATTAATTGTTGTGTTGTAATCTTACCTTGTAAATGTAATAAATAGATTTAATCGAAACACTCAACCCTAGTATTAGTTTCGTGCATAACATGTCTTCATGTGTGATTCTTCTTACCATAGAATAAATTTAAACCATAGAATGAACTTAAACCTTACACTCAATGGAACCTCCTAGTTTAGGTAAATAAGACCCTAGTTTGAGTTTAACATCATGATTGGTATGTTTAGTGACATTGTTGTGATTTGTTTAGGAATGACACGGTCCAAATTTTATCTAGAGTGTGTGGTTTACTTATAGGTTTGGAAACCATGCATGGGGTTCAACACCATGTGTGACTGGTGAAAACCACCTTGGAAGTCACCGTATGAGTCTTTGTTCGACGTAATGACTATGCAGTGTAACCTTACCATCTGTTGTGTAAGTAGATATATTACTCTCTTAGTATCCTATTGGATTTGTGAGTCTTACGAAATTAGATCTTGAAATTAAATTCATCAAAGTGAATGAAATCCTGTTAGATCTAGACAACATAAATGGAGATCGTGAAATAGTTGTTCTAGGTCTTAAACTCTTGTTAATGAACTCCTTAGTTCCTCTCACATAAATGTGTTACCTTGGTTTCTATCAACATAACACCTTGGTCTTTTCTTGAAGGTGGTTTAGCATAAATATTTCCTCTTTCCTTAAACTCATATATAGTTAACACATAGATCATTACGTGCTTTTGTAATTAAACCAAACCTCAACCGATTAGGAGGTTAACTCGGGGTTTGTGTGTAGTTATAATGCTTCCAATCATATACTTCTTCAAAATGGTAAACAAGTAATTTTGTAACTCTCTATGTTATAAAGTGACACTAAAAAAAAGAGACCTAAGAAACACTGTAAATGAAATGAGAATACAAGAGTATATGTGAGAATGGTTTAGGAACAAAAATTCACTTGAAGTCCTTATGGATGATTTAGGCATTGAATTTTTGTTAATAATGGATACAAATTGTTCTTGGTGGGACTAGGCATTTGAGCCAATATAGAGTCCACTAAAAATAAAATAAAATAAAAATTATGTCTTGTAAATGATTAACTGAATCAAACTAAAATTGGTACTAAAACCACCATAGTTCAAGAACAAATGTGCTTCATATGGAAGGAATTTTATAGAAAAGGGAAAACTTGAACCTTCACCTCCTTTGAATCGTATTATTTTTTCCTCGAAAACTTATGGTTGGTCCCCTTTCATAATGAGGGTAAAATTAAACATCAACTAAACATATTTTGAGAAACAAACCTTTAGCATAAGAGTGAGAGAATTAGGAATCTTATATGCAATTTTAAATATGGAAAATAAGTATGTATGTGATGGAGATTGTCATAAGTGATAAAGAGAAAACTTAAATGGTTGAACTATAAGTTGAATGTGGAATGAACTTATGAACTGTAGGTGGAAAAGGGAGAAAATTATTCTTACATAATAATGTTAATCGTAACGAAGATGTAATCATGGTAATGATGTGTTGTGGGTTTGCAAATCCTTGAGTCCCTTTTCTTGTGGTTGGGATTATTGCTTGCATTTGTTCATTGGGGAAAGTGTGGCATCGATATGTATATGGTTTTCATGTGTCTATGTGAGTCGATGACTTGTGTAAGTGTCGTATGCATTGTTGAGTTCCTCTACTTGGAACCTTGTGGTGTTGCATAGTGAGAAATGTAAGTCAAAAAAATTATCTTGGTATTATTACTATTGTATTTGGGTGTGTAAAATGTGGGCATTAAATTTGGTATCAGAGAAGAGGTTCATGCTCTCAAACCTCTAGGGCATATTAAAGTTGTGATGGTGTTGCATGATGGTGGTGGATATTGGAAGAGTAATGTGATATAAGCGTGATGTGAAATATGTCGTAATTGTGAAATTGTGAACGCACATGTTGTGTATGTCACTAAATGCGTAATTATTTTTATCATGTTAATGTTCTTGTTATGAGATTATTATATCTCCTTTTCATGGATTCTATGAAGAGTTCATGTGTGATGTACCGCCTTATTGTGTGTGAAAAAGAATGTTATTGTTGATTGTGAAGTGTTAGATCTTTTTTTCATTATGTGATATGTAGGTGTATTGATGTATTGCATGAAAAAATTGGTGTAAAGTGAATTATATTGTATCTTAATGTTGTCATTGTTATTGGGTGGCGGGCCTGATGAATCGTTTGCATCACCATGTTGTATTGAAATTGACCGTATGTTGTAAAGTTAGACATTGTGTTCCTCATACGTATAATTCATGTTATATGTGATGGTTCATGTCATGATTTAGGGGCATATGGTGAGTGTATGATCTGTATTGTACAATGATTTCACTTCAGTGCAAAAATGGTAATGTGACATATCATAACACGTGAAAGTAATCATTTTTTTACCATGTATATATACCATGCGTAAGATGCTATGGTTAATTTGTACGAATCACCATTGTGTTAGTGATTTAGTTATGTGTTATGTTGAGGACCCTACACTAACCGACGCTAAGGGAAATCGGTAAAGGTGTATGTTTGGAGTGAGGAAATATTTACCATTGACTAGTCACTTGAGCCGAGTACAAGATAAGAATTGAAGCCTTACATAGGCTGAAAACCCACTTTTGTTTATTTAGTATATGTGTCACTTGCTCAACAGGTGACATGCATATGTGTGTTTCACGGACACATTAGGCTCGGTAGATGGAGATTTGAAATCCTTTCTTTCTCCCGATATGGTTATTGTATGGATTCAACCCATGTGATTTTTACTATGTTGAGCCTTTTCAAACCGGTGGTGGGATGATTCGACAGAGATGATGACAATTGTATTATTGATATGATATTTACAAGCTGAGGTTCAATGTTTCCGAGTACCATAAACTCATCTACTACTCCCCCTTGGTGGTGTATAAGGCCACATAGTTATAATAATGTGTTATTCCTATAGATTTACTTTATTCATAAATAAAAAACTTTATTGATATGTTCTTATATTTTGGGCATTTTATTAGGTTGTTTCACTAACATGCATATTTTTTTCACTAACTATGGTTATTTGGCCATAGGTTTTTCTTAGACTTAAATATTCATTTCAAGTTTAAAAATTTTATAGCCTAGCCCAAGGATTGGGATTCTTTCCACTTGGCATTTGAAATGGATTCTTATGTTGGTTCTAATTTTGTAATGTGTTGGAATAAGGTCATGGGATTCACCATGGAGTGGTGGAAACCATGGACCCGCTTCGTTGTTTAGGGGTACGACCTAAGGTGTTATAGATAACTAGCAGAGTTGTTGAACCATGAGTTATTATGTCACTTGGGTTAGGGGTGTGTGGACTCTATGTATCTAGGGCCATGTGAAACCAACTTCTTTGGGAGCGAAAAGGATTTTTTCTTTTTATTACTAATTGAGGTAGGCATAAGAGACTTGAGGGAGAAATAAGAGACTTGCATGGGAGGCATAAGAGATTGAGGAGGCATAAGAGACTTGAGGGAGGCATAAGATATTGAGGGAGGCATACGATACTTGAGGAACACATAAGAGATTTGTATTTCCCACTTCCCTTTGACAATCTTGATATTGATCATGATCTGCTTTGACTCTATTATGGACATTATTATAGTTTTGATTTAGTATGGTGTTAGATGTCGGATCATGGATTATTGTTGACTCTGATTCATATATCATGAATGATGATTGTTAGAGACATTTTATATAGATGTTGACATGTTGTTAGACATGGTTATATATATATATATATATATATATATATATATATATATATATATATATATATATTATATATATATATATATATATATATATATTTATGGATGTTGTTAAGACATGTGATATTTGGATATATTTGGTAAACTGAGAAAATTGAATTTAAAATTGATGATTATATAGTTGCTTGATGAAATTGTAAGTGATATTGCTGATTATCTGGATGTTGTTGTGATTCATATATATATTGATGCTTTTGAAATTATATTGTATTAATTTGGATGTTCTAATATCACCATGAGGCCGAAGGGGTATTCGTATTGTGTAGCTTAAAAATATCACAACAAACATTGGGGATTGGAGACCAACGACATTAGAATTCTAGATGAATTCAACAAGGTTACCATGGTAACATGTATTGTTTGTGTGTGTGTGTTTGATTGTAAGGGATTCCCATGGGGAATCACCTTTAAATGTGACCAAGGATTATGTGTATTTATTTATTCTATTCCTTTTTATTGATGTTTGTATGTGTTTATTAAGTGATGTGTTTACCCCTTTTATTTAAATAAATTATAGTATATAATGTGAGTAATCATATTGTTAAAATAAATAAATCAAATTGGGTCATAAGAAAATAATTATTGGAGTGGTTGACTCTTGTATTAAAGGTTGTAAGATATGTGTAAGCAATGTGTAAGTGACGTGTAAGAGATATGTAAGTAAAACAATTGTAGTATGAAACACTTCATTTTCTTTAGAATTCAAATTGTCCATGGAGACTATTTTTGAGGTTTGTTGGACAATTTAAACTTGTCCCATACCTCTTAAATTTGTATAACAACCTTACCTACGGTTGGAGAGTTTAAATCTAGCCTTCATTATGCATTTTTGTAAGTCTAGTGAATGTTTTAATTTCACTTCTTGCTTGAAATTAATGTCGAGTCCTCCGGGATATGGGCTTTATTTGAGTGTGTAAGTAAAGCTGTCATATTATTCACCTACTTATTTATTGTGTCTTGGAGATTGAAGTTGACTTGTGAGTTGGAGTTGAGGATGTGTAATGTGGTATCCTACAAAGATCCACCTCATCCTCCTCTCTTCCCCTTATATATTGGAATTCATTTTATTGTTTTAGGGTTACACCATTTTGGTTGCTTCACTTTTCCATACTTCTTTTGGGGTGAATTATTTTTCTTTTTAAGCCCTTGCTTTTGGAAAAGGTCGTAGGCTTTACAGGCCTATGTTTCGTTGATCTTGGGATGTTTTATATTGGAAATACTATTGGTTGGAACTTGGAAGAAACTCCATTATAGAGAGGTAAGAGCTTGGCTCTTGAAATGCTCTTATTGTAATTGGGCAAATGTTATTGCCGTGAATGTTTTGGCATGCATCTCGGTTGTTTGGGTAGATGTCCTATGGATGGTGTAGGAGAAGACTATGGGGTATTTCTATGGGAGACATAAGTGCTTTAGGGAGGTATAAGTGTGGAGGGAGTTGGGATCTAAGTTCCACCTTAAAAAGAAATAGCTTGTATTTCTTTACTCATTATGGGGTGCCATAAGAGTTTGGGGAGGCATAAGCAAATGCAAGGAATAAGGGGTACTTGGGGGAGCTATAAGGACATGTCATGGATCTGAAATGATATATATATATATATATATATATATATATATATATATATATGTGTGTGTGTGTGTGTGTGTGTGTGTATGTATATTGGTGGTTTTTTCTCATGTGGTGATACCCATTTCCACTTTGGGAGGCATAAGAAGCATCCCCCATAGTCTCTTGCTCCTTTGGCTTGCATGATGAAGCCTGAGGTTTTTTTACTATGTTTCAATGTGGTTGCAAACTACATTCTGTTTTGGAATGTGTTTTAAATGTGAAATTTACATGTGTGTTTGTGGAAGCCTGTTGTTGCCATGAGTTGAAAAATGTATTCTATTGCATTTTGGTTAGGCTTTGGGTCCAATGAAGAAGGATTTCTTCTCCTTTTCATTGAATATCTTCATTGGGTGAAGAGCGTTACATTTCCCCTGTTACACAGTGATCAAATTGAAATAAAGAAAATGGAGGATATTCGTGTTGTTATTCTAGAGAAGAGAAAAAAAGAGAAGTTTGAAAGTCCTTGTTGAGATTATTCTTATTAAAACCCTTTCCCACTTTGAAGTGGATGATCTTGTATATTATTACGTTGGAAATAAAAGTTGTAATTGATTATGGAAGAATATATCTTCTATTCAGTCCTGTGAAAATAAAAGAGAGATATGCATTTGGTATGTTGTAATTTGAAAATAAATGGGAAAGAAGTTGTAAGCTATTCCTTTGCAATAATAGAAGTGTTTTTCCTTATTCATATGATATTATTTCCATTGGAAATATGTGTTTAATATACAGTAGGAAATCTCTGTTTATAAAAATGAAAAGGAAGCACATATGAACAAATATTGCACTGCTCTGTCTTATTTGAAATGTTTAATTTTAAAAATAATAATAATAGAAGTTGCATTCTTGTCTTTATCTTTTTATTGAAGGAAAGAAAACTATTTAAAACTAACATGGAATAAATTCAATGTTTTCATGGCAAAAGAGATAGTTTAATCTCTGTTCTTGAAATGTACAAACTTCATTTCTACTTCACCATATATTTTGTAGATTTCTTTTTATAAAATGTCCAAAAAAACCCTACAAATCTCTAAGAGACAAATGATATATTCAATTAGACTTAATGAGATCAAAATGATACCCAAACTAAGCTAAAACACTTAAGAATTTTTTAAAGAACCCTTCAAATCAAGTAAAGGTGAAATTGTAGGTATTCTACTCTGTGAACATTGATAATTTTTGAATGCTAATCAATAAAGAAAATTTAATCTTGCAATCTATCCTAAAACCTTCCAAGGAAAATACTTTATGCTTGATTGGCAAGATGAAAAATAATTAATAAAAAAATTGAACAAAATTGATAAGTTAATAATACCGGTTCACTTCTAAGTGACAGAAAGACATTTTCTAAAAATTGATAATTTAAAATTTATCAAAATCAAATTGTTAAGGTTTTTTTGTAAAGAGGATGTTGAGAGCTTTCCAGAAAGTCCTTGTTTGCCAAAACCTGAGTTCCCTATCAAAAGTTATGGCCTTCTGAAGTTTTTACTTCATTTCGGGCTCAAAATAATCTAACTATCAAATTTAAATGAATAAAATATTCTTGGGTGGACCCGCGGGATAAAACTTTATTTTTTTGTTTTTTTCCTAAAAGGTGCAAATTCATGAAGTTTCCCACCACTTCGCTAATCCGCAAGCCTTCATTTTGTCTAAAACTGATCTAAGTCCAAAAGTAAATTTGGAAATTTTTCCTCTACGGCCCCACTACCCTATAGCCAATCATTGATCGACACGTGGCTTCATTGGGCATCGGTGGAGGCTCGGATCAATTTTAACCTTAAGTGTTTTCAAAATTAAATTTGGAAAAAAAATTTAAGTTTCCTCGGCAGCCCGCTTGATCGCAACCAATCAGTGCTTTACCACGTGGCTTCACGAGGCGTCAAAGCAGAGGAGCAGATTTTTTTAACCCTTAATGCTTGAAAACTTTTGGAAAAAAATTGCAAATTATCCCCGCCGTCCCGCTAACCTCGCAGCCTAACAGATTGTCTCGCACGTGGCATCTTCTCGCGTCGTGAGGCGAAGGTTCCTTTCAACCTTTTTTCCTTTTCTTTTGAAAATTCAAATTTTCCAAATGTTTCTTGCTGACCCGCTGACCCCCAGCCAAAAAGGAGCTGCTACGTGGCCTCCCTGGGTGTCGGCAGAGGTGCGGGTGTAAAATTCCCTTTTTCCCAAAAGGGAAAAAGTGCTAAATGCCTTCCTCTGCTCTGTCGGCCCGCATCTAAGAAAATTTTTCTTCCATGCTCCGCCGCCTAATTTTCTCCTTCAGAAAATTTTCTCTCCGATGTCCACACACCTAAGTTGGGGAAAATTTTCCTCCCCAGGCCCGCAGGCCCGCTCTTGGGAAAATTTTCACCCCAAGTTCCGCTAGTCCATAACTTGAGAAATATGAGGAGTTAGGAGGACTTCTTTATATCACCAGAAAGGTGAGGAAATTACCTATCTAATGGGAATTTTTTCAGAAGTTTTAATTGTGTTAATCATGGGAAAAATCAAATTTAATCTTTAACTAAGTTCTGGGAGTGGGTAAGTAAGAATTTACTCTGATGATTTTAAATATGTATTCTTTCCCCACCCCTATAATTAAACCTTTCTCTTGTTCTAGATCTTGTGGAATTAAATACCTTGGGTATTTAATTGGACCCTTAACCCTAAAATTTTAAATCGGGAATATTTAGCTAAAATGTCAATGTAATTAGTGATTAAATTAATCCCTAAGGAGATTTAAGCTAGGTGTGGATTTATTACAATTATTGATTTATAATGTGGAATTAGTAATTGTTATAATGGGAAAAGTTATGAGTTGAATCTAATTTTCCTTGAGACTTTGGTTGTAAGCACCTTAAAAAAATTATTCCATAATTTTTCTAACTAAACCTAGGTTGTTCTTAGTTCTCAAGTGAAAGATTTTAGCGGGCGTTACACTTGGTATCGAGCCACGTGTTCAAAGCTTGGAGCCTTGGGCACACTAGAAAGCTTGAGACATGAATTATAAACCTAGCACACTTTTGAATCTAAGAAAAAATACTTGTTTGAAATTTGAAAAAGAAATGCGTATGAAGAAATATTACATTAATCTGCTCATTTGAACTACCAAAATTAAAATAATAATAAAGTAATAAGTTGTACTCACTCAATGGCGTTTTCCCGAACTGGTAACCAAGAATGTCAAATTAAATTAATTTTTGTGAAGTTTGAGTGTAGTGGAAACATGGCTCCCCTTTGAAAATGTGTTGTTTTACAAGTCCTAAATCTTGATTTAATTATATGATGCGTTAAGCCATTTTAAGACCTTCCTTATTGAAGTGGTTGGAATGATAAATTTTATGGTGTGATTCTTATGGTTGGACAATAGTGATTGTGATCTGGGGTCGGGAACAATTAATTAGAAGTTGTTTAGAGCTTCCTCCCTTTAGTGGTTAAGAAAGATGGTCCGTTATCGCTTTTCATTTTGTTACCCATATGGGAGAGTGGACATTAAGTCTGGGTGTCGTTTATGACCCAATCCTGTGTATGTGTCCTTGAACTGACCTTAAGGCAGAGTACCCTAGTGGTGGCCATTAACGGATACAGAGTGAATGTGGTGTTAACTTTTGTGCTTTACAAATTGTAATCTTGTGTTATTTTGTTAAGGACCAGCATCTTATTTTATGATTGTTTTGAGAAGCTCTCGGGCTCTTTTAGTTATTTATATTTTTTCAAGAATTTTCAGACTTTACAATGCAGCTACTTAGCCACTTTCCTTGATCACCAATATTTCTTGGATTTTACTTTGACTGGTGACTCAGAGCTCATTATCTATTGGCTACTTAGCTAAATGTTACGTGATTCTCACTTGCATGTTGTTGAGTTGGTTCTACGTTGTTTCCTTGTGACATTTTGTTATATGGGGGTACACCCTAGGTGTCTTGAATGTCTTCTTAGGTGCTTAAAGTTATGCCTTGGGTTTGGATGCACAAAACCTCTAGTGTGTCTAGGATCTTAGAGTGACTTTTTCATTGCTCGACCTTGCTAGATAGAGAGTTCATTATGTTATGCGTTCTAGTTGGTAGTCTATTAGTGGTGGTGGTGATTCTCTTACAATCTGGTAAGAGCTTGAACCTCATCAGAGTAGAGGTGTTTAATTGTGGGCTGATGAATTATGTTAGGATCGAGATTGCTTTTGGCTGGCTATGGATATTAGTGGAAAGATGGTTGTTTGGTAGGACCTTTCATCAATGGCATGCTAAGTTTTATCATGATTTCCGTGTTTCATTATAAAAAAGTATTGACTTGTGGATTGTATGCATCTTGGTAATTATGATTAGATTTAAGCCCATTCGGGTAGTGTGTTTAATTAAGTGTGTTTGTTTTGCTCACGTTGACCTATCAATCTTGGGGTTATGTGGAGACACTTATGGATGCTTTGAGTCTTTTGGACCATGCCAATGGTGATGTTAGTATAATTAGACCTTGATAATTTAATCTCGGTGGTATTTATAGTGTGATTCTTCTTGTGAAAATGTAACTCCGATCGTCAAGCCATGTTGAATAGATAGTTGGTTGTCTGCTTACATTTGATGCTTTCTAGTAAGAATTTGGTGTTCTTATAATTGAAATATTTCCTTATCATTTTGATTTCTTGGTTTGTGGTATCCTATGGTAATATGGGTATAGATTTAAAAAATTTCCTTGTCTCAACATGTGAGTAAAATGTTTTCACCAAAAAACCAAACATTGTTAAACCCTAGTAGATCAAGTACAAGTAATTATGCTTCCTTAATGGTCCTCCATTTTAACTTCTATTGAGAATTTGTAGAAACCCACTAGGAATGTTTTGTGATACTTGTAATTAGTGGGGAAAAAATCTCGAAATATTGTTGTGGCCCATGTTGGTTGATTGTTTCCTAGTTCTTACAAAAGTAATAATGTGTTTTCTATCTTGAATGTCCTTTGCTTTCCTTAGAATTAAAAATGTGATATGTTTATTTACCTCTCTCTCGATAAAAGTAATAAAGTGTGATATGTTTACCCTTCCTTCTCATTAAATTTTTAATTGACAAGTTGACTCACCCAAACATCATAAAACTATAATTGAGGAGATTTGGCCTTGAAGCTTAACAAATAAACTGGAACATAGAAAGAGAAAATGGTTCTTGCTTTAACCTTGGTAGATTAATAGAAGAAGAAAAAACATGTAGAAGAATAGAAAAGAAAAACTTTTCCCATCTACCTCCCCTAGGAGTAAAATAAATACTTTTTTTCTTTTCAACCATTACAGAGTGGTGAGATATCACTCCCGTTAGTTGTCCTTATAACACAAAGTTGTGATGTCATAATAGGAGGAAGTTTAATTAATAAAACTCGTAAAGGAATGTGCTTAGCAAACGAAACTACAAATTTTGACTTAATTAGTTGAGTTATAAAATAAGTAAGATTTATGTGTATTGAGTGCAATGTTTAGTTGAACCTGTAGTTTTGTCACCTACCTGAAATTGTGAAACACCTGGTGGATAGCAATGTGTTTTTAGTTTCTTAGTACTTTCTTATTCATATATGTATGTGCCTTTCTTATGGGAGTTTTGGGTCATCATACCCTTATCATCTCATATCTTGATGAGTCTTAGTTGTGGTCCTTTTGGATTGAGACTTAGCTATTCTTTAAGAAACAACCTCCTTGCGTGTTGTCTTATCCTTGAGACCTAAGTTATTTTAAGTTTAAGGAAACCTATGTTAAGGATATAAAATAACTTTGGGAAGTCTTCTTTTCTTCATATTTTATTGGGTCACCTTGTTATTGTTGCCCTTTTTCCATTAGGATGGAAAGTGCAAGATGATGTTATTTGCTTTTGATACAATTCACCCTTGGATTGCGCTTGGACCCCGTGTTACTTGTTCTTATCCCTAGTGACCTTGAGTGGTCCTTGGTGTTTCTTGTGCTCTCTTTATGGTTATTCTGAGCTTGACTAGGAAATAAGATAAATAAATCCCATTGTTTTATAATGTATTATATTTGTATTGATATGTTAGTTATATATATATATATATATATATATATATATATATATATATATATATGTATATTCTTTTTCTAAATGGTTGACTTCTTTAGATTTTGTTGGCATGGTGTATTCGATTCTTAAAAAAAAAGTGTAGAAATTAGACTATAGGAAAAAATTTGGTCTTGACTTCGCTTGTATTACCATGAAAAGTTAATTGTACCCTCTAGAGTTATAGAAGTGTTTTCCTTGAATAGTTCCTTGATTTTAAATGTTTTTTCGATTTAGGTGTCCTTGTTGATTAACCTCATCTGTGTGATCCTCATGAAAATTGTTGGACCTTGAGTAAACTTAGTAGAAACCTTAACTTTTATTATTGTAGTATGTTGTATTCCTTGGGAAACTATGTGGTCATTCTCAAACTCTTGGAATTCTCCTTTTATTCCTCTACTTTGTGGTTACTCTTAAGACTCTTTTGAACTCTTTATGTTATATTGTTATGTGTGGTATCTTGGTTAATAGCATAAATTTACTCTCTATATTTAAGTGTTTGTAGCCTTACATGTAGAAATTTTAGAACTCATGCCTTACATCTCCTTCTTCTTTTGAATTGCATCAAACCAAACTTAGGTTCTATAGACCAAGAAAATTGAGTTTAAAATTGATGATTATATAGTTGATGATGAAATTTTAAGTGATATTGTTGATTGTTTGGATGTTGTTGTGATTAATATATATATTGAGGAATTTGAAATTATATTATATTAATTTGGATGTTCTGATATGGCCACGAGACCGAAGGGGTATTTGTATTGTGCAGGTTAAAAATATCATAACAAACATCGGGGGATTGGAGACCAACCACATTGGAATTCTAGATGAATTCAACAAGGTCACCATGACAACTTGCATTAATTGTGTGTGTGTGTGTTTGATTGTTAGGGATTCCCATGAGGGGGGATCACCTTTAAATTTGACCAAGGGTTATGTGTATTTATTTATTTGGTTCCTTTTTATTGATGTTTGTATGTGTTTATTAAGTGATGTGTTTACCCCTTTTATTTAAATAAATTTTGGTATATAATGTGAGTAATAATATTGTTAAAATAAATAAATCAAATTGGGTCATAAGAAAGTAATTATTGAGTGGTTGAATCTTGTATTAAATGTTGTAAGATATGTGTAAGAAATGTGTAAGTGATGTGTAAGACATGTGTAAGTAAAAAAATGGGATTATGAAACACTTCATCTTATTTAGAATTTAAAATTGTCCTTGGAGACTATTTTTGGAGGTTTGTGGGACAAGTTAAATTTGTTCCATATCTCTTAAATTTGCATACCAACCATACCTAATGTTGGAGAGTTTAAATCTAGCCTTTATTATCCATTTTCGTAAGTGTAGCTGAATGTTTTAATTTCAATTCTTGTTTGAAATTAATTTCAGTCCTTTGGGATATGGGCTTGATTTGAGTGTGTAAGTAAAATTGTAATATTATTCACCTACTTATTTATTGTGTCTTGGAGATTGAAGTTGAATTGTGAGTTGTAATATTATTCACCTACTTATTCACTTTTGCATACTTCTTTTGGGGTGAATTATTTTGTTGTTTTGAGCCCTTGCTTTTGGAGAAATTTTGTTGGATTTTATAGGCATGTGTTTCATTGATCTTGGGCTGTTTTGTATTGGAAAGCTTGCTGGTTGGAACTTGGAACAAACTCTATTATGGAGAGGTAAAAGCTTGGATCTTGAAATGCTCTTATTTTAATTATGCAAATGTTATTGTCGTGAATGTTTTGGCATGTGTTTGGGATGTTTGGGTAGATGGCCTAGGAATGGTGTAGGAGAAGACTATGGGGTATTTCGTGGGATGCATAAGTGTTTTGAGGAGGTATAAGTGTTAAGGGAGTTGGGATCTAGGTTCCACCTTAAAAATAAATATCTTGCATTTCTTTACTCGTTATGGGATTCCAAAAGAGGTTAGGGAGGCATAAGGAAATGTGAGGAATAAGAGGTACTTGGGGAGGCCTAAGGGCATGTCGTGGGATCGGAAATGATATATATATATATATATATATATATATATATTGGTGGTTTGTTCTCAAGTGGTGATACCCATTTCCCTTTGGGAGGCATAAGAAGCATCCCCATAGTCTCTTCCTCCATTGTCTTGCATGATGAAGCATTAGTTTATTTTGCTATGTTTTAATGTGGTTGCAAACTACATTATGTTTGGGACTGTGTTTTAAATGTAAAATTTACATGTGTGGTTGTGGAAGCCTTGTTGTTTTCATGAGTTGAAACACATCTCCTAATGCATTGTGGTTGGGGCTCAGGGGCCAATGAAGAAGGATGGATTCTCCTTTTTATTGTGTTTCTCGATTCGGTGGATAGCGTTGCGTTTCCCTGCTTACATTGTGATCAAATTGAAATAAATAAAATGGAGGATATTCATGTTGCTGTTCTGGAGTAAAGAAAAAAAGAAGAAGTTTGACAGTCCTTGTTGAGATTATTCTTATTGGAACCCTTTCCCACTTTGAAGTGGATGATCTTGTATATTATTGTGTTGGAAAGACTACTCTATTTTAGCCATGAAAGTTGTAATTGATTATGGAAGAATATATCTTGTATTCAGTCTTGTGAACAGAAAAGAAAGATATGCATTTGGTATGTTGTAATTTGAAAATAAATGGGAAAGAAGTTGTAAGATATTCCTTTGAAATAATAGAAGTGTTTTGCCTTGTTCATATGATATTATTTCCATTGGAAATATGTGTTTAATATATAGTAGGAAATCTCTATTTATAAAAGTGAAAAGGAAGCATGTATGAAGAAATATTGCACTACTCTATCTCATTTGAAATGTTTAATTTAAAAAAAGAATAATAGAAGTTGCATTCTTGTCTTTATATTTTTATTGAAGGAAAGAAAACTATTTAAAACTAGCATGGAATAAATTGAATGTTTGCATGGCGAAAGAGATAGTTTAATCTTTGTTCTTGAGATGTACAAACTTCATTTCTACTTCACTGTATACTTTATAGATTCATTTTTATCAAATGTTCAAAGCAACCCTACAAATCTATAAAAGACAAATGAATTATTCAATTGGAATTAATGAGATAAAAATGATCCCCAAACTAAACTAAAACACTCAAGAAAATTTTAAAGAACGCTTCAAATCAAGTAAAGGTGAAATTTCAGGTCTTCTGCTGTGTGAACATTTATAATTTTTAAATGCAAATCAATCAAGCAAATTTAATCTTGCAATCTATCCTAAAACATTCCAAGAGAAATCCTTTATGCCTGTTTGGCAAGATGAAAAATAATTAATGACAAATACTAGTTCACTTATAAGTGAAAGACGTTTTCTCAAAATTGACCCTTTAAACTTTATCAAAATAAAATTCTTAAGGTTTATGTGCAAAGAGGACATTGAGAGGTTTCTAGAAGGTTCTCGTTTTCCAAAACCGAGTTCTTGTATCAAATGTTATGGCTTTCTTAAGTTTTTACTTTATTTCAGGCTGAAAATAATCTAATCACAAATTTAAATGAATAATCTATTTAACTTCAACTGAACAATCTGATCACCATAGGGTACCCACAAATGGGGAAGGTCCATTTCAGATTTTTGAAGGTACATCTCGTCATAAACAATAGTACCATATGGAAATTCCTTATGTATATATTAAGATGGATCTGCCACACTAACTTATAACTAACCCGAAATATTCATTTAGAAACTGTGTATATTACAGTTGATCCATTGTGCTCCCCTAAGTTCAGTAACTGTATTTCCTTCAGCACGAGTGTATTATCTAATTTCTTGAGGATTGTAGTAGAATCAAGGAACAAAAAGGACAGTGCACTATCAACAACAAAAAATTTAACAATATCAAGAGCTCTAAGATGCAAAACATTGTCCTCACTCGACATCGGTGAACATGAATGTATCAGTTTTTCCTTTTGCTATTCCAGTGGCAATAACTCCTTTAAAAATCATCTCCTCGGAAGCATTGAAGAAAGTATCAACAGCTACCCAAAACGCCCATCATCATCAACAAAATATTCTCTCAAACTCATATACAGTCAAGTCCTCGGGATGCTCATTGAAGCTCACTTTCATAATTCACTCATCTTTGAACCCGACTATTTCTCCAAACTCATTGGAATAACTTGGAAAATGAATTGGAAAGGTGTCAATAATCCTTCATGAGCTTAAAAACATATGCCAAGCTAGCCCATTCTTATATGTCCCATGTTATTCTTTCCATTTGCATACAAAGTAACACTTTTTTTTAATTGAAATTCCCTTGGAGCATTTTGTCAAATACTTCACGTGCATACTTCCCACAATCTTAAAAAAGTTGAATTTTGAATCACCACTCTTTCTACTATAAAACCCTTGCAGAGAAAATTGGTTTCTTCTCTAATTTGTTCGGTTGATCAACCTAGTCCATCTAGTTTGGCCTGATATCTGAGACATTATAAGAAAAAAATTCTTTCCCTGTATTATTTATATATTACACTCCATGTGTTCTCGACTGTCATTGGGTTCTCTGTTAATGTAATTTTCACTTCTACTTTGTGATATAATATTACAGTTGTCTCCACTTCATAAACAACATTTCTAATTCTAGTAGGAGGGCAGTAGTAGAGTATAGATCTTCCCAATATATTTTCACAGGAAGTGGTCTTCAAACATGGGAATGATAGTTGTTATTGTATTTAGCACCCAATACAATACACAACCTTTATGTAAAATCACTGGATGCATCTCATATGTAGGTGGCTCAAGAATGAAATCTTCATTTTGATAACAACATTCACTAGTAGCTTTCCATCATGAACTTCCACAATATCTCCTTACTTTACTACTATTGTTTTAATAAAGACATCACCAGAAGTATATCCTTTTTCGTGCAAAGCTGGGGTAGGCCTTTAAGATCACTATATCAGCCACATCTAGCATCCTAAATAAAGAAACCATGGATTTCAATTCGACTGCCAGACACTAAAACTCAAGGCTCTTTGGGAACCATTTACCTGTGATATTTTCCCTTGCATCTCTACGCATGATTTAAACATGCCACGGTTAAACAATTCACGGGAAATATATATATTAGATCGTAACTGCAAATTCTATTTTATGGCTACGTTTTGTAGAGGTATTTTGACAAACAACTCACATGCTTTTCTCTCGTGCTCATGCAAGAACAATATAAAGCATTAGAAAGCTTGTTGCAGGACTAGACAATTCTTTGGCAACATCAAGTTCTTGGAGGGCAGAATGAGCCAATCTTGTAGAATAACACATCCAAATTCGGAAACTAACACCAACTAAATAGATTTATATCAGACATTTCAATCTAATATAGAACTGATCAGGTTGGCGAAAGTCCTAAAGAAATGTTCTATTCATTCCAAAGGTGTGCATATTCAGCAATATTGATTTTGGGAAGACTTTGAATCTGGTTTTTTAAATGCACACAAAACTAACACAAGCCAATTAAGGGAACTACCGCAAAACAATAAATTTCTCAAACCCTATCTAGAACAAGGGCCCATAACAAAATAGAATAGAGAAAATAAACGCATACGCTGAAAACAACAACATGGAAAGTGGGCTATATACCTGCACACAAAACAACTCTGATAGTTTCTCTCATGAAAGAAAAATCCATCCAACCTAGCACAACACTCCAAACTCAAATGGTGTCAATGCCATCTACTCCTATTATTCCAAAAGACAAGAAAACACACTCTAATTTAGTTGATGTACAAAACATTAAGTCTTAGATTACAGAACACAAATACAAAAATAGAAATTTGTTTACCTGGATTGTTGGTTGTAAATATAATGGCTTCCCACCCACCAGATTGAAGTTGGCAATGTCAGTGAACTGCTAGAAATCGGCATAATAAAAGTAGACATACCTGGATGAACAGTTACATCAGCTTGCACACACAGAAGTCTGATATGAATGCATCTCAAGGCCTGCTCCTGCGAACATGTTTCTCTTACCCTTGAATATAAAATATCAAAACATATCCTCCGACGTATAGTCTCCATGCTTGCATCACACATGATATTCACTTATATCTCACTGCTTGACATTGATAAATCTTACTTAAGAAAAAGGATCATCGGAAAAAACCCAGTTACCTACCCATTCTAACAAGGTTTGCAATCCCTGTGAAGGATGAATATCGGTGTTTTCTCTTCCACTCAAAATCTCAAGCAATAGCACTCCAAAACTATAAACATCTACTTTAGCCGAAAGTTGCCCTCACATTGCATACTCTGGAGCCACGTAGCCACTGCAGCGCATCAATAATCATTTTGTTTAGGAAAATACCCACAAAATGATTAACCACTGTTGAAATACCATATGGTGTTCAAATAATCGAGGTTGTACTAGGTTGAAGTTAGCGGGATCTGTTTCATGGATTATATTTGTAAAATCTCGACCCACAATGTAAAAATCATGGCCATGAAAATGTATAGGATAGTCCTATATGGTAATAATGCACTGTTCTGAAACACTATCTGCACATTACTTTTGTCCCCAAAATGGGATCCTAAATACTCAGTGGTGGATTTTGTTGAGAGTAATTAATTGGAAACAGAGGGTTGTCTGGGAAATCTCTGGTAAACACTCCATTGATGCCGTAATAATAAGATTTCAAAATAGTTATATCTATAGTGATGAATGAAATGCTATTAAAGCCTCCAACAACCCTTCCGCCATTGACCCCCACGCAGGAGTTTTTGGGGTAGCTCACGCGTCCGAAGCTCTCGTTTACTCATAGACCATAGACGAGTAAATGCTAATAACTGAGTTTTTGAAGTTGCGTGAGGGGAGTGAAGTTCTTACTAGTGGTGCCCCTAAATTGTTGATGGCGGTCGCTATGGTATCGGAGGCTAGCTATTGTATATGTAGAAGGAGAATGTTTCACTTTTCCTCACAAATAAGAGTTTTGGAATAGGAAATCCATCCAAATATAAAAGACCCTAGTCTGTCTCACAAATCCTGATCCTCCAAGCATGCCTATCCAGCTTTGTTAAAAAATGAACCACTAAAACAATCTATGCCAAAAATACTGGTCCTCCTTGCATGTCTCTCAAACATCTGAATAACTCAGAACATATAATCTGACACAAAACAACAAACAACAGTTATCTTGTTTAACAACTGTTATCAATATGTAATAAACTCACACATCTAACAATTTTTTCGTTTTTCTTTTACATTTTCCTGACATTGTGATCTATAAACTCACACATCCAACAATTTTCACTGTTTTTCATTTACCAATATGTAATAAACTCACACATCCAACAATTTTCTCTGTTTTTCTTTTACATTGTGATCTATAACAGAATATAACTTACTTCCTTCTTCAGCCTGTGCAATGCAGCCTCTGAATCATTAGCCTTGATAACCAAGAATAGTTTTCCAACTTGTGGCTGAGTCCTAAGTATTTTCTCAATAACAACTGCATTTTACCAATTCCAAGTTTAGATTTATCTAAAATCTGGACAAAATGGCATATGGAAACAAACCCATTTTACAAAAATGTGTATGGAAACAAACCCATTTTAGAGAAAAAACATCCATGCAATATTCCAACATCAGAAACTACTTTATCTTCCATGGAGAACAACAAAAACAAAACAAAGCTGGAACAGATAAAACCATTCATTATTGTCTTAATTAATGAAATTGTTTAGTCATTCATGTACATGTTCCTTTACCGTAGTCCAGTGCATTTGATACAAAGACCTGAGACCTGAACCCGGTTCTAATGATGTGGGTGTGAACCTGTTTTCCCGTGCCAAATCACCAAGTTTTGCACATGCACTCAACGTGCTAGCAAAGGTGAAGTGGTCCACCTTCATGCCCAGCTTATGCATCTGCAAAATTCTCCTTGAACATCCTTATGATGTCCATGTTGGGCATATCCTGAAATCAATGAATTCCATGAAATTATATCTGGTTTAGGCATTTTGTCAAACAGTTGGCGTGCATCATCCAAACTACCACATTTCACATACATATTGACAAGATTAGTGCGGACAAAAACACAAGGCCTAAATCTAGTTTTGATACCTTACACGAAATTGGTGTTTCTGACTTCAAAAACTACCACTGCCTTGCAATTTGAACTGATGGATAAATACCTTCATTTCACTAAAATCAATAAGCAAATCTACTTGTTGAACCGGATCTTCACCGCCAATGTTGCGCCTGATGGAGTCAAGAGCAACAGGGGATTCATCTACCAGGATCTGGTAGGGGATTCATTTACCGAATCTGCAGTTAAAATATGTGTGCCTGTGGATTCACTCTGCTTGAGGGAAGAGGCCATGACCCCTGGGCACCTGCAATCTATTTTTGAAATTCTGATAAATTAACAAAAGGTCTAGGATTCAAGTAAAATCTGATAATTGCATTAAATTCCAACCATAGATGGGCAAAAACCGGAACTGGATTCTATTCTTTCACATAAGTCTCAGTCTCCAGATATAGACCAGGGATCAAAAGATGGGTTTCTACCAGGTTCGCGGGGAAAGATGGGAATTTGATTAGCGGGGAAAGGAGGGTTTCAGCAAGGAAAGGGCATTGTTGCCTCAGGTTCCCGTGTCAAAATTGCATCTGTCAACTGCTACGCCCCTTTTGCTTGAGAACGGTCTCAAAATCTCAAAGCTAATGAAATACTTGGAACATACCTTTACCATGTAAGCTTCGATTATAAATGATGCATACCTCTCCAGCTCTGTAAATGATGCAGCAGATTCGGCACTTTCGAGATCCCTATCTCTGTTTGAGGGGTTTATATGGCCGCGTCTGAGTGACATTCTTTCTCCCAATCAATGGAGCATACTGACGGGTTCGCTTCCTCCAATTTACCCCCGATTTGGTATACTAGTAAAAGTCAATTAATTGTAAAATATGAAAAGGGGGAAAATTAGAGACAATTATTTTTGTTGGAAAAAGTTAGAGACAAAAGTAATCTTTCGTCTCTAACTTTCATCTCAAAATAGGGCCCCGTGTAGTAGTGTGTGATATTTTTAACAAAACTAAGAGGCAAAAAGATGGCTGAAAATGAAGAGTCCATAGTGTGAAATATTACTTTTCCTAACAACAAGAGTCCATCTTCAACTAATCGCAAAGAAATATTGTTTTCCGAGAGTCATAGCGATGGCTAAGAATTTTAAGGTTATTTGCCTTTTCTAATATTTATGTCCTCAAGCATTTGCGAGAGAACTTTGTTAACAAAAACAATTAACACATGCAATAATGAGTTAAACTAATGAAACACTTAAACAAAAAAATAAATATAATTTGAAGTTCTCTACCCGAAGAGAAGTTACTCGTGGCCAAACAAAGAGAATTGTAACATTTTGAACTGAAACATGGCGAAGAAAGACTCTTATCTCTGTTATTTTGGCTTCCGGGCATTATCGATAGTAAATGCTGCAATATTGCCAATGACTCGTAAATGAGCGCATCCAAATTCACCACTTTGTTGTGAGGCCGTGATTGTTCCTCTTGTTTCGTTCAATATATGGTGTGATGGGTTTCCACCATGGCTGTGATGGGTTTCTTCACATTTCCTCACTTAGAATCACCCCTACAACATCCTCAAACTTCAACTTCGAGTTAGGCTGGAACCGATTTGCTTACTTTGCCATTACCGGCTATTCCAACTTTCGGGTAAAGAGCATAGAATTAATAAAGCCCTAACTTCTTCATCAAATTCTATTGAATCGAGGCTAGCATATTCACAACCATATTGAAATCATTTAAATGATCTGCTCTTGAACTATTCTCGAGACATCTTCATATTAAACAACTTTTTCATTAAAAATATCTTGTTAGAGGCAGAGGGTTTTTCATACAACTTCCCTAATGCATCCATTAGATCTCTTGTCATCTTTTCCTCTGAAACATTAAATATCTGAAGATGTAAGACACGGCCGGATCATTCCAAGTGCCTTCCAATCCAACAAATCCCATTCCACATCTGTCATACTTGAGGGTTTGTTCACCTTCTCAGAAATCGGAGTATAAAGATCCTTCTGATAAAGGTAATCTTCCATCTGCATCTTCCAAAGACTGAAATTCTACCCGTTGAATTTATCAACCCTAGATCTTCCATCATATGCCATAGCTCCCACTCAAGATAAAAAATTTCCCTGCGATTCAACACTTCAACAAACCAAACCAGGCTCTGATACCAATTGTTAGGAAATAAGAGATAAAATATGAAGAATAATCCCTTACAGAATCGCAATAGTAGAAACTAATATGCAGAAAATATTACAGATCTCAAATAAAAGTGCAGAATAAATAACATAACATAGAGAGACAATATTTAACTTAGTTCACCCAATATGGGCTATGTACACCAAGAATCACTTGCTCAGATTTTATTACAAGCCTCCACTCTCTCAATACAATACCCCGAGATCCATTTAGAGCTATGCTCAACAAACTCTCAAATTCAAACCCAAATTCAAAGCACATCTCGCAATACATTTTCTTGTCATTCTATCATATGCGTAAGACCATATAAATAGACAAATGCTTAAGCAGTTTGATACAAAACCATGGGTATCAAAACAATGGGTACCGAAAAAACCATGGGCCCAAAATCAGCCCATAACAGGGTTACCCATTACCCATGGGTTAATAAACCACCCATGAAAATTTGCTTCAGGGGCTTCACCCCCACCCCCTTGATCGGGGGGCTTCACCCCCCTAAACCACCCTAACCCGCTCACCGGTGAGCGGGACCACCGTAAAAATACCCGAGTGTAACACATAGAAGGTGTACCACACTCTAATATGAAAATAGGTTCCACAAACATAATAGCATTTTCAGTTTCCATGCATGATAGTTTGTCAAATTTAGTGGCTCAAATAGCTGTAGATCTCCGGTATGAGAAGAAGATGAAGAGGATAAAAAACTCATGACATTGTTATCCCACTTTTTGTTCATGTCCAGCAGAAAATAATATTCTCTAATGTGCAAATCCACGTAGCAAGGTGCAACAAAAAATAATTAATTAATTATGAATTAGTTAAATGTGAACGCAGTAGAGGATACACACTCCTTGTTTACAACCTCATTCAAAACACACAACAAAGATGATCAAAAAAAGTCTAGCGAGAGAATATGGTTGCAGCGCGAATAGATTGATAAAAAGGTAATCACGTGTAGCGAGAAAAACAGCAGCAAGAATTGATTGAATAAATTTTCCCACCTAGCAGCATGTCAATGTTGAAAGATGAGGGAGAGAGAAAAAAAATTCCCATGTAGCAGCTCCATCAAAACCGATCTCGAAGCTTCGTCTTGACAACAAGCGTGTAACCATTCACAATCGTTGGCAATAGACCCACCTAAGCCCATAATTTTCTAACACTTTACGTGCGCCGTAACATTCCCTTCCAATTTCGCTGAACAAAATACAAGGCTGCTACAAAACAGTAAAAACAAAGGGCACTAAAACTAGGACGTCAAAGCATACAATCCCAAACAGGGACGTGAAGAATAGAGGAAGAACACTGAAAGGAAGCTAACGACAACATCCATAATACAACATCCATAATATAACCATGTCAAATAGTATATCATCATCAATATCCAAAATGTCTTTAATAATCATCATGCATCATAACTGAATGAAGTCAACAATAATCCATGATCTAACATCTATCATCATACTATAATAAGGTCCATAATCATGTCTATAATATAATTAGCAGTATCATGATAAGTATCAAAAGGTGTCAAAGGGAAGCGGGCACTACATATGACATTTGAGATATGGTCATAGAAAATTCAAAGGATTGTATGTTTTATAAATAAAGTAAATGGTAAGAGGTTTACCCCCTATTGAAGCACCATTGATCTTATGTGAAAGTTATTTTTTTCTAAGCAACATAGAGAAAGTTTTCCAAACAAAATGTAATATAGAGCTTGAGAGACATTAGAAATTATACAAACATATATATTTGCTCCACTAAAAACACCATCACTAAGGGGAACACTTATTTCTAACATTCATTCATGATTATTGTAGAAAATTATGGGTTTATTTTCTTAAAATATAAATCTAAGGCATTTGGAATGTTCAAAGAATTAAAAACATTGGTTGAGAAACAAAGTGGCCTATGCATCGAGTCTATTGAGATCGAATAGAGGAGAATACAAGTCAAATATTTTTGGATTATTGTAGGTATCATGGAATAAAGAAAAATTTCACTACAAGATACACACCTCAAGAGAATGGTGTTGTAAAAGGAAGAATCATACAATAATGTAGATGGAAAAGAGTATGTTAAAAGGAAAGAATGTATGTAATGAATATTGGGTTGAAAAACTAGCTTGTGCCTTTTCTATATTGAATATAATTCCAACAAATATTGTATAGAACATGATTCCACAACAACTATGGAGTGGTAAGTATCATATTCTTTGTTATTTTAGATTATTTGTGTGTATTGTATACGCACGTGTATAAAAAACAAGTAAATTGGATGTTAAAAGTAAAAATGCATTTTTATCGATTATGATGAATAATCTAAGGAATATAGGTTGTTTAATCCTATAACCAAGGAATTCATTATAAGTAGAGCTATTGTATTCCAAGAAGAAGAATCAAGGGATGACAATATAGACAACACAATTACGATTATAGCAGCAATGCCATATGAAGCTAAAAATAAAAATGTCAAGGAGAAGAAGGAGAACAATCAAATGAGAAAGGAGTAACATCACAAAGAGAAAACTCCCAAAGCCAAGTTGAGAAAGGAGAATCATTAAGTCCAAAGGTAGGTAATGACTCAAATCCTACACTAGCATCATTGAGACAAAGATTTAGAGGCAAAAAGACTAGAAGATTACAAGAAATATATGATCAAGGGGATAGCAAAGATTTACAGCCTATTTTTTCTTTCTTTTCCCAAGATCCTATATATTTTGAGGATGTAATTGAGGAAGAGCATTGAATTAATGTAATGAATGATGAAATGAAATCTATTAATAAAAATGATACATGAGATCTAGTTGATTTACCTAAGGATAAAGAATGCATAGGTGTGAAATGGATTTATAAAACCAAATATAAGGGAAAGGGAAGTTAAAAAATATAATGCAAGATTACTAGCTAAGGGATTCGCACAAGTATGTGGAGGTGATTGCAATGAAAATATTTTTCCCGTAGTAAGACTTGATAATGTTAGAATGGTACTAGCTATTGCATGGCTCAAAAAAAAGGAAGGTTTTGCACATGGATGTTAAATCAAATTTCTTGAATGGTTATCTAGAAGAAGAATTTTATGTTTAGCAGCCACTAGGACAAAAAGTAAAAATATATGAAGACAAGGTTTATAGGTTGAAAAAGACACTTTATGTACTAAAGAAAACACCAAAAGCATGGTACAATAGGATAAATTCATATATGATAAAGAATAGATTCAACAAAAGTACAATTGATCCTACTCTATACACCGAGTTCAATGAGAAAGGTCAAATTTTAATTATTTTCTTGTATGTTGATGATTTTATATTTACATGAAATCTTTCTATAAATATGTTTAAATCTACATTGACAAACAAGTTTGAGATGACATATTTGGGATTGATGAAATATTTTCTTGGTATTGAAGTCATACAAAATGATAATGGGATCATCATTTGTAATATTAAATATGAAAAATATGTATTTAGAAGGTTTAGAATGATAAAGTGATGTTTAATATCTAAACCTATGGCAAAGAGACATAAAACTAAGTAGAGAAGATAATGAGTTAGATTTTCATTCAACTATATTTAGAAAATTGATAGGCATTTTGATGTATCTTACATCAATTAAGCTAGATATAATGTATGGATTTATTTTCATTTCAAGATTCATGGATTCACCAAAGAATTCAAATTGGAAAGCAAGGAAAAAAATTGTTAAGATATATTGCGGAACTATGAATAATGACGAGAATGTGTTGTATTTTAGATGTTTCTCGATTGATTAGATATACGAATAGTGACTTTGTAGGAAGCATTGATGATAGAAATATTGCATCGGATATGCATTTCATATTGGAACAAATATTTTAATATGGGCATCAAAGAAACAAGCAATTATGACAATCTCATCATGAGAAGAAAAGTATGCGATAGGTACATAAGCATCATGTCAAGCGATCTAGGTGTGAAGAATTTTAAAGGATCTAATGCATGAGTAAGAGGATCCTATTACAATATATTATGACAACAAGTCCACCATTTCACTATCAAATAATCATTTTTTCCACAAGAGGAGAAATAACATTAACACTTGATATCACTTCATTAAATAATTGGTAAACATGGAGAACTCAACCTACAACATTGTAGATCAATGATGCAACTTGTAGACATATTCACAAAGGCATTAGCACATGAAAATTTTGAGTATTTGAGAGAAATGTTGGGAATTGTAAATAATTACGTAATTGATAGTAGAAATTAGGGGAATGTGTTAAAAATATCGATTTCTACTATCTACTCACCACCAACTTCGCCACTTTTGACTTCTCCAGCTTAATACCAACCGCATTAAATACCATCCATTTCACTAGAAGTGTCTATGATTAAAAAACAACGTACAAAATAAATTCTAGAAACTTCTACAAAATGATGATAATGTAATCATTTAAGAAAGGCGTCGATGACAATAACATTTATTTCTTTCTTGTGCCACAACACATCTAAATCTATTTTTTTCTGTCTTTGACCACAACAAAAGCCTAGGAAGCTACAATGGATCTTGACTTTCTAACCACCAACAAGAAACTGACTTATGTAATAATCGCTTATAACATTGATTTTTTTAATTAATGTCTTTGAAAATAGTACTTTCAACCGACTACATTAAAAATTTCCAACCTTTCCACCAACCTTCTAGAAATGTCTCAGAATGAAAAACAACATGTGAGACAAATGATTCAATAAATTTCCAAAGACCTCTATAAAATGGAGGTGAATGTAATTTTTGAGACAAAAGAAGGCAATAAAATATATCCTTTCTTATGACGCAACACATCAGTTCTTTTCTTCTTCTATTTTTTTCTGCCTCTACCCACCAACAATATTGTATCAAAGAAGGTGGAGCAATTTTAGTGAGTTGTGTTCAAAGACATTACTGATGCAATTTTATAAATAATATTGAAGGCCTAATTTTTGAGCTAGTTGTTTATTATGATGTGACCCCTTGCATTGATCCACAATCGGTACTTGTGATGTGAATGCTATCGACCGAGTTGTTTGATTGGATATTTTTTACTTCCATTGTATTCAAATATTCCTCTAATTTGGAGTTGTACCAGCTATGTTTGACTTTTCCATTTATGGTACAGGCATGAGAGGACTTGTTTTATTGGATTTAGTCGAAGGTTTTTAATAGTGTGCCTATGTACATGTTTATTCATACAAATAGATATTGAGGTGTTGTGCATTTTTACCTTGGTTAACATATTCTCTTTTACTTGATTATTGTGGGAAGACATTTAAATGTAATCATAAATATAATAATGTAAATTAATTGTTGTATCACATAAGGGAGCATAAATGCTTTTTTGAAAACAAGTTTTGTGCATTAAGTTGTGTAGTAAGTTAGATATGGTGTCATTGATGGTACAAATTTTCATTCTCATGAGCTTCGCTTTTAAATAATATATTATTTGAGAGTTGAATGACTTGTTGATCTTCGTTGTGCTATAGAGATAAGTCCATATGCAGATTAAGTTGGATGAAGCCGAGGAACTCCCAGTCGGCCGAGCAATTGGTCAAGATAGTGGTGCATTGAACATTCCACTATGATTTTTTTAGGAGTAAGGTTTATTTTGAAAGAAGATTTAATTTTTGTATTAAAAATAAATTATAAGGTATCGATTTTAGTATAAATCAGTCTATAATACCAATATTTTCTTTCAAAAATTATGATACTTGGGCTTTTAGAACAAGATGAACATTTAATTCATGTGAATTATCAGAAATAGTTATACTGAACCACAAGATGAGTTTACTTTGAGTCCAGATGATGAAAATATTCTTAAAGAAAACAGGAAAAAAAATAAAAGGGATTTACATATCATTGTACAAAGATTGGATGATTTAATTATTGGAAGGCTCAAGCTAGCTACTACAACCAACCTAGAGACGAAATATAAAAATACTAGTAAGGTAAACATTTCTAGATTACAAGCATTTAGAAAATAATTTAAAAATTTACAAATGAAAGATTTTGAATTAGTAGATCAATTCACATATTGTGTTATATATTTTTTAATATAATAAGGAAGACTGGTGGTGAGATAACATATCCAAATATTGTAGAAAATATTTTAAGATGTTTGCCTAAAAAATTGATGCAATTTTTGTAGCAATTGAGGAATCAAATGATTTGACTAAATTTTCTATAGATGAGTTGGTTGGTTCATTGAAGAATTATGAAGAAATTATAAAAAAGAATGATAATACTTCATTGGATCATGCATTCAAAATAAAAAGGACATTTGGTAGAGGAAAAATAAGAGGAAGAAACAATTTTCGAAGAGAAGAAAGAAAAATTCCAAATCCGAGAGGAAGGGGAAAATAAAATTTCAGCTCAAGGGGACACAATAACAATCATACATCACAAATGTATGACAAAACAAGTGTAAAATGTTATTGCTTCAATAATTATGCTAAATTTACTAATGAATGTTGAAAAAAACAAGCTGATATGACAAAGTAGAATGTAATTTTTTTTGAAAGTAATTCATGGTCTCTATTTATTACATGTGATGTAGCTCAAGAAATTTCTAGTAATATTTGGTTTATAGACAGTGGTTGTAGTAATTACATGACTGGAAAAAAACAATTGTTTGAGATTTTGAAACTTCGATTAAATCAGAAATCAAATTTCGAATGATGATATAGTTGAGGTCATGGGAAAATGTGTAATTAATGTGACAACAAAACTTGGTAAGAATATTATTTCCATTGTTTATTTTGTACCTTGTTTAAAGCAAAATCTTCTAAGTGTGGGACAACTTATTCAAAAGGGTTATAGAGTTGTCTTTAAAGATAATTTTTGCACAATATTTGATATTTCCCAAGTAACATGGATTGCAAAAGTTGAAATGACGAATAACAAAATATTGTCACTTTACATAAAAATTGAAAGGATGGAGAAGAATGGAGCAAGTTTCAAGACATCATGTCAAGATCAAACATCTATATAACATTTGAGGTATGGTCATCTAAAATTCAAAGGATTTTTTTGCTATAGAAAAGGAAATGGTACAATATTTAACCCTTATTGCAGCACCATTGAGCTTATCCAAAAGTTGTATTTTGGCCAAGTAGCATAGAAAGAGTTTTCCAAAGGAAATGTCATATAGAGTTTGGGCACCATTAGAAATTGTGCATACAAATATATGTGGTCCAATGAAAACACCATCATTAAAGGAGAACATTGTTTTTATAACATTTATTGATTACTATAGTAGAAAAATATGGGTTTAGTTTTTCAAATATAAATCTAAAGCATTGGGAACATTTAAGGAACTCAAAGCATTGGTTGAGAAACAAAGTGGCCTATCCATCAAGGTATTAAGATCATATAAAAGAGGAGAATACAAGTAAAATGAGTTTTCTTATTATTACAAGTATCATGGAGTAAAGAAGTAGTTCACTACATGATACACATCTCAACCGAATGGTGTTGCGAGAAAGGAAGAATCATACAATCATAGAGATGGCAAGGAGCATGTTGAAAGATAAGAATCTATCAAATGAATATTAGGTTGAATTAGTAGCTTTTGTAGTTTATATATTGAATAGGAACCAACAAAGATTATGAGGAAAATAATTTCACAACAAGCATGAAGTGGTAAGCATCATATTGTTTCTCATTTTAGAGTATTTAGTTGTATTACATATGCACATGTGCCTAGAGAAACAATGAGTAAATATTATGATAAAAGTGAAAAATACATCTTTATTGGTTATGATGAACAATATAAGGCATATAAATTGTTTAATCCTATAACCAAGGAAGTCATTATAAGTAGAGATGTTGTATTCAAAGAAGAAGAATCTTGGGATGGCAAAATAGATAAGACAATTACAAGTACAATGGAAAAATTATAGGAAGACAAAAAAAAGAGTCAAGAAAACCAACGGGAACTAGGAGAACAATCAAATGAGCAAGAATCAACATCACAAGGAGAAAACTCAGAAAGCCAAGTTGGGCAAGGAGAATCATTAAGTCCACAAGTAAGTAATGACTCAAATCCTACACATCAATCATTCAGACTAAGACTATAATCTTGCAATAAATATATGATCAAGGAGATATGATAGATTTGCAATCTAATTTTTATTTATTTTCCCAAGATCCTATATATTTTGAAGATGCAATTAAGGAATAACATTGGATTAATGCAATGAATGATGAAATGAAATCTATTAAGAAAAATGAGACATGAAATCTAGTTGATTTACACAAGGATAAAGAATCCATAGGTGTGAAATGGATTTATAAAACTAAATATAAAGCCAATGTAGAAGTTGAAAAATATAAGGTAAGATTTGTAGCTAAGGGATTTGCACAAAAATATGGAATTGATTACAATGAAACATTTTCTCTGTAGAAAACTTGATACTGTTAGAATGGTACCAGAAACTGCAACTCAAAACAAATGGAAGGTTTGTCAAATGGATGTTAATTCAACTTTCTTGAATGGTTATATGGAAGAATAATTTTATGTGTAGAAACCACCAGGATATGAAGTAAAAGGATATGAAGACAAGGTTTACAGGTTGCAGAAGACACTTTATGGATTAAATCAAGCACCAAGAGCATGGTACAATAGGATAGTTTCATACATGATAGAGAATGGATTCAACAGAAGTACTAGTGAGCCTACACTGTAGACCAAATTTAATGAGAAAGGTCAAATTTTAATTGTTTTCTTGTATGTTAATGATTTGATCTTTACAAGAAATATTTCTATAAAAATGTTTAAATCTGCAATGACAAAAGAATTTGAGATGACAAATTTGGGATTGATGAAATATTTCCTTAGTATTGAAGTCATATAAAATGATAATGAGATTTTCATTTGTCAAAGTAAATATGCAAAATATGTATTGAGAAGGTATAAAATAATGAATTCTAGTCCAGTCTCTACACATGTGGTAGTAGGCACAAAACTAAGAAGATAATGAGACAAATTTTGATTCAACTATATTCAAAAAATTTGTAGGTAGTTTGATTTATCTTACACAAACTAGGCCAAACATAATGTATGGAGTTAGTTTGATTTCAAGATTCATGGATTCACCAAAGAACTCACATTCGCAAGCATGAAAAAGGTTGTTAAAGTATATTGTAGGATTGAATATTATGGCACAATGTATTCTACTTCATATTTTTTTCATTTGATTGGATATACAAATATTGACTTTACAAATAATATAGATGATATAAAGAGCACGACTGGATATGCATTTCATCTTGGAACATGTATTGTAGCATGGGTATCAAAGAAACAACCAATAGTGACAATCTCATTAGCAGAAATAGAAGATGTAGCAGTACATCGGTAGTATGTCAAGCGATTTGGATGTGAAGGATTTTGAAGTTCTTGAAGGATCTAATGCATGAGAAAAAGAGTCTACAACAATCTATTGTGACAATAAGTCCATCATTGCACTATCAAATATTCATGTTTTCTACAATAGAAAAAAAAACATTGATAGTAGATATCACTTCATTCGAGAATTGGTCAACAATATTGGAGAACTCATCCTACAACATTGCGATCAAAGGAGCAAATTACGAGATATATTCAAAAAGACATTAGTAGAAGAAAAATTTCAGTATTTGAAAGAAATTTTGTGCATTGTAAATACTTATGTAATTACTTATTGATAGTTGAAATTAGGGGTGGGTGTTGAAAATAGTAATTTCAATCAACATGCAATAAATGAAATTCTCCACCAACTACAATAAACTTTCCAACCTCCCCACCAACCTTCTAGAATACTCGATTGAAAAACATGTGAGCCAAATGATTCCGAAATTTCCAAAGACCTCCCTAAAATGGAGGTGAATGTAATTGTTTGAGACAAGAGAAGGAAATAAAATCTATTCTTGCTTGTGGCTTAGCACATCAGTTCTTTTCTTCTTCTTTTTTTCTCTGCCTCTGCCCACCAACAATGTCAAGCAAGCAAACATCCACAAATTATCGCGAACACGAGTTTACTCATAATAACATCTCGTGTATACAAAAACCCAAGATTGTTAACCAGAGACTGGAGCAAAGGCGCGCTTTGGTTTAATGGCGGTTTAATGTTGCGTCGTATTTGTTTCGGCAATAATATTTAAAAGCTCAAATCTTCTACCCTCACATGTCATGCGGTTCCACAAATTTAACGGGCCACTCTTGTCAAGAATCATGTTCAATAACTTATATAACATATACATACAAAGTGTGATATTTTTAACAAAACCAAGAGGCAAAAGATGGCTGAAAATCAAGAGTCCATAGTGTGAAATTGTTGAGATTAGATGACAACCATTCCTCTTGTTGTGGATCAAGATCCTATTATTCACAACATTGTAAAAACACTTTAGTTAGAATATGGATAGGAACGCATTAATGAATTCAGTTTTGTGAGAATGCTATAAATCCATGTATGCCCATTGAGGCTAAACACACAAGAAAAATAGAGTTGTAAGAGGAAGAGCTGTGCTGATTGTAATTTCCAGATTTGAACAATAAGATAATCGATACCGTTGCTCCGTGGATGTTTCCCTCTCGAGGGTTTTACCACGTAAATCTGTGTTTATGGTTTGTGTCTTTTTTTGGCTATTTAATTTTGTTTACTCGCTTTATATTTTGCTGTGCTTAATCTTTTCGTGGCTATATAAGTTTCAATAAGTGGTATCAGAGCAAGGTTGGAGGGAGGCCACGAGGGGCGAGTTTGAAGGGCGAATTCATTCGCTGCGTTGAAGCGTGATGGCAAAGACACAGAGTGCTAAATTCGAGATCGAGAAATTTGACGGTAGCAATAACTTCGAGTTATGGAAGGTCAAGATGCGGGATATACTGTGTGTGCAGGGTGTTGTGAAGGCGCTCACAGGAAAGGCAAAGAAACCCGCGAGTATGGAAGATGATGACTGGGATGAGATGGAAACTCGTGCTCTCAGTGCTATTCGCCTATGTTTGGCCGACGATGTATTATTCAACATCGTGTCTGAAACAACAGCAGCAGGACTCTGGACAAAACTAGAAAGCTTGTATATGACTAAATCCTTGACGAATAGAATCCTCCTGAAGCGTCAGCTGTATACCTTGCGTATGAAGGAAGGTATGACAATTTCGGAACATTTAAATACTTTTAATACTCTTATTTGTAAATTGGACAGCACGGGTGACAAAATTTCGAATGAAGATAAGACGGTAACATTATTAAGTTCTCTGCCTGAATCTTGGGATCATTTTGTAACCTCTATTAGTTTTAGTTCTAAAGAGGTCATTAGCTTTGATGTTGTTGTTGGAGCTATGATATCTGAGGAAACTCGAAAGAGATCTTCTCTGGAAACTTCGACAACAGAAGTTATGATGGCCAGAGGCAGAACTACTGAGAGGGGACAGCATTCGAAGGGCCCAGCTAGATCCAAGTCGAAGGGCAAAAAGAGCAAGTTGAAGTGTTGGTTCTGTAACAAATCAGGACACCTCAAGAAAGATTGCTAGAAACGTAAAGAGGCATCTAAGGAGGAGGACTCTACAAAGGAGGCTAACATAGCCGAGAAGGACTCAGGTATGGTTGATGAGGTATTATCTACATCTATTGTCTCACAGTACCATTATGACTGGTTAATTGATTATGGGGCATCCCATCACATGTGTCTGCATAGGAATTGGTATTCTACATATCAATCTATTGATGATGGGGTAGTTTACATGGGTAATGATGTTACATGTAAAACTGTTGGGATAGGGAGTATCAAAATTAAAATGTATGATGGGATTGTTAGAACACGTGAGATGTGAGACATGTGCCTGACTTGAGAAAGAATCTGATATCTTTGGGAGTTCTGGATTCTAGTGGACATAAGGGTTCAGTTCAAGGTGGAGTTTTGAAGATATCAAAAGGTATCTTGATAGTCATGAAAGCTAACAGAGTCGGGAACTTGTATAAACTTGAAGGAAGGACAGAAATTGATCAAGCAGGAGTCGCATCAGAGGATGCAGGTGAATCCACTCGCTTATGGCATCAACGATTGGGTCATATAAGCGAGAAAGGAATTAAGGTACTTGCTGATCGTAAACTTCTTCCTAGTTTAAAAATTGTAGATTTAAAGTTCTGTGAGCATTGTGTTTATGGGAAACAAGCTAGACAGAAGTTTAAACCTGGAAAACATACAAGTAAAGGTATCCTAGACTATATTCATTCAGACCTATGGGGTCCAGCTCCGAAACTCTCATTTGGAGGATCATCATATTTTGTTAGTTTTATAGATGATTACTCGAGGAAAGTTTGGATCTATTTGTTAAAGAGGAAAGCTGATGTATTTAACACTTTTAAACAATTTAGAGCTTTGGTTGAAAAGAGCACAGGTAAATCCATTAAATGTCTTAGAACAGATAATGGAGGGGAATTTACTTCTAAGGAGTTTGAGAATTATTGCAAGAATGAAGGGATCGACAGGCATAAAACCACTGTGTACACTCCGCAGCAGAATGGCATTGCTGAACGCATGAATAGGACTCTTCTCGAGAGAGCAAGGAGCATGCTCAGTAATGCAAAGTTGCAGCAGGAATTGTGGGGAGAAGCTTTGCTTACAGCTTGTTACCTGGTTAATCGATCACCATCGACAACAATTGACTGCAAGATTCCACAAGAGGTATGGACAGGTCAACCATGTAATTATTCTAGTCTTAGAGTTTTTGGTTGTGATGCCTATGCACTTATTCCGAAGAGTCAGCGTTCCAAGTTAGATCCTAAGTCACAGAAATTAATCTTTGTTGGATATGGTGATGGTGTGAAGGGGTATAGATTATGGAATCCTACTGCCCATAAGATCATCATAAACAGAGATGTTATATTCGATGAAATTTCTCTCATGAAATCGGATGGAAAGAATGTTATGAAACAGGTTGATGTACCACAGTCACAGCAAATTAAATTTGATATACATTCATCCACGGGTGAAAATCATGAAGATGTTCGTGAGCAGGATATTCATGAGGAAATCACTCAGGAGGATGAGCAGATTGAAACACCTCAGGAAATTGAGGAAATACCACAACAAGCTCTACGAAGGTCTACACGGATCAGATCAGTTCCAAGCAGGTATGATGATTTTGTCACTTCTGTTGCTTTAATTTCTAATGAAGGAGAACCAAGTTGTTACGAAGAAGCAATAGAGGTTTCAGATAGTGACAAATGGAAACATGCCATGAAAGAGGAAATTGATGCTTTGATTAAAAACAAAACATGGGATCTAGTGGAACTTCCTAAGAACAGGAAAACGGTTGGTTGTAAGTGGGTATACAAGTTGAAGAAAAGTGCTGATGATGTTATTTCAAAGTACAAGGCGAGGCTGGTCGCAAAAGGGTTTTCTCAGGAAGCAGGTATTGACTTTCATGAGATTTTTTCACCAGTTGTAAAAATTGTTTCTATTCGTATGGTGTTAGCACTAGTTGCATTGCATAATCTTGAATTAGAGCAGCTAGATGTTAAAACTGCATTTCTACATGGAGATTTAGATGAGGAAATTTACATGGAACAACCGGAAGGGTTCGTTCAAAATCGCAACAAGAGGTTTGTTTGCAAACTCAAGAAATCATTGTATGGCTTGAAGCAGTCTTCAAGACAATGGTACAAGAAGTTTGATTCCTTCATGGTGAGCCATAATTTTACCAGGAGTGAATATGATCATTGTGTTTACTTTAAAAGGTTAGATAATGGCATGTTCATTATATTGGTATTGTATGTTGATGATATGCTTGTTGCAAGCAAGAGCATGGTTGATATCAGCAGGTTAAAGGCTCAGTTGGCTAGGACATTCGATATGAAGGATCTAGGAGCAGCAAGACAAATCTTGGGCATGGAGATACACAGAGACAAGACGAAAGGCAAGCTGTGGTTATCACAAGAGAAGTATGTGGAGAAAATACTTCAAAGATTCGATATGGATAAAGTGAAACCAGTGAATATCCCTTTAGCTTCGCATTTTAAACTTTCTTCAGGTTTGTGTCCTAGTAATGATGAAGAAAAGGAGTATATGTCTCGTGTACCGTATGCTAATGCAGTAGGAAGTTTGATGTATGCGATGGTTAGTACTAGACCAGATATTTCACATGCAGTTGGTGTTGTCAGTAGATACATGGCAAACCCAGGTAAAGAACATTGGGCAGCAGTGAAATGGGTGCTTCGGTATCTTAGAGGCACAAGCAGTTACTGTATCACTTTTGATGGTTGCAGTGATAAGGTTTGCGGTTATGTTGATTCTGATTTTGCAGGTGATTTGGACAAAAGAAGATCTACTTCAGGTTATGTCTTTACTCTTGCAGGTGGTCCTATTAGTTGGATGTCAAAGCTTCAAAGCATTGTTGCTTTATCCACTACGGAGGCAGAGTATGTATCTGCTTCACATGCTTGCAAAGAGGGAGTATGGTTAAAAGGTTTATTGGGTGAGTTAGGACAGTTTCAGAAAAGTGTAAAAATTTTCTGTGATAGTCAAAGTGCAATTTATTTGGCTAAGAATCCAGCTTACCATAGTAAGTCGAAACATATTCCAGTTAAATACCATTATGTAAGACATGTTGTTGATGAAGGACAGGTGATTCTTGATAAGGTCCACACTCAAAAGAATTGTGCAGACATGTTCACGAAACCGGTTATATTAGAGAAGCTGCGGTGGTGCTTGGCTTCTCTTGGCTTGCAAAAAAGGTGATGAGCAATGAGCAAGGTATCAGGTTAATTGTTGTCAAGGTGGAGATTGTTGAGATTAGATGACAACCATTCCTCTTGTTGTGGATCAAGATCCTATTATTCAGCTTGCTGTTGTAACAAGACAGCTTTAGTTAGAATATGGATAGGAACGCATTAATGAATTCAGTTTTGTGAGAATGCTATAAATCCATGTATGCCCATTGAGGCTAAACACACAAGAAAAATAGAGTTGTAAGAGGAAGAGCTGTGCTGATTGTAATTTCCAGATTTGAACAATAAGATAATCGATACCGTTGCTCCGTGGATGTTTCCCTCTCGAGGGTTTTACCACGTGGTTTATGGTTTCTTTTTTTTGGCTATTTAATTTTGTTTACTCTTTATATTTTGCTGTGCTTAATCTTTTCGGGCTATATAAGTTTCCACTTTTCCTAACAACAGAGTATCTTCGAAATCACAAAGAAAGATTGTTTTCCAGTTTATGGTGAGTATTTTTAAGGTTGTTTGCCTTTTTTTTATGTCTATTTAATTTGTTAACAAAACAATTAACACATGCAGTTTTAAACTAATGAAACACTTTATATTTTGCTGTGCTTAATCTTTTCGTGGCTATATAAGTTTCCAATAGAAATATTACTTTTCCTAACAACGATGTGAGTCCATCTTCGACTAATCACTGCAAAGATTGTTTTCAAGTCATAGCGATGGCTGAGTATTTTTAAGGTTGTTTGCCTTTTTTAATATTTATGTCCTCAGCATTTGCAGAGGAACTTTGTTTTGAGTTAAACTAATGAAACACTTAATTTATAATTTGAAGTTCTCTACCTGAAGAGAAGTTACTCGTGGCCCAAAACAAAGAGAATTGTAACATTTTGAACTGAAACATGGCGAAGAAAGAATCTTACCTCTGTTATTTTGGCTTCCGCGGCATTATCGATAGTAAATGCTGCAATAAAGCAAGGTGTTGCCAATGACTCGTAAATGGGCGCATCCAAATTCACCACTGTTGTGAGGCCGTGATTGTTCCGCTTGTTTCTTTCATTATATGGCTGTGATGGGTTTCCACCATGGCAGAGCGTAACTTGCCTCCACCATTAGACACTACAATTATACTATCAGATACAAATGCAGAACACCAAAAAGGAAAAATAATTTTGGCCTGCTCACAGCGTGGATTGAACGCGTGCAGCGCAAAAAGATAAGACTGATTCTCGAATTAGATAACTTGTTGATTAAGCAATTCCAGTCAAAAGTCGACAAATTCAAGATTTAATGTCTTTATTCAATACAAACTTTCGGCTTGATTCTGCTTGAATACAAACTACAAAACGCTCAAGCCGAAACACGTTCACACGCAAAATCTAAAAAGAACGTCGACGATTTCAACGGTCGGTGCATAACCACCCCGCACCTTAACATTTTTTGGTTGGCGCGTAACTGCCGGACAGTCAACGCCATACCCTGGAAAGCGTTTTTGTAGCATTATCTTGAAAACCTTTTTGAATGGAATATCTTTGAGTGGGGGTTAGGCTATTGTGTTTACATCCTATGGTGTCTCCACGGGCCCCCGTTTTCTTGTTTTCACTTCTTTAAGTACAGATGGTGCTAAGAACTAGCAATCGCACATGAAGTGTGCGATGTGAACATCGAAAGGAAGCAGTGTAGGGAGAATGGGGGAAGTATGTTTTTGATTATCTTGAAGGAAGGGAAAGAGCAAGGAAGCGGAGTATAGAAAATAAAGCGAAGCATTCTATATATATATATAAATATATATATATAGAAAGTGAAACTATTAAATACATGAACTAACCATTATGTATGAAATGTTATAGTAAAAGATTTGAATATATGAAAACCATTATAAATAATAGTAGAAGATATATGGAAAGCAAAACACTTCAGTGTATGAAGGAACCATATATCACATGTGACAGTAGAACGCTAGGACATAAGACAACCTTTTTATTTTTTACAAGAAAAGATAGATGTATAATGAACCATTGTATTATAGTCTGGGATATATACAATCTAAAACCCTTCAATACATGAACGAGAATAGTGAACCAATGGAAGGTGAGAGGGTGTCACAGGAAAAAAGAAACACAAGAAAGAAATTGCACGGGACGGGGGAAGGAGCGGAGCGGGCAAGGTCAAGAGGGCGGTTGCCATAGAAGCTAAGGAGGTAGGCACCAGGGTGGGGGAGGGAGGAAGGGGTTGGAGATGGAGTTCTTTACTTATGCGGAATTGGAGGAGGGGGCAATGGAAATTTTGGAGTAACACTCGAAGGATAAAGTCGAGAGATTCGAATGTCACACAAGGAAGGAACTCTTGATAATGCAATAAAAATAAGTCCAGGTCTTTCGGTGGATCCAATGTCAATAGAAGCTCGAGGAAGGGTGAGCCATTGAGATTTGTGGATAGATAAAGCCCAAGCCATTTCTAAAGGCAATTGTCTACGACAACCTCTTGAAATGGGGGGAATGGGGACATGGGAGGGATTAGAGGGATCCCACGGAGGACCAGTATACCGATCGAAGTTGACAACAACGAAAGAAGGAAAAGAAAGTGGAGCGGAGGAAGGGAAATAGATAATGTCAACGCTAGTACCAAATGTGCCATTAACAAGGCCTATAGCAACCCATAAATTAGCAGAAAGCATGATTTTTTGGTTTTTGCAAAGGAGAACTTTTTGTTCAAGCTGGTCATCATCGGGATCATGAGAGTCATTCCTTTTTGTATTTAGATCAATGGACAAGGCAATTGGAGAATTGATTACCTTCAACATCTGTAAATCATGGTTTTCAACATGTACATTTGTCGAAATAAGGTGGGGGCACTGTGGAAGTTTTCAAGTTCTTGTTCCGAGAGGCAGGAATTTGTGCGAGACGTCAATATCTCCCTATCTGGAAGAGTGGGAACACCATTCCAGATGTTATGAAGCAAGTTGTGAAAGGAAACCAGAGCTGCAGTAGAGCCCTCTTGCCTAAATACAGATCTCAAGGATATTGAATTAGGAAATGTGTGTCAAAGGGATGCACCGTAGGAAATGCTGAAATAGAGTGGAATGTCTAGCACGAGCGGAAGTTGACCAACATATCTAACTAGAATCATGGATCTATTTCCAAACGAGGAAGTCCGAAAATGTAGAAACGCCCCACGAAGACGGTAGTCAGTTTTTGTAAGAAGTTTAGGGCCAATGAAACTCATTTCATCAATAAAAATGTATCTGATATCTTTTAATGAGTCTTGGAAGGAGGACAAATCTTTGCCTTCAAGGGGTTTCAATTCTCTGATGGGGATTCGGAGGCAAGAATGAACGATTGATGATGAAATGTTAAAAGCAACCACTCTAGTAGGGGCTAGTAAAAGAAGGGGTGAAGCGACCGAGCTTGCGAGGGAGGAGAAGGTAGATTTGAGAGAGTGGATGAGGAATGCCTTTCCTGTTCCTGTAGTGCCTTGAATAATGAGATGAATGGGTGACAGGTTTTCCTTAGAAGAAAAGTGGTGGAGAATTGTGTCAAAAGCTAGTTGTTGGTCATCGCTCAAAGGAGATGGTGAGGAGGAGGTGGAGGGACTTGTATGGGGAGGGAAATATTCAGCCTTATTTCTTTCGATAAAAGAAGGTGCGATGTCGATAAGCTCAAGCAGAATGTTATGGTAGGACCAATCATGAAGGGAGTCAAATTCTCGGAGGCCCAGCATATGGAGGTGGTCAAGACCTTTTGTTTGTCCCGGACAGAGTCCCGCCAAAAGCTAACATTCATAGATGTGTTTTGTTGCTTGCATGGTGTCTGTGTCAGAGTTGGACGAGGCATCTTGAACATCGGCGGGTTCTGTGTCATTCTTCTAACATGCCACGGTTTGTACGAATTCTTGAAGAGGTGCCAATTAGAGGAAACAATATCTGGTGAAGAATGATTATCTGAAGGAATGTTGCAGAAATATTCGTACAATAAGAGTTTAGACCAACAGAAAAGCTAGGAAGCATCTGTATTTTCTGGTGGAATGACAAAAAACCTTGGGTACACTCGAACAATTGCTAGTGGAGTTCGTTGTTTCCATTTTTCATCCTTTATGTATTTGTTGTAACTCCAATCTCGAGAAATATGGATAAGGGAAAGGGACTCCATTGATGGAGGGTGCAAAAGTTGTGTTGTTTCTTGTGCTTGAGAATATGATGCGAAAGGTGTCGGAGTATTTTCTTCCCCACATTCAAATAGACGATTTGACGGCTGGACATAACAAGAGGCAGTTTGAGAAGCATGTGACAAGCTTCTTGTGCACTGATTCTGGCATGTGTTCAGATGTTTGAGGGTTCTAAGCAAAAACATACTGATCAAAGTATTGTTTTGTTGTGTTGACAGAAATAACGTCATTCTAATTAATTGCCTCAACATTAGGGGCTCCCTCAAGCTAAAGGAAACTGTGAACATGTGCGACCCTCTATGTTGCCATTGTTACCTAAAGGAAGACGGCTGTTAGAAAGGAAGAAACAAAGCAAAATGGAAAATGCGAAAATTGAATATCTTTACCTGTACCAATAGTCCTTGGCCCCAAGGTGTTTCTGTAGCACCTCCTCACGGAATATTGTGAACCTCTAGTGTAAGTAAGCAGTAACACGGTGGGGGTGGTTGATAATGTTGAGTGTTCTGAATCTTTGTGAGCATTGAGGATCGAGGGGTGGAGCACCTAGCATACATTTATGAAGATTAGGCCAATTAGTATCTGCAACAGTAAGAGTGAAGAAAAATGTCGGTGTGCCTAACTGTTCAACCATGTCTGAGATTTCCCCTCTACTTTTTACCCAGAAGGAGAGTGTTCCGTGGAGGTTATTTCCAAAGCGCATTAGGATATTTGTAAGGGAGTATGTTGGGTTTTTCAACAATTTTTTTGGAGCTCCGCTATAGTTGTTGGTATGTCATTTTCCAGGTTTTGCTCTATGAAAACGACGGCCGTGTAGATTGGCTCCTATTGGCACATGATGAGGTTAAGCAAAAAGTATCAAAACCAAGGGTGGGAACCAAAGTGGTCATCATGGTAACGGATGAAATGGAGGGTGTATTCGTGAAAATAGTAAATTTTGAGTGTGCACGAATATTAAAAGTGAAGGAACATTGCACTAGCAAAGCACATTCAATGAAATTTTTAAATACAGTAAAATGTCTCATGTCATTACGATATAAATGATCATTACAACTAAATCTTTTTCAAGCGAGAAGAGTTAGGAGTTTCAATTATTTATATTCATTGAAGTAGAGTTTCCGCAGAACAAACACAAGCCAAAAATTTATATATATTGATATTCATTAAAGACGAGTTTCCATAAACAAACACAAAGCAAAAAGATCATGTGAAATAAAGTTCCTTGCAAGGGGGATAGCACATAAAGAGGCCAAGAGAGGTCAATATGGGGAGAATATCAACGCATGGAAGCTACTATACTTTTACATCAACATCATTCAGGGATGGGATGCCGTAGCTTCGCGCTTACGCAAAATTAATAATGACACATTTTAACTATTTTTTCCCGTGGTATGTTTCAATTTTGATGGAAAGTGTAAATTGAAATTCTCAGCCTATAATTTGGTCTGCAATCTCGGATGTCACATCATCATCGATGCTTAAAAAGTGCAAGTATTTAGCTTTGACGCACATTATATTCTCTGTGGTCTCATCAAATGCAGTTATGGATTGAAGTTCCCCTGTGCCGACTTTCAAAGTGACACGGAGTGCATACCTGTAGTCACATTTTTGGACAACAACATTACATTTCCACAAAACCAGGTCCCGTTTTCCAATTCTTGCACTTTCTTTCGACATTGTTTACCATCTTTCACAGTAGGGCAGGCCAAGTAATAAAAATTGTCCAATGCAATGTCTGTGATTATTTCTGAATTTACGCAGCCCATTCATTTTTTTCTATGTTACCCATTTGCGAGAACTCCGAGCTATTATTGGCGAGAGAGGAGAAGGCGGTGGAGGGCCTAGGACCTTGTTTGTGATGTTGGAAATATGCATGTGATGCATATTTAATTCCAACTATAGCTTTTTTAGGAAAGCTAATTTTAGCTTTAGTTTGCTTTAGTTAAGTTAGCTTTATCTTATTTTTATCATTAGATTTAAATCAAATAAATCTGTTTTAAATCATGCATAGCATGCAACCGGTTTAAAGCATGAGTTTAGATTTAGAATGCTCGATTGAAGAGCTGTTAGTGGGTGAGTTATTCTATTTAAATAACAGCAATTGTAATTGCTTTGTATGCACACACAAAGGTGTGAAATTTGCACAAGGAAGGATGTGCATTGAAAGCACACAAATGCACGCACACTTGATTGTAAAGAGCTGAAGCTCGAGTATGATGAAGCTTTTATTAATGGAGATTATGCACAGCAGTGCTGATTCGAATATTCATATGTTTATGCAAGTTATTTAAGTATTCTGTTTATTTCTTTTATCTTGTTTGTTGTATAAGACCGCAGATTTTCTACAAATTGGTATCGAGCAAGGTTATTCCAGCAGCTTATTAAATTGGTAGCAAGCTATGGCTTCTACATCCGGTATGCTGAGACACCGCAATTTAATGGAAAGAATTACGAATACTGTGGTCGTTGACCATGAAGGCGCTATTCGAGATCTCAAGACGTGTGGGAGATCGTTGAAGATGGGTACACAGAGCCCGCAAATGCAGCAGATATATTGCACTTTCTCAAGCGAGAGAAAGATACTTTGAAGGAGTTACGAAAGAAGGATGGCAAAGCTCTTTTCTATATTCATCGAGCAATGTATGAAAGCATTCTTCCAAGAGTGGCAAAGAGCCGGTCAAGCAAAGACTCGCATGGGATACTTTACAAGTTGCATATCAAGGTAAGGAGAAAGTAAAAACCGCCAAGCTACAATTACTTCGTAGAGATTTTGAGAATTTAGCAATGAAAGATTTAGATTCTCAGAGAATCCTTTTTACTTATGTAGTTGGCTTAGTCAATCAAATCAAATCTCATGGTGAGACTCTTGAGGACAGAAGGATTATTGAAAAATTGCTTAGAAGTTTGCCTACGAAATTTGATCCTTTAGTTGTTGCTATTGAAGAAACTAAGGATCTGAGTCAGTTTTCTATTGATGAGTTGCATGCATCACTAATCAATCATGAACAGAGGATGAATAGATCACATGCAAGTGTAGATCGGCTTTTGCATCTCGAGACGAGGTAGTCGTGGCAAAAGAAGAGGAAGTTTCAGCCCAAGAGGCAGAGGAAGAAGTCCATCCAGAGGACGTGGCAGCAGTTCATCATACTCAAGTGGAAGAGGACATAATCAAGAACAGAGTTATGGTCAGAGACAAGATAAGTCTCATGTTCAGTGTCATTATTGCAAGAAGTACGGGCACTATGCTTATGATTGCAAGAAAAAGCAATATGATCAAGAGAGACAAAATCAAAATCAGGTTGGAAGTTCTATTTCTAAACCTATGTTTATTGCATGCACAAGGATTGCTGAAGCAATACCTTCTTTATCCCCTATTGAATGTAATTTGTCAAAAGAGAGTCCATGTGATGTATGGTATTTAGATTCAGGTTACAGTAATCACATGACAGGTAATCTAGATTTGTTTTCTAGTTTGGATGATTCAGTTAAGAGTGATGTAACTCTTGGAAATAATAATATTGTGTCTGTGAAAGGAAAAGGAACGGTTAGTATTCTAACAAGACAGGGGGAGCAAACAAGTATGCAAGATGTTTACTATGTTGCGGGTTTGAAACATAACCTTATGAGTATTGGACAACTGGTACAAAAAGGATACCGAGTCTATATGGAAGACAATGAGTGCGTGATTGTGGACAAAGCTCCTAGCACTCAGTTGATTGCAAAAGTGAAGATGAGCAGCAATAGGATGTTTCCATTGATTTTGAAACCTGGAAAGAAGAAGAAATCAGATCTGTTTGCAGCAAAGTCATGTGTTAAGCCAAATGAGTCTTTTGTTGAGTCCTGCACTCAAACAGATGAGTCCTGCGCCAATAAAAATCAAGTCTGCGCTGAAGGAACACAATCATCTTTTCATTCAGTTATGAAGGATGAAACATGGCTTTGGCATCTAAGGTATGGACATTTGAATTTTGGAGGTTTGAATTTATTATATAGAAAAAATATGGTTAAAGGTTTGCCATTGATTCGAAACCGAAAGGGTATGTGAAGGTTGTATTTTGGGAAAGCAACACGAGATTCATTCCCAGTTGGCAAAATAAAAGAGAAACAAGTGCACCACTTGAGATTGTACATTCAGATTTATGTGGACCTATGCGAGACACTTCTATTGGAGGTTGTATTTATTTTATGACATTCATTGATGATTACACAAGGAAGACATGGGTTTATTTTCTGAGAAATAAATCAAATGCCTTTGATACATTTCAGCAGTTCAAGGCATTAGTGGAGAAGCAAAGTGGATACTACATCAAAGTTCTCGAACGGACGAGAGAGGTGAGTATGTTTCTAATGAGTTTATGAATTTTTGCAGATATCATGGTATACACAAGCAGTTTACTACTAGGTATACACCACAACAGAATGGTGTGGCAGAGAGGAAAAATAGAACCATCATGGAGATGGCGAGAAGCATGTTGAAGGCAAAACATCTTCCAAATGAGTATTGGGCGAATCAGTAGCAACTTCTGTTTATATTTTGAACAGGTGTCCAACGAAACTTGTTAGGAACATGGTTCCTCAACAAGCATGGACTAATAGGAAACACAGTGTTTCACATTTCAGAGTTTTTGGTTGTGTAGCATATGCACATGTACCTGATGAACTAAGGAAGAAGTTAGACAACAAAGGAGAAAAATGTATTTTTGTTGGGTATTCAGAGAATACAAAAGCATACAAGTTGTACAATCCAGTCACTGGAAAGGTTGTGATCAGCAGGGATGTACAGTTTATTGAGAATGAAGCATGGGATGGAAGTATAGAAAAATTCAGTGAGTATAGCAACAGCTATTCCACATGATGATATGGCAGATGAAACTTTAGAGGAACAAGCTAATGTATCTACAAATCTTGGACATGCACCACAAGTTGTAGCACAAGCTACACCTCCATCTACAGTCAGAGGTCACCAAGATTTCAGCCATCTTCAACCATGCAAGAGACACCACAGAGAACACCAAAAGCTACTCCATCACCAAGTAAGTAGTCCATCATTGAATACTCCCTACGCAGCGGAAAACAAGAAGTCTAAGTGAGATTTATAATGTTGATACAACTAATTCATTTTCAGTTTTTGCATTATTTTCTCAAGCTGCAGATCCAGTATATTACGAAGAGGCTATAAAGAATGAAGTTTGGGAAAAAGCCATGGATGATGAGATTGATGCTATAGAGAAGAATCAAACATGGGAGCTAATGGATCTTCCAAAAGGAAAGGACGTGATAGGAGTCAAGTGGGTCTACAAGACAAAATACAATGCTGATGGAAAAGTACAAAAGCACAAAGCAAGGCTGGTTGCAAGAGGTTTTACGCAGCAATATGGAGTTGACTACAATGAAACATTTGCACCAGTAGCACGTTTGGATACGATAAGAATGGTTTTAGCAATTGCAGCTCAAAACAAATGGCCTATTTATCAGATGGATGTTAAATCAGCATTCTTAAATGGATTCCTTGAAGAGGAAGTTTATGTAAATCAGCCAGAAGGTTATGAGATTGAAGGTCATGAAGGAAAAGTATACAGATTGAAGAAAGCACTCTATGGTCTCAAGCAAGCACCTAGAGCTTGGTACAACAGAATAGATTCTTATTTGATTGAGAATGGTTTCAGTAGGAGCAGTAACAGTGAGCCTACCTTATACACCAAGATAAATGAGCAAGGTAAAATTTTAATTGTTTGTTTATATGTAGATGATTTGATCATTACTGGAAATCTATCTACAGAGTCATTCAAATCAGCCATGAAGAAGGAGTTTGAGATGACAGATCTTGGTCTTATGCATTACTTTTTGGGTATTGAAGTTCAACAATCAGAAGGTAAAGTTTTTATCTCACAAGCAAAGTATGCAAGTGACGTTTTGAAAAGGTTTAACATGTTGAATTGTAAGCCAGCACCAACACCAGTTGCAGTAGGTTTGAAGTTGAGCAAAGAGGATGAAGGATCATTTGTGGATCCAACATTGTTTAAAAAGTTGGTTGGAAGTCTTATGTATTTGACGGCCACAAGGCCTGATATCATGTATGGTGTAAGCCTCATATCAAGGTTCATGGAATCTCCAAAAGATTCACATTGGCAAGCTGGAAAAAGAATTTTGAGGTATGTACGTGGAACAAGAAATTATGGAATTCTTTATTCAAGTTCAGATGAGTTCAAACTCATTGGTTTTACAGATAGTGACAATGCTGGAAGTATAGATGATCGGAAAAGTACATCCGGCTATACTTTTCACTTTGGAACAGGAGTGGTTTCATGGGCATCAAAGAAGCAGCCCATTGTCACGTTATCTTCAGCAGAAGCAGAGTATGTAGCAGCAACAGGAGCAGCATGTCAAGCTGTTTGGATGAGAAGAGTGTTGACAGATTTACAACAGAAACAAGTGGAAGCTACACAGATTTTTTGTGACAACAACTCAGCCATAGCGTTGTCCAAAAATCATGTTTTTCATAAGAGGAGCAAGCATATTGATACGAGGTATCATTTCATCAGGGAGCTGGTAAACAACAAGGAAATTCATCTTGAATTTTGTAGATCTAAAGATCAGTTTGCAGACATTTTTACAAAAGCTTTAGCAAAAGAAGTTTTTGAATATTTGAGAGATTGTTTGGGAGTATGTGATCCTGCACATGGCAGATCTGAAAAAGCAAACACAACTCTAGAAGAGTGAAAGCTACAGCTTTGAAATTAAGGGGAGTGTTGGAAATATGCATGTGATGCATATTTAATTCCAACTATAGCTTTTTTAGGAAAGCTAATTTTAGCTTTAGTTTGCTTTAGTTAAGTTAGCTTTATCTTATTTTTATCATTAGATTTAAATCAAATAAATCTGCAAAAATCATGCATAGCATGCAATTAATTTTAAAGCATGAGTTTAGATTTAGAATGCTCGATTGAAGAGCTGTTAGTGGGTGAGTTATTCTATTTAAATAACAGCAATTGTAATTGCTTTGTATGCACACACAAAGGTGTGAAATTTGCACAAGGAAGGATGTGCATTGAAAGCACACAATTGCACGCACAAACTTGATTGTAAAGAGCTGAAGCTCGAGTATGATGAAGCTTTTATTAATGGAGATTATGCACAGCAAGTGCTGATTCGAATATTCATATGTTTATGCAAGTTATTTAAGTATTCTGTTTATTTCTTTTATCTTGTTTGTTGATAAGACTGCAGATTTTCTACATGTGATAGACGCTGTGGGGACATTTGAAAGCATTAGATGCAGCCCATTCTTGCAGCGAGGCACTTTTAGGAATCACCGGGTTGACAAACCATTTTGTAGTGGATATAGTATCAAGAGATGTTCCGTTGAAGCTGGAAACATGTCGTGCAGTTTTAAGAGCAAGCACTGGTTTCTGCGGAATGGAGAGGAAGCCTTCTAGCTCTTCACCAAGAGCAATTAAATGCTGACCCCACAAAGTGACGGAAATACCATATGCCGACATGTATTTAAGTTGCACTGTCCTCTTCACCGTTTCTGTCCGATCATGTCTGCGAATGGTGGATCGCGGAGAAATAACAAGAACCAACCCCAATGAGGTCGACAAAAAAACCAACAGGTCTTCTAGCTATTTATTTGACGGGGAGAAAGTGGAAGTGGTGCAAAGGTATGATTTCGTTGTTCACATGCAAAGGGGAACAGTGGATGTTGCCAACAAGAAACTTTCCAGCGAGTTGTTGAGGTTGTTGAAATTTTCTTTTGATTTTCCAATTCTACCAGTTAGAGATGGTGTACAATTTTTTAGTTTCTATCTTGTCATAAAACATTTCTGCAGTCTCATTGAAACAAGTGACACGGATTTCCCCACCTTTGTTGTCCACGAAATCGAAGCCAAAGAAACAGCCGTTGCCGTTATCATTATTGTATGTTCGCATGGAGTTATTTGCCAGTGTTCACCCCTCAATAGACCAAACCCGCATGGTCGTGTTCAAGTCGTCTATGAAAATGGCCTTCGACGAAGATTTTGAGGAAGCCTATATCTTCTGAGGCGATGTTTGTGGGAACAAAGTCTTGGAGGCGGTGTTACTTAATTTCTCCTTTTTAACGAATAGGCGCTGTTTACGTCACAAGGTTTGAGTTAATAAAGTTTGGTTCAAGTTCAGCAGTGGATGAAGATGAGAAAAAAGTCTTAAAGTTTAAACAAATGAATTTTTTATCATTTTAATTTTCTAAGAAAATGCATAAATATGTCACAGAGAGAGGAGAGAATTTTCCATCCTCTGCTTTCCCTAAGTGTTCATATATATACATATAATATGTATGTGTGTGTGAATTCCAGTCAAAAGTTTCCTCTGTAAAAATAATGGGTAAAGTTCGAGCTCATGTTCAGAAATTGCAAGGATAAAGTTAAGCAAAGTTTGGACTTTTTGAATAACATTTTCCATACCTTGCGACATAGGTTTACAGACTCAAACTCAGACTCAGACTAGTCATAAACTACTCGGTCAATTAAAAAAAATCTAAACTTACTAATTTTTACACCAAATTCAAAATTCAATAAAAAAATGTGATTCTTATGTATCCTCAGCGAAACAATTGGAGTACAGATAGTAAAGCTCTTTATTGTATATGTTGTTTTTAATATACACAAACGCAGTTCAAATGACATCATTACATATGTAAAAAAATTTAGCTAACTATTAACTAAATTTAACATTTTTCAAGTCAAAAGCATGAAAACCTGATTTTATCGTTCTAGAAACTCTGGTACGTGTAGATAAGAAGGCTTGGCAAACTTCTTGGACATCATAAAAAGATTGAATTGCTGAGGATGGTACAGACTTGCAATTTCCAATTTTAAAATTGTTCTGCACAAAAATAAAATAGCAACTGGTAAGCCTTAAATAGACTTTGGCTCATCTAATCCGCTTCCCCAATTTTAGAGAATCTGAAGATTAAGATGTATACAACTGTGCCTGATTTCAAATTTGACAGATTGAGTTGATTGAAAGTGGACCAAATGAGGTGTTACTCGTTCTCTTGTCTAGTAATCAGAAATCTTAAGTTCCATAGCTTGACAGATTGCAAAAGCATGTATCATATATTTGACACTAATGAATACTTAGTATACATGGTTCATGTGCCTCGGTATTCATCAAACTGATCCCTTCAAAGACAATCTGTTTACCCGCAACATTAAGATAAGGAACCATATTATGTGCCTGAATAGCACCGGTAACGAAAATTCACTACTACTTTGTTCCTCGATAAAACTATGTCAAATTGACAGTGATTAGATTCCTGGGTGCTTAAACTTGTAAGTAGACATCATTTTTTTATTCAAGGTCCAAATTATTAATATAGCTCGTATGGTACTTGAGTAGTCAATTTACTTATTCCATTGGAAGCACAAAGTCTATTGTCTAGATACATGAAAGAGGGATATAATAAATATTCAGAGTTGGCAAACCTATATGGCTTGTTTATTGATAATTGCATACTTTCCATCAATCTTGAACTAAAACTGCAGATGATCTTTTTTACAAAAATAAGATACCCCTTCATCAAATTTTAAACCTTGGCATAATGAGTAAACTCTTAGATTTTCCATATGAGGAAAATATCGGCCATTTCAGGTTCAGAAAGCACACTGTTTTTGAAAGCTTAATAAATCGGCAGCGAAAGCGTGACAAAAAATAAACACAAACAACACCAACAAGTTGAAATTGGATATTCCCTAAGCCCCAAGCAAAAGAGCAAAGATGCATGCTTATCGCAACTTCTGACAAAAACCTTCGTTTCCAAGTAGCTGTAAAAAAGCCAACCCACCAACTGCTGCACAGTCACGCAAAGAAGAAATTAGGCTCCTATTATCCATATGGAGGTGGACATAAGATAAGAAAAACAAGATTTCATTTATTTACAAAAAAAACTAATAAAGGTCTGTCTTAATGTTTTGGTTGACCCCAGCTTGCTTAAGCCTTATAAACTGAACTCAGCCTCTACAATGAAGTTGAGCGGGCTTCTTTCAGCCCTTAATGTGCCAAGAAATATACAGCAGAGAGGATTCATTTGTTGAGTTTGTTCTTTTAAAAAAGATGCATCTTATAATATATATTATATATCATACTGCACAAGAGGAACACTACATACAAACTAGATACATTTAAAAAGGAAAGCCTATTCGACCACCTGTTATGACACACTGTCAGCCGTTAAAGTAACCAAATTATTTGTCAGCAATGAGGCCACAACCAAAAAGTATACGGTCAAACCATGTAAAGAGGCGTAACACTATTTCATTATCAATAACAGAGTAAGATGTCAGTTAAAATGAAGAACATAATCACACAATTTAGAAAGAATGGAAGTTAGAATGAAGAACAGAATAACAGAAAATAGAAAATAACCATTATTCCAGGTAAATCCCAAATCATTTGCAAACAAATGTGAATTAAATAGATAAGTAAACCATTTCAAAAGCACCCAAACTTTGGCCCAGTATGGAAGCCAGAATAAAGCAACAAAAAAAAACACAAAAACATACATCGGCGCACGCATATGCAGTTCCCAACAGACCCGGACAGGAAGGTATATGTCCACCACCGCCTTCACATAGGCCTCTCAACTACGCAAAGCAACCTGTTAAAACCAATGACAGAAAAATAAATAACCGGGTTAGCCTATTATTTGGGAACGGTTTTTTCATTCACGAAGGCAACAAGAAATCAAAACCCACCACTCAACAGATCCACACAAAAACTAGAACAACGACGACACCTTGGAAAAAGCTAGAAAATCCAACCTTTACACAAATATTTATAGCCAGGTGCGCGCAAATCCAGTCGCAACCTTCCTTTCCATATTTCTGGTTTTTCGGATAACACTCCACCTCTTCTACGTACAGTCCGACCGCCACCCCCTCCCCTCCGACGTATCCCTACGTCTGCTTACACCCTACAAAAACAATACCAAACCCTTAATACCATTCACTAGAAATTTCACATTCAGGAAATGTTAACTCCCTCCCCATGCAATGTATTACATTTCCACTATCATTCTACCACAAAATACCTCTCTTCAGTTCTGCTTTGTCCTTGTGAGTCGTCACTGACTTGAACTCTGCACCCTCTCTCTCCTCTACACCTCGGAGGAACCGCCTTCTTTGTAGAAAATCTGCAGTCTTATACAACAAACAACATAAAATAAATAAAAAAATACTTAAATAACTTGCATAAACATATGAATATTCGAACCAGCACTGTTCTGTGCATAATCTCCATTAATAAAAGCTTCATCATACTCAGAGCTTCAGCTCTTTACAATCAAGTTGTGCGTGCAGCTGTGTGCTTTCAATGCACATCCTTCCTTGCTTGTGCAGATTTCACACCTTTGTGTGTGCATACAAAGCAATTACAATTGCTGTTATTTAAATAGAATAACTCACCCACTAACAGCTCTTCAACTGAGCATTCTAAATCTAAACTCATGCTTTAAAACAATTGCATGCTATGCATGATTTAAAACAGATTTATTTGAATTAAATCTAATGATAAAAATAAGATAAAGCTAACTTAACTAAAGAAAACTAAAACAAGACTAAAGCTAAAATTAGCTTTTCTAAAAAAAAGCTACGGTTGGAATTAAATATGCATCACATGCATATTTCCAACACTCCCCCTTAATTTCAAACTATAGCTTTCACTCTTCTAGAGTTGTGTTTGCTTTTTCAGATCTGCCATGTGCAGGATCACAAACTCCCAAACAATCTCTCAAATATTCGAAAACTTCTTTTGCTAAAGCCTTTGTAAAAATGTCTGCAAATTGATCTTTGGATCTACAAAATTCAAGATGAATTTCCTTGTTGTTTACTAGCTCCTTGATGAAATGATACCTCGTATCAATATGCTTGCTCCTCTTATGAAAAACATGATTTTTGGACAACGCTATGGCTGAGTTGTTGTCACAAAAAATCTGTGTAGCTTCCTCTTGTTTCTATTGTAAATCTGTCAACACTCTTCTCATCCAAACAGCTTGACATGCTGCTCCTGTTGCTGCTACATACTTTGCTTCTGCTGAAGATAACGTGACAATGGGCTACTTCTTTGATGCCCATGAAACCACTCTGTTCCAAAGTGAAAAGTATAGCCGGATGTGCTTTTCCGATCATCTATACTTCCAGCATTGTCACTATCTGTATAACCAATGAGTTTGAACTCATCTGAACTTGAATAAAGAATTCCATAATTTCTTGTTCCACGTACATACCTCAAAATTCTTTTTCCAGCTTGCCAATGTGAATCTTTTGGAGATTCCATGAACCTTGTTATGAGGCTCACACCATACATGATATCAGGACCTTGTGGCCATCAAATACATAAGACTTCCAACCAACTTTTTAAACAATGTTGGATCCACAAATGATCCTTCATCCTCTTTGCTCAACTTCAAACCTACTGCAACTGGTGTTGGTACTAGCTTACAATTCAACATGTTAAACCTTTTCAAAACGTCACTTGCATACTTTGCTTGTGAGATAAAAACTTCACTTTCTGATTGTTGAACTTCAATACCCAAAAAATAATGCATAAGACCAAGATCTGTCATCTCAAACTCCTTCTTCATGGCTGATTTGAATGACTCTATAGATAGATTTCCAGTAATGATCAAATCATCTACATATAAACAAACAATTAAAATTTTACCTTGTTCATTTATCTTGGTGTATAAGGTAGGCTCACTACTGCTCCTACTAAAACCATTCTCAATCAAATAAGAATCTATTCTGCTGTACCAAGCTCTAGGTGCTTGCTTGAGACCATAGAGCGCTTTCTTCAATCTGTATACTTTTCCTTCATGACCTTCAATCTCATAACCTTCTAGCTGATTTACATAAACTTCCTCTTCAAGGAATCCATTTAAGAATGTTGATTTAACATCCATCTAATAAATAGGCCATTTGTTTTGAGCTGCAATTGCTAAAACCATTCTTACCATATCCAAACGTGCTACTGGTGCAAATGTTTCGTTGTAGTCAACTCCATATTGCTGCGTAAAACCTCTTGCAACCAGCCTTGCTTTGTGCTTCTATACTTTTCCATCAGCATTGTATTTTGTCTTGTAGACCCACTTGACTCCTATCACGTCCTTTCCTTTTGGAAGATCCATTAGCTCCCATGTCTGATTCTTCTCTATAGCATCAATCTCATCATCCATGGCTTTTTCCCAAACTTCATTCTTTATAGCCTCTTCGTAATATACTGGATCTGCAGCTTGAGAAAATAATGCAAAAACTGAAAATGAATTAGTTGTATCAACATTATAAATCTCACTTAGACTTCTTGTTTTCCGCTGCGTAGGAGCATTTGATGCAGGACTACTTTTTGGTGATGGAGTAGCTTCTGGTGTTCCCTGTGGTGTCTCTTGCATGGCTGAAGATGGCTGAAATCTTGGTGACCTCCTGACTGTAGATGGCGGTGTAGCTTGTGCTACAACTTGTGGTGCATGTCCAAGATTTGTAGATACAGTAGCTTGTTGCTCTAAAGTTTCATCTGTCATATCATCATGCGGAATAGATGTTGCTATACTCACTGTTTTCTCTATACTTCCATCCCATGCTTCATTCTCAATAAACTGTACATCCCTGCTGATCACAACCTTTCCAGTGACTGGATTGTACAACTTGTATGCTTTTGTATTCTCTGAATACCCAACAAAAATACATTTTTCTCCTTTGTTGTCTAACTTCTTCCTTAGCTCATCAGGTACATGTGCATATGCTACACAACCAAAAACTCTGAAATGTGAAACACTTGTGTTTCCTATTAGTCCATGCTTGTTGAGGAACCATGTTCCTAACAAGTTTTGTTGGACACCTGTTCAAAATATAAACAAAAGTTTGCTACTGCTTCTTCCCAATAATCATTTGGAAGATGTTTTGCCTTCAACATGCTTCTCACCATCTCCATGATGGTTCTATTTTTCCTCTCTGCCACACCATTCTGTTGTGGTGTATACCTGGTAGTAAATTGCTTGTGTATACCATGATATCTACAAAAATTCATAAACTCATTAGAAACATACTCACCTCCTCTATCCATTCAGAACTTTGATGTAGTATCCACTTTGCTTCTCCACTAATGCCTTGAACTGATGAAATGTATCAAAGGCATCTGATTTATTTCTCATAAAAATAAACCCATGTCTTCCTTGTGTAATCATCAATGAATGTCATAAAATAAATACAACCTCCAATAGAAGTTATCGCATAGGTCCACATAAATCTGAATGTACAATCTCAAGTGGTGCACTTGCTCTTGCTGTTTTGCCAACTGAATGAATCTCTGTGTTGCTTTCCCAAAATACAACCTTCACATACCCTTTCCGGTTTCTGAATCAATGGAAAACCTTTAACCATATTATTTCTATGTAATAAATTCAAACCTCCAAAATTCAAATGTCCATACCTTAGATGCCAAAGCCATGTTTCATCCTTCATGACTGAATGAAAAGTTGATTGTGTTCCTTCAGCGTAGGACTCAACTATATTTACGTAGGAATCAAACCAGACTTGCTTACGGGACGTATGTTACACTAGACTCTGATTTTTATTGGCGCAGACTCATCTGTTTGAGCGCAGGACTCAACAAAAGACTGATTTGGCTTAATGCATGACTTTGCTGCAAATAGATCTGATTTCTTCTTCTTTCCAGGTTTCAAAATCAATGGAAACATCCTATTGCTGCTCATCTTCACTTTTGCAATCAACTGAGTGCTAGGAGCTTTGTCCACAATCACGCACTCATTGTCTTCCATATAGACTCGGTATCCTTTCTGTACCAGTTGTCCAATACTCATAAGGTTATGTTTCAAACCTGCAACATAGTAAACATCTTGCATACTTGTTTGCTCCCCCTGTCTTGTTAGAATACTAACCATGCCTTTTCCTTTCACAGACACAATATTGTTATTTCCAAGAGTTACATCACTCTTAACTGAATCATCCAAACTAGAAAACAAATCTAGATTACCTGTCATGTGATTACTGCAACCTGAATCCAAATACCATACATCACATGGACTCTCTTTTGACAAATTACATTCAATAGGGGATAAATAAGGTATTGCTTCGGCAATCCTTGTGCATGTAATAAACATAGGTTTAGAAATAGAACTTCCAACCTAATTTTGATTTTGTCTCTCTTGATCATATTGCTTTTTCTTGCAATCATAAGCATAGTGCCCATACTTCTTGCAATAATGACACTGAACATGAGACTTATCTTGTCTCTGACCATAACTCTGTTCTTGATTCTATCCTCTTCCACTTGAGTTTGATGAACTACTGCCACATCCTCTAGATGGACTTCTTCCTCTTCCTCTTGGGCTGAAACTTCCTCTTCTTTTGCAATGACTACCTGCTGTCTGAGATGCAAAAGCCTGATCTACACTTGCATGTGATCTATTCATCCTCTGTTCATGATTGATTAGTGATGCATGCAACTCATCAATAGAAAATTGACTCAGATCCTTAGTTTCTTCAATAGCAACAACTAAAGGATCAAATTTCATAGGCAAACTTCTAAGCAATTTTTCAATAATCCTTCTGTCCTCAAGAGTCTCACCATGGGATTTGATTTGATTGACTAAGCCAACTACATATGTAAAAAATGATTCTACAGAATCTGAATCTTTCATTGCTAAATTCTCAAAATCTCTACGAAAGTAATCGTATCTTGAGGTTTTTACTTTCTCCTTACCTTGATATGCAACTTGTAAAGTATCCCATGCAAGTCTTTGCTTGACTAGTTCTTTGCCACTCTTGGAAGAATGATTTCATGCATTGCCTGATGAATATAGAAAAGAGCTTTTCTGTCCTTCTTTCGTAACTCCTTCAAAGTATCTTTCTCTACTTGAGAAAGTGCAGTATATGTTGCTGCATTTGCGGGCTCTGTGTACCCATCTTCAACGATCTCCCACATGTCTTGAGATCTGAATAGCGCCTTCATGGTCAACGACCAGTATTCGTAATTCTTTCCATTAAATTGCGGCATCTGCATGCCAGATGTAGAAGCCATAGCTTGCTACTAATTTAATAAGCTGCTGGAATAACCTCACTCTGATACCAATTTGTAGAAAATCTGTAGTCTTATACAACAAACAACATAAAAGAAATAAACAGAATACTTAAATAACTTGCATAAACATATGAATATTCAAACCAGCACTGCTGTGCATAATCTCCATTAATAAAAGCTTCATCATACTCGAGCTTCAACTCTTTGCAATCAAGTTGTGCGTGCAGCTGTGTGCTTTCAATGCACATCCTTCCTTGCTTGTGCAGATTTCACACCTTTGTGTGTGCATAAAACGCAATTACAATTGCTGTTATTTAAATAGAATAACTCACCCACTAACAGCTCTTCAACTGAGCATTCTAAATCTAAACTCATGCTTTAAAATAGTTGCATGCTATGCATGATTTAAAACAGATTTATTTGAATTAAATCTAATGATAAAAATAAGATAAAGCTAACTTAACTAAAGAAAACTAAAACAAGACTAAAGCTAAAATTAGGTTTTCTAAAAAAAAGCTACGGTTGGAATTAAATATGCATCACATGCATATTTCCAACATGCTCGCCTGTCCTAGGGTTTCTACCCCTCCATCCCGTGGCTGGAAATCAGCCGTACTCAACATCTTCGCCCTTCGGTCTCACCCGCCGATGCCCCCGCTCTCTGCGTCGAGGCCGCCACCCCTTGACCTAGCCGGAGGACGCCTTTTGGCATAATGAGTAAAATATCTAGTTGCTCATTCATTTTTATTGTTTTTAATGCCCGTGAATATCATGGCTAGATCAATGCTTACCAAAATTACTGCAGATTTATTGTGTTGATAAATCCTTATGTTTAGCACCACAACTATCACTGCTAACAATAATCTATATAAAAGTGAAGAGAAGAAGGTGGCTAATTTATTTGGCTCTTCTCATCCAAGCTATCATGGCAACACTAAAGATCCTAGATGTAGGCCCCACAATTTCATAAGTCGCGTCACGATCATACGGCCAATCATATTCCATTTTCACGAGCTAAGCAACTCTACTATGGGGCAAGAGGCAAAGGGTAAGATCATGCAAATGATATCCGTATCACCTCCACGTACTTTGTATCGAGTGTATTTCCATCTTGATTTTTATTTTGTATTTCATTATTGATGTATGAAGATGGATGAGGATTTTGAATATCAAAGATTTTCACAAAGTAAGATATACTTTAGTAGATTTTTATTTGGATTGAATCTGTGTGAGAATTTATTGAAGCCAAAGATTTTGTTTAGGTAGAAGCTATTAATACTCTTTAAATAAATGTATTTGGGTTCTCTGTCAGTAGTCCAACAAAGGAAGTTCAAGAAAGAAGATGAAAGCTCAAGAGTAGAAGTCCTTGTATGGAAGAACATTTATTCGAGTAGAAATTAATTTCAATGTTTTTTTGTATGTCGGAGTGATTAATTATTATTGAAGGTTAATTTATATATTTGTGTGTGAGTATTTTATTCAAATTGATATACACTTTAAGTGGATATTATAACATACCACTAGAGTGACACCTAATATTAGAGCGTTGGGTTTTAGAGTTCTCTTCAATTAGAGTTTATCGATCCGAACAATCGATCAAATTATCATATTAGTTTATGTATGGCAGACATGAATAGCCATAGTTTTACTGAACACCGAGTACAACCACTACTACACTAGGCCCTATTTTGAGACAAAATTTAATTTTGTCTGTAACTTATTGTTTTTTTAATTTTAATAATAAGTTCACTTTTACTTTACTAAGTTGGGGGAAAATGCGGGAAGAGTTTGGGAGCAAAGGAAAATGCACGAAGAGATTGGGAGCAGAGGAGGTCACTAAGTCTATGCAGGGTATTGTGCATCGCTATATCAAATTTATATATGGGAGACAGAGAAAAGATTAAGGTGTAAAGATGTAGGGATATGCCATTGTGGATGGCTCCCGATGTGGTGAACCAGGTGGAGCAGGAGTCACCTTCTAATATTTGGTCTGTGGGTTTCACTGTGGTAGAAATGGCTATGGGCAGGCCACCTTGGAGCAATGTTTTCAATCCCCTGGAAGCCATGTATGACATCGGTTGTACAAACAAACTCCCCATGTTTCCCGAATATCTTTCTACTCAGGGCCAATTTTTTTGGGAAAATTCATGAGGAGCTTTAAAAGCGAAGCTCTGATGATGTGAGGTTATGCGTTCTTGGGTATTATTGGCTAGATGAATCGATTAGGGGAAAAGGCCATTTTTGGCTTCGCACGTTTTCGTCCGATGTGGAGATCCAAAGAAGAGATGTACGGATGCACCATTGATGAACCATCCTTTCCTAGACAAGGGCTGCCATTGCACTCCATCAGAGTCGAAAAGATATCCTATCTCTTACCAGCGAAAAGTTATCCCTTGACCGAGGCATTGGAGGTGATGAAATATTATTGTATTAAGATGTTCCCTGGATTGTATGGCAGCGATGATAGAATGCAGGATTGTATGTCTGATTTGGGTGTGCTGCTCACCAAGGAGTTTGGATTTCATTAGGTAAAACATCACTAGATTTATTTAAAGATAAATGGCTTATATCACAAGCAGTAACAATGCTTATTATTCTCGAGCCGTTAGATGACACTCAGTTTTTCACAACTATAATACCGTGTATATTCAAATACATGCATTTTTAAATGTACAACTTGCTATCCAAAATTCACCCCTCAAGGTAATTTTGATAACTACATCAAATTCCTCAGTCCCAAGCAAGTAGATCGATTCAAGGCCCGAAATCATGTTTTTGGGGCCCCATCGGCTTCTCTCTAACTCTCCCATCCAAGAAAAAATCCCAACGAGTTAGAAAAATGGAAAAAATGCAAAAATAAGGTTGCAGGATTGTTTTAAAGCATTTTGGGTCTGAAGGGTGTGGATCGTACCAGTGCGGGTCATACCAAGGTTTGTCATACCAATTTTGGGGCCGAAATACAAAGAAAATTGGCTAAGTCGGACATTTTTGTCCCAGGCGGTCCGTGGGACAGTTGGGATGTCGGGACACGAAAAGGTGAAACGGCCGTAGGCAATAAAAATCGTCAAGTTTTTTTGTTTTGCACATGATTTGAGATAGCCAGAGGACAAAAGTATGCACGGGGCACGAATCAGCTGATTTTCCGTAAAGCAGTCCTATTGCGCAGTAATGCGGAGATTTTCGTCCCGGACATCCGGACAAAAAATGTGCGACGCGCAAAACGCGAAAAGGTGAAAAAGACGCAAAGGGGAACAAGGAATCCCAAATCGACTGATGCGGGGAGAATGTGTCTAGGACAGCTAGGACACGCGGACCCAATTTTTCCAAAATAGCCGCAAAGAAAGAAGAAAAGTCAACGCTTTGACCCGTGAACTTGAAACGGCCATAACTTTTAACTCCGAGCTTTGATTTTCACAAAATTGGACTTTCTGGAACGAGCACGATGTCCTCTATGCCACAAAACTAGATTTTTATTTTTAATGAGGAAAGATATATTTAAATAAAAGAAACATATTTGGCTCCAGTCACTTAATGCTCATTCTCGTCAAATGACATGAAAAACGCCCGCTGCACCCAAAATAACCGCCCACACTCGAAGGCCATAACTTTTTCATTTTTCTATGAAATCACACAAAATTGGTACCATTGGAATCATGGCTCCGAGCCCGACGCACAACAATTAAGAAATTCTAGATTTGATGAGAAATCAGTGGGGATTTTTCATAAAACGTCATTGGGTTCATAACAATTTTATTTGGTAGTTGGGAGTGCAATTAAGAGGCATGGTCACCATTCTTTCTCTGCTGCAGCACTTGGGATAGTATGGGGAGCCTTTTTCCAGTAATATACAATTATTTTACTCCATTTAATGCCTCTTACAAGTGGTTGAATGACAAATTTTGGGATTTTCATTTTCCCCTCTCTCTCTCTTCTCATTTTTTCTATAAATTGGAGTGTTGGGCTCATTGTAAAGAGGAGGTAGTTTTTGTAACAAAGATCTATCAAAATTGCTTTGTGAAGCCAATGTGCTACAGGCCCTTGTTGTGGACTCCTTGCATGGTGATCCAGGCCCTTATCTTGTAACCGATTGAACTGTGCATATCAGGAAGCAATAAAATATAAGCTCGTGGATGCATCTTCCCCTGCTGTGTTTTCTTGCATTCTTCTTTCCCTTTCAACCTTGATTACAAGAATATTGTGTCTATTTTTATGTTTCTTACAGGGATCCATTGTCATTGTGTATGTTTGAAATATTGTTGTGAATGTATTTTGCTAGATTATGGAGAACTATCATCATCCCTTCTAGTGTGCACTTTACTTCTGTATCTCAGGCATTGGAAGACTACTCTCACACCTTCCTTTTCCGGTGTATCAACGCTTTAGTGTAGGCTTTCATTTTTGCATTCTCTCTCCTTGGTCCCTTGGAAAGTTACAATAGAATAGTTATTTTACCTTGCATTAGAGTAGATTGTGGTAGGTAGTTTATGATGGCACTTTGGAAGAAGATTAATTGATTGCTATTTCAACAAAACAAAGCCCAAAAATATATAAACCTTTGGAGCAGTTACACGATAGGTGGTTACATGGTTAAGGAGTAACCGTATATGATACATGGAGAAAAAATGTATTAATTAAGCTAACATTCCCCCCCTTAATACATTTCTCTTACAAATGTATCCCCTAAACAAATCAAACTTCACCTTACCGAGAGGCTTGGTGAGAATATCTATAACTCAAAATCGGTAGGGCAAGATCGGAGCTGAATTTGGTGGTTCAAGACTTGTTCATGAATGTAGTGGATTTCCTGTCATCAACGGATCCTGCATAGTCTGAGTCTGTATATCCCTGTAAGAAGAACTAAGTGTTCTTCTGATACTGCAGACCAAAGTCAACTGTACCTCAAACATATCTCAACACATGCTTTGCTACTATCCAATGACATTTCTTTGGCTTCTGCATAAATCTGGTGAGATAGCTCACTACAAAGTAAAGATCTGGTTTGGTATAAGTCAAGTAAATGAGACTCCCCACAAGCTACCTGTAGTGAGTGCCATCTACTTGCGGTGAATCCTGGAATCTAGATAATTGCAAACCTTTTTCCATAGGTGTGGAAATTGGTTTACAATCTGACATTCCATACTTTTCCAGGAGTGTCTTGGCATATTTCATTTGGGAGACGAAGATATGATTCTTCTTCTGCCATATCTCTAAGCCAAGACAATAGTGAAGTAGCCCCAAATTAGTCATGTTGAAGGATTTCTTCAGATCATTCTTTACATCATCTACAAGATTGTCAGAACTTATTGTGATCACAAGATCATCTACATACAAAACCAAAATGACAATCTTTGTTCCTACCTTCTTGATATACAAATTTATATCAGAGGGGCTACAAGTGAATCCATGTTGTAATAGGTGATCATCAATTTTTATATACCATGCCCTAGGTGCTTGTTTGAGTCCATAGAGAGACTTTATCAGACGACATACCTTGTGTGGTTGATGTTCGTCTACAAAACCTTCAGGTTGGGAAATGTACACTTCTTCTTTTAGATCACCATTTAAAAATCACTCTTGACATCCATCTATTGAAGTTTCCATCCATTTTGTGCTGCCAGTGCACAAACAACTCTGATGGTTTTGATCTTCGCAGTGGGTGCAAAGGTCTCGTCATAGTCAATTCCTTCTTGCTTGAGCATAACCCTTTGCAACAAGTCATGCTTTGTGTTTGTCGATTGAACCATCTGCCTTATATTTTGTTTTGAAAATCCATTTGCAGCCAATGGATTTCTTTCCTGGAGGCAGATCGACAAGTTCCCACATCTGATTCTGAATTAGGGAATCATATTCAAGCATCCATAGCCTATTTCCACTATGGTTGGTCTAATGCCTCACGAAGTGTCAGGTTCGGTGCTATCAACAACTGAACTCATGAGTGTAAAATTTACCTCATGTCTAGCTTGACTTCATGTTCTAACTCCCATAGAAGTACCAGGAAGTGAGTTCAGGTGTGCATCCCTAATAGTATTCTGACCCATTTCAGATGTTGGTGCTGCTGATGTGAAGATGTGTTTTCCAGTGTGCCAAGATCAATGAACAAGTCTCCACTTAGCTCTTCTTCTCTCTGAGAAGAATCATCTTGCCCATCATCTGGATGTGTGAGCAATCTATGTGACGAGGTTGGTACTGGATCTCCATTGTGTGGCAGGGAGTCAAAGGACGACTCATCACATACCACATCTCGACTCTCGTAGATCTTCTTCATCTCAAGATCCATGAGACGATATGCCTTTCAAGTAGTACTATACCCCAAGAAAAGACATGGCAGTGTCTTTGGATTGATCTTCTTCCTTCTCTTATCTGGAACATGCATATATGCAATACAACCAAAAACTCTCAAATGATGAATAGAAGGTTTACGACCAGTCCATACCTCTTTAAGTGTCTTATTCTGCAAGATCTTCATGGGTTCCCATTTGAGTAGATACACTACTGTCTGGACTGCTTCTTACGCCTAAAACTGATCCTCTAACTTGGTGGTCGAGAGCATACAACGAGCCATCTCTATGACAATCCTGTTGTGGCACTCGAAAATCCCATTCTGATTGGGGTGTGTAGGGTGTAGTCAGATGTTGCTAGAATGCCATGCTGCTTCAGGTATGCTAAGAACTTATTTGACACAAATTCCCCCCCTCGATCTGAGCGGAGGAGAAGAAGAGGCTTCCCAGATCGCTGGTGGCTTGCTAGTAGAAGGTTTGAAAATTTGCAAATGCCTCACTCTTCTTCCGGAGAAAATATACCCACATTTTATGTGAGTAATCATCAAGTACTCAAAACCTTGGAAGCTAGTGGAAGGGATCCGCACTGGATCGGTGTGAACGAACTCAAGATGCTCTATAGAATGATAAGAGCTCTACTTGAACAGACTCTATGTTGTTTGCCCGCAAGACATCCCGAGTAAACAGGTAAGGAATGGGAGAGTGGAGGAAGCCCTCTTACCATTTCCTTGGCACGACTCGATGCAGAGCCCCATCGGAAAGATGACCATATCAAAAGTGCCATAGTGCGGTGGACTCATCGTTGAAGAAGAGAGAGAAATGCTAGATGAAGTGACCGCATCCAGTGCAAATAGATGGACCTTCAGAAATGCTTGAGCAATGACTGAATCTCCCTAGGAAATGATGCAGGACTTGACCCCTTTCTCAACAAATAATTCAACCTGCATCTGATGGTTAAGAAGTTGACTCACAGACAAAAGATTTGAGGTCAAACCTGGAACATATAGCACCTTCGTGAGTGTACATCTTCGTGTTCCAAGAGGAATGATGACATCACCAATCCCCGCCGCAATATACTCCTGATTGTCTACGATGGTGATCCGATCTCTAGTGGGCCGGTCACTCAGAGTATGGAACAACTTCTTGTTTCCAGTCATGTGTTTGCTGGCGCTTGAATCAATCAACCAGACATCTTCTGATGGCTACGAAGTCTGTGAGACTAGAACAATTTCAAAAAGAGTCATGTCTGGTACCTCTTCATCGGGTGGCATCCTGCTGAGCAGATAATGTGGCCCTTCTACCTCTGATTACGAGCACACCATCGAGATTTCTTGGAATATCCTTGGCCTGAAGTGCTCTCTTCACCAGATTTACCATACTTGCAACCGTTGTAATAATAGTTCGCAGTCATGTGCATATCTCGTGGAGAAAATGTGGCACCACCGATCCACCTTGTGGTTCTATTACTTCTGGGGTGGCCGTTGTGGTGGCCACTGAGAAGATTGTTGCTGAGGATGTTGCTTTTGATTTTGGGGGGCTGGCTGCCCTTTCCGAGGCTTATGCTTTTGCCTCGTGATGAGAACCTTGTCTTTGAAGGCTTCTTGAACATTTTCCATGGCTTCTTCCTGCTGGAGATAATTCACCAGGGTGGCAAAACTCACCTCCTATTGAGTGATGGTCAACGTGGTGATCAGTGTCCAAAACCGGGAAGGAAGAGCTCGCAAGGTGAGCGGGACTAGCAACTTGTTGTCCACTGGTTCATCGAGAGCAGAGAGTTCTACATGTAACTCAGCCACACGCCACAAGAAGGCTTCTACTAATTCACCATCATGCATACTCATCGTGTGAAGCTTTTTCTGAAGATGCAACTTTGTCATCAGATTCTTGGCTTCGTAGATGGTACACAATGCGGTCCATGCCTGAGAAGAAGTGGTTTCTTCCCGAATGTATGGTTGTACCTCATCAGAAAGGCTCAGGGTGATAAGCATTAGTGCTTTCACATCAGCCTTTTCATATTTTACCAATAGATTAACGTTTATGCGAGGGGTGTCTTAGCCGAAAGGATCCCCAAATATCTTTGAATCGAAGAATCGTCTCGCATCTTGGTTTTCCTTTGGGAGAAATTTGGTCCTTTCAAGAGTTGGGCATCGGATAACAATATTTTTGGAGCAGACATTTTCAAAAACTCAAAAATGTATTTATTTATTTATTTTCAAAAATGGCTACAATGCTTACTGAACGAATCTGTCTTGGAGATGGGATCTATAGGCTCATGTAGTGAGACACGGACAGTCCTGTGGGTGTTCTACTTCACGTTCATCATCTACATCATAACCACGTTCAAGTTCTGCACAAATCCGCCATGCTTGACATCGAACGTCGAACCAAAAATATTCCAATAGTCCTTGGCACACAATCTCGTCAAAGAGAATGTTCCCGAGTTTGTGGAGCTCGTTGAAAAAGGAAAAGAATAGTCCAGTGGTGTCTTCATTGTCACTCAATGCCCAAATATTTGATGCATTGCTCGCGGTGCTTTGTGCATTCGAGATTTGAGACATACGCGCACACACAATTTTGTAATTTGCCGGCTTTGCTTACACGTACAAGGGTTTGGATGGTCTTCCACGTGGTTCTACAGCAACAGTGATTCATTTGTTGGCTAGGTCTTCTTCCACGCATAGTATACACGCAACAAGTTTCCTCCAATTACACGCAGGCATAGAAAAGATAGTCACTGGCTTGGGCTCCTTCCACGCACAACACATGACAGACAGTTTTCTCTCCTTCTCCACGCCACTCTTCCTCCACACACAGCATACACTGGCACCAATCTTCATGGTAGCAGCACTATGGTTTGCAGTCAATGATTTGACAACAACTCATCAAACCCACACTTGTCCTCCAATGCCAAATGAGACGTCTGCAGCTGCCACGCACAAGGTCTGGTCGCTGCACCTTTTGTACAGTATTTGACAACAAAAATGCCACGTTCTTGTGGTCTTCCAACGCACTGGGTTTATCAAGAAAATAGGCTGAGTCTCCATGCATAGAGCAACAACAAGACACTCCAGCCAAGACAACAAACGAATAGATCACTCTTGGTCTTCTACGTAGCAAGAGGGCGGTTTCAGGCTCTCCTGGACTTTACAGTCTCCACACAGGCCGTTTCCTTGGTCACTGCTCCTCCACGCATAGCAAACCGGCTCTGATACCAATGATGGCACTGGAAGAAGATTAATTGATTGCTATTTCAACAAAACAACAAGCCCAAAAATATATAGGCACTGGAACAGTTGCATGGTAGGTAGTTACACGGTTAAGGAGTAACCGTATATGATACGTGGAGAACAAATGTATTAATTAAGCTAACAGCTTTAGGAGCAAGGACCAGCTTTCTCTCTCGGAGGTCTATCTCAAGTAGTAGCGACAAAGGCAGTACGGGTGCAGTTATGACTAACTATTTATCTCTCATGCTCACCTGTACCACCATAATGGAACTGATCAAGCTTCATTCCAATACTCTGGTGAGTGGCCTTCACAAAAACAATTTTTTAGAAACCAAACTTGTTACCATGTGTATTGATTTTAATTATCTGAAATATGCACGCCAATTGTTTGACGAAATGCCTAAACGAGTATAAATACGGGTATAGGTACAGTATGCTAAAACCATGGAATTTTTTTAATAACCTCAGGTATGCTACGTTGTGGGTACGTTCATACAATATATTTTTAAAAGTATATAGTTTGGATTTGTGCCATTTTAAGACTGGCGATTATGCATTGGTAAGCTATCTTCCTTATTTTACAGGATAATTTTGTTAAAAGGTAGGTTTATTTCCTTAAAAATAGGTTGTATTTTCTGAAGCTCTTTATCTTCACTTCTGAACTAAATAGCTATTTATTTATGAAAAAGTTCTCAATTGTTCTTATAAAAGATGTTTGTTTTTGCTTTGTAAATGTTAAATGAGTTTATAGGCTGCCATAAATGTAGTGTGGAGTAAGCTTGGATCAAATTCTTTCGATTTGTAAACATGGGTTAACACCACAACTTAACAACACGAATGATAGACTCATGGGCCACCTTATTTTGGTGAGAAATTTGAGTGCTTATTGAAATATCAACTCCTATTTTGATCCTTTTGTTGAGGAATAATACTAATACTCTCCATGCAAAAGTCTGGCATATGAATTACACACACACAGTGACATGAAATTTCTATAATTCATACAGATCATAATATCATACTCATGACTGGTGTCCTCTATGTATTCACTCTTCACCGTTAGCTGCCTAGGAATGAAATTTTCCAATCTATCAGTTTGAAATATTTCCTTAGTTCTGCCCATAACCAATTTCTGAAGGTGATCATAAGAAGTGTAAATTCCAAATTGAGGGAACTTCCATGTTTGAGTTTGGCATATGTGCTTGGCCATAGTATTTGGCAGCATTGCTTCCTAATACTCAATTCAAATTGTTACATGTTGAAGGCTACAACAATACTAGTCAACAGGAACATGTTTTTGATCAATTTTTCATCTATTATACTTTTTGATGTGATCTTCACCTTGACAATATTTGAGCAAGCCTTGAAAGCAAAGTTGAGTTTGGTTGATTCATATGGGCATGCCATCAACGTGGTTTTCCTTGGCAAAACCTCTTGTCCTTATGTCCAATGATCGGGGGTTTAATGAGGAGTTTGTGGGTAGTAGGATGTAGGAAGAAAACTCTCTTTTTTTCTCTTTGGACCAACTATCTTTCTCTCATTTGGATTTCTTGTTCTTCAATCTTTCTAAGTATAATATTATGCTTGTGTCTCCTTTTACTAACCATGATTCTCTTTTTCTGTGCTAAAAGCAACAAAGAGTTGTAGGCTTGGGAAATATGAATTTGGGATTAGGTTCAATGAGAAATCTCTAAAGACCTTGTATGGTACTGGAATAGATTTCATGCATTTCATCTAATATCTAAGGCATTCTACTCTTCTAGTTTTAAAAGCTGAAGAAAGGTTGATGGTTTTGTCAATCATGCCAGTTTTAGAGAACATTCAATGAGAGGATTCCTTCTTATTTTCTATGTAAAATCCTTGGAACAACAATGGTAGACCCAAGAAGAATTCATATAACTGCCATAATCTCTCAACCATTGTACCTACTATGCCTACTCACCTGTCATTAGATAAGGGTTAATCTAATTAATGTATATTTTTCTGCAAGATGAAAAATAGAAGGATTCATAGGAACATTGCAAATTCTTCAAGTTAGTTCCATTCCTTTCTCAGCAGAAGTTGATAATGTGTTAGTTTTGAACCATTATATGTGGTAAATTTTGAACCATTATATGTGGTTCCATGATAAAGATGAAAATTCCATCATTCCATGCTCCAGATACAACTCAAACACCATAGTAATAAAAATGGGTGAATTTGAAGTCATAGAAGTTACTTGTTCAATATTTTCTTACTCGGTTTTCATTCCGTGGTTTCTTTTTGGACTGCAATATGTTGTGCTTGTGGATGTGATAAGGAAGAAAGTGGCATCATTCCATGCTCTAGATACAATTCAAATGACATAGTAATAAAAATGTATGAATTTGAAGCCTTAGAAGATATTGTTCAATCATTTCTTACTCCATCATATGCAACTAATGAAATTTGAGAATTTTGATCCATACAAGCTATGCTCTAGGTAATGAATATTTAATCTTCCCCTTGACATGGGCTATGTAGTCTTTAATCGGTATGTATTTACTACTTATCCTATATTTCATAATTAGTCATTTAGAACTGTATGTTGCTTGCATCAAGAATTCATCCCTAGCCCATTTTCTCTTTTCCTTACACATTTGCAAGCTGTTGATGTTAATTTACTTTTGTTTTATAAACATAGCTTTAGAAGTTGCTAGATGAGATGGTATGGTAGGTGAGACGTTGAAGAATTTTTAAAACAATGGAGTAGTGTAGCTGCTCTTCTGCTCATCACTCCTACTACTGCTTTGGTTAAATTAATTTTTGACTCGTCTTGCATTGGCAAGTGAGAAAGTATAATAGGGACAAAACACATTGCAAATCAAGTTTTACAACTTAACTCTTCTTTTGATCTCTTTACATCCCATGGGGAACTAACATGGCTTGGTTATTAATTTCAAACTGGATCACCAATCATTGATTAGACTTTTTCTGAGTCTCAGGTATTCTTAGATAGGTGATTATATCATGTCAAGTCCATTCATGTATCAGATTGGTTACGTTGTAATACTTAACCAAAAAAGGAAGAAAGAAAGAAGTTAAATTAATGTCTATAATTGACCAAAGCAGGTCAATGGGACTTGATAATACATAAAGTTACAAGAGCATGCCAGAAATGTTAAAACATTTCTTGTGATCAACAAGTTTATTGTGGATAAAATATATTGGCCATTTCTTCATATTATTTCACACATTAAAGAGTGTAATTAATATAGTGTCAGGTAGAATTTGTTCAGGATTTCATTATGTCTAACAACCATATGAGCTCTATCAATTTATAGCCCCTTAAATGTTGTTAATATGGGTCCAAGTATCTGATCCCCACCAAATTTGTGGACCTTTGAGAGTATCAAACTATTTTTTTGAGGCGAGGGGATCCAAAAGATGAAGCTACAAACATAATACAATATATATTTTAATAATTTCTCAGACTGAGATCAGGTTATGAATAATTAAATTGAATGTTGGAAAGGGATTAGAAAAATAAATATGTACACTTCGGTCTCTATTTTTTTACTTGATCGTATTCGACCTTTGGTTTGACTATTGTTGAGGCAAATTTTCTTTTTTGGGCTCTTGGCTCATGGCCTAGGGTTGTTTCTTGTTTTGTCTTGGTCTAATTCTCATTGAATATCTATGGTGCTATGTTGTACAAGGGTGAGGGACCCTTTCAAAACCCTTCCTTCACCTATTATCAAAAAAGAAAAATGTACACCTGAATAGATAAATTATATTACACCTCTCACTGGCAGAATTATAATTAGAGATGCTTTAGACCATGATTTTTTATCTTCCCTGCCTCTTTTTCTTGAAAGTGGAAAAATAAGTTAATATGGTAGTATAAGAGCTAGCAGTAGGAGGCTCGTTATTTGTATCAAATTTAAGAACTAGTTAACCTTTGGAAAGCTACTTGATAAAAAAACAAAAATGAGGACACCATACAAAAGAATATTCTCACCATATGAAACTGCAGATATTTGATTGGGAAGTCACTATGTAAGAGTAACAACTATACCACTGTATGTAAATGGAATGTTGTTGGAAAGCTTTGAACATTTTTGCAGCAAATACAAAAAAAATTGTTGCCTTTAACGATAGATGAAGTCAGACGAATGAAGGATGTTCATCTCTAAATGGTATATTGTCTCAAAGTGGCATTTATTTCTATGATAAATGTGTTCCATGAATGAAGAATACAATGCCATCCTTATATATCCTTTTCAATCCCACTTTCATTACATCCTAGAAGAACTAGACATGATTTGAATATGAAAAAATTAGGGTTCATTAATGAATTTTGAGAAGAAATAGCTGCAAAGTTTTATGGTGACCACTTGATAAATAAAAAAATAGAAGCAACAAGTTTGCTATTTTGAATTATCAATAATAAACTTTCTTGCGTCTATGTTGTTTTTGCACTTACAATTTTTAGGCTTTAGCATGTAGCCTATTATTTCTTTTAGACATTGGAGCTTATTTTGACTCCCTTTTGCTATCGTTATTGGTCGTAGTTTCTAGTCCAATCGACTTTGGTCATTCATGGACCTCTATATTTTCTTTTTCTTTATTTTGGTGTTCTTTTGAGCTATTAAAATTATTATTTTTTTGAGAAGCCTAAAACAGTTTTGATGAGTCTGGTTCATCTAAGAAACATGGGTGTATCTGATCCTGTGTGGAACCTGGCACTGCAAATTCAATTATAGCCTTGGATGAAAAGCTACTTTCAATTATTGTTTGATAGATCTCTATACCTTGTTCTAAAGCTCTCATATAGGCACACATGATCTGATTAAGATTCATTTGTATTGAATCCAATGTATTGCAGGTATTACATAATTAAAAAATAAAACACACTACTAACTAAGTTGCTAGTCCTACTGCATTAGGTCCCCATGAACCAATTGCTGATTTGGATGATCTTGATGAAGAAAAATTCAAAAATATGATGATTTGTTCACGTAGTTCTTTGATTGTAACCATTGACTATTTTCCTATTTTGAACAGAATATAAACCTTATATGATATATCATATGTCATGAGTCATTTAATATTTTGAATTATCAGAATTATGAGTATGTTTTATCATTTTTTGGTTTATTTTATGCATATAACACTGATATTAAGGTTATATAATTTCTGTATTTTTAATGATTTTTTAAACGGATGTGCCCAAACTGTATTGTAGTCGGGGTCCCAAAAAGAGAGAGCTATATAGTTACATGCAACTTATTTCCCTCTCCCAATCACTAGGGATGCAATATATAGTTTTCCATGAAAAAATAAAACTCACAGGGTTTACCCAAACCTTCAAGATTTTCTGGAGGCAACCTACTGAGATAGTGTTGATGGTGCGTCCCATCTGGACTTTCATTTTTTAATGTTTGGCTCATTTTTACTTAAATTTGGATGAATTCTTTCCACCTGAATCAAAGCATATTTCACCATATTTACCTTAGATTCTTCAGTGTGGGCACCTGTTTCTTTGCCATTTGGGGGAGGGCTAGCATGTGGGGGATGCAGGATACTTCCTAGGTGCTTTTGATGTATGCTACCCCTTGACCCTTCAAGGGGAACAATGCAAGAAAATAATGTCTGGCCTGGGGCCAACACACATCAAAGAGGCTTTTGCACTGAGCTTGCCTCTTGGTCCCTAATGGACACTTTTTCTTCTTATTTTACCTGATCCATTTCAGATCAGGTTGATGAAGTTTTCTACTGTTATGAGTCTTTCTTGGAGCTAAGTTAATTAGTGTGGCACAATGGAAGTAATAAAATTCGTCGGAGACATTGCAGAATGCTTTCATAGGGTGATTCAACTTGTGCTTTATGTTTGATTAATTAATCAAGCAAGCTTGATTTCTTGCATGTAGCCTAAAGGGTTATCAAATGAATCCCAGGTCCATGTTTGATGAAATTCTTGCATGATTTTAGTTAATTTTCTCCAATTTTACCATTAGATAAGTAAAAGTGGGCAGTTGAACATCATAAAAGTAACAGTTATGCTCATCCTAATTGGTGAGCCATTTGATAATAATACAGTTTTGGCTTATACTTTAAAGGTTTGTTCCTTGATCACATTTCAGTTCATTCTTTATTGTACATGTATGGTCTGTACTATAGTTGTAGCTGTGCACATCAAATTATTTGGATGCTACAACTTTATGTTTTAATGTCTTTTCAAATGTCCTTGCAGGCACTTGTTGCACATCTCCCACAGAAGTATCAACAACTTAGAAGGTAAAGAATGCTTCAATTCAACATCTTGAAGGTATGATATATATTGAGGATGACTAGATCTTAGTGGGAGATATGTATTTACAGAATAGATGTTGTAACCAGTAAGTATAGAATATAGTTTTTTGTAGGAAGACATTCGCCAGAAAACTTATGGATAATCTACCTAGAAGTTTTTGTCCAGCATAGCTTTGGCAAACCTGTAAATTGCCTGTAACATTCCCCAAGTGAGATTGAAATTTGGTATACATATATGTTATGTATTTATATGATGTGTTTTCTTTTAGTATACTTATTCAACATTACAATCTTTTTTTTAAAGAAACATTTTTTGAGAAGATTTATCATCACTGGTGTGTATAGACCTCCAAAATGATTTAGGCAGGCTATTGTTCAAAGTTCAAACATGTGTAGCTCTAAGATTAATTTTTCATCCATGAAGTTTACAACCAACTAAAAGTTACATATTTTGAGGTTTAAAAGTGGGTTTAAAAGTCATTTTCTTGTAGAAGGCTTTGTAAGTTTGCTTGAAGCTGGGAGAATCAAGACTCACAACTCATCGCTTAGTTTCAATCCTATAGGTGCATTGCTGAAAATTCATATTTTATTTTGAACATGCTTTAGGTATTATTTGAATCTCTTTTTTCTGTCATTTCTGAAAAGGTATTATAGTCTTTCACAGTAGGGCTTGTAGTGTTTATTACAAAAATATTCTATGGGAATGGAATTGATTATTACTTGAAATTGCTCAAAAAATTTTAGGTGGTATCTTGTCAGTTGTGCAAATCAAAGCAGGTGTGGCAGCTTGCATATTTTTCATAAATTTTTTTGATTGATTGCTATGATTTGTGTTCAACAAGCTTTTGAATCTCCATTTGACATGAGCCAAGACGAGGATGCTGAAATACACAAGAATTATCATCATTCTCATTGTATAGTACCTCAATCATGCATGCACTAAAAGAGATTCAACATTGTGGATGCATGCGTGAAATTGAAAAGCTTCTCCCAAGTATTGTTCATACCCTGGTGTAAGGGAATAGGGAAACAAGAGATGCCAACTATCCTGCAAAGGACAAAAAAATGTGGCATGCACCATAACATTCTGCTGTGAGAGTTGGATGGAACCTTTATTTGTGCGTGTTCAATGTATGATCAACTATTGTGATACTCAGGTATCTGTCATCAGTTTGATAAATACATCTTCAATAATTCTAGATTTTAACAACCTTTTTTCTTGTACTTTGTATGGTTTTGACTGTTTCATAAACTTCCTTGCAGTATAGTGGAGCAAGAAGATTGTGAGATGCTATTGTCCTTGGATTTCAGTTACAAAGGATTCCTGGGTGGGACATCTCCATTCCATAATGGTATAGTCATGCAGAAAATGAGCTTGGTCTTCATCCTATGATGCCCGATGGAAAGAAAAATGAACATAATCAAAATTTTGTTGATGAACTGTGAGTTTAGATTATTCCATAGTTTGTGTTTTATGTTAATATACATTTTGGCATGAGTAACTAACTATTTCAATACTAAAAACCTATGCCATTGATATGAAACTATAGAATATGGTGGAGTTTATGTCCTTTTATTTGATCATTATTTGATGAGATCATTTTGCCACATGTAGATTTAATCTGATTTCATTCTTTACCTGCCCCACCATGCTATTACTTAATCTCAAATGCATAGCCAATTTTTATCTTAACATGGTTTATTAAGGTGTCAAGTAGGCCTTCTCTTCAGAGAGATGTAATCAACTTACATATTCAAACTATTTTAGGACTTAGGACCATAGTTTTGAGACTCAGACTTAGTTGGCCCACTTAGACCCATATTCGGACTTGGAAAGACTTTGATGAATTAAAAAATTTAAATTTTTGCATGCATCATAAAAATAAATATTATTTTATGCATTCCAAAGCCAATATTTTAATTCCTTTCTCAAACCAAATGAGGTAGAGCAGCCTCTTGTCAAGGCATGGATATAATGATAAGAGTTTATTCCAATTTACTGTTGTCTTACTCCAAATAATCTTTTCAAATATAGCCTATATTTGTGCTCAGAGAATTTTCCAAACCCAGGAATAAGTTACAGTGCGCTCAGTTGTAAAGTCTTATAACATTAATGTCTTAAATATGAAAAATACCCTGCATCCCTTTTAAATAAATGTCTTAAATCTGAAAAATGTCTTGGAGAGGGTGCCCTTTGAGCCACCTCATAGTATCCCAGCTGTCATTCTCATCCTCCATAATTAGTCCAATAGAGGGAGATGTGAATGCATTTCTGAGCATTGTATACATTCTAAACTGAGATTAAGGAAGCTTATAGAAAGCTTTAAGGTCTGTCCATTCCATCCACTTCCCAAATTTGTACAAGTCATGTAAGATTTTATTTCTTTTCTTAAATTGAAGGAGGGTAGAGCAGACTCTTGTCAAGGAAAAGATCCTTTCTTTGACAAGATCCTTGCCTTGACAAGAGGTTGCTCTACCCTCCTTTGGTTCAAGAAAGGAATTAAAATATTACATGACTTGTATAGATTTGGGAAGTGGATGGAATGGACAAACCTTAAAACTTTCTATAAGCTTCCTCAATCTCAGTTCAAAATGTGTACAATGCCCAGAAATGCTTTCAAAACTCCCTATACTAGACTAATTATGGAGGGTGAGAATGAATTTTGGGATACCATGAGGTGGCTCAAAGGGCCCACTCTCCAAGAGGCTACCTCCAAATAACTATATGAAAATATTTCCTTCTCCCCAAGCCTTTCCCTCGGCCTTAACAATGAGTGGAATGTTTGTGAGCCCATTAGTAGATGGTCTTGTAGATTTAATGTTTTTTTGTTTTCCTTTATTCAATCAAAGAAATATTTCTTTAGATGGCTTCTAATTCATAATAAGCTTGTTGTTGGTGTTAAATTTATGTTCCATGTCTTGTATTTTGTAGCTAAATAGTATTTAAGGAAGTAATGGCAATGTAAAATTTCAATTTTCTTTGTGGTTAGTCTTTTAGCTCTTTGACATTCAATTGTTCATGATGGAAGTTCATGAATGTCTTTGATGTGACAGTGCTTTAAAAGCATTGTCACAAGAGTACTGTTTTTTATTGTTTTTTTTTATTTTTAATTTCAATGTGCCTTTTGATGGGCATGGCCTAGGTAAGTACTTGATATGGTAATGTTGTATCTGGTATGTATTAGGGCGGGACCTAGGAAATACAGTGAACCCCGAACCGTACTTGTATAGTTTTGAGAGTACCTGGTAAGTAGGTTTCACTGATTTAGGTTCTTATATTTTAATCATTTAAATGGTGCTCGTCTTCAGTTTTGTTAATAGTGTCTGAAGGAGAAAGGATATAATTTACTCTTTAACTACAAACCAAGTAAAGATACATTGAACCCAGACTATAATTACCAGTACTATACTACCGGTACAGGGTTGAACGATACCTCTACCAGGTAAGCAGGTTTAGGTTCTTATATTTTAATCCAAGTGTTACTGGTCTTCAGTACTGTTAATGGTGTTTAAATGAGAATGTTATAACTTACTCTCTAGCTACAAACCAAGTAAAAATACACTCAATCTAGAATGTACCATTACTAGAACTATACCCGGCCACGTTAAAAAGTAGTACAAGGTAGATAGGCTTCATAGGACTTAGGTTCTTATATTTTAATCTCTAAGTGGTGTTGGTCTCCATTATTGATAATTTGTAGGTGTTTAAAGTAGAAATGTTATAACTTTCTAACTACAAACCAAGTAAAAATACGTTGAACCCAGAACCACACTGGTACAGGTTCAAACAGTACTAGGCAAGCGAGTTTCATAGGTTTTATGTTATTATAATTTAATCTTTCAATGGTGCTGGTCTCTGACTCTTCAATAGTGTTCATTAGTAGGTGTTTAAAGGAGAGACTAAAACTTACTAATTACAAACCAAGTAAAATTGCAATCTATTCAGCTATATAATGTATCTTATTTTGAAAACATCAGTTGCCCCCTAATAAGGACGGTTCTATGTGAGCAGTATCTTCTTTTGAAAATAGTATATAGAATTTGATCAATTTCTAAATTATGACACTCTCTTCATTGGCAGCAAGTCTTTGATAAATATGTCTTATCATCAGATGATATCATGGGTGAAGCAGAGGTTTACATTCAACCATTAGTTTCTGCTGCAAGCTTACTTGAAAATGTAGGTATCTTTGGCACCATGCAGATAGGAAAATGGTTGGAAAACAATGACAATTCCATTTTAAGAGATAGTATAATTAATCTTATAGATGAAAAATACAACAAGATATATCTTTGAAGCTTCAAAATGCTGAGTCTCGGGAGTTGGAACTTGTACTTGAGTGGGTTCCTCTCAACCAGTAGATCAATTTAGTGTCAATTTTTTTATTAAAACGATGTCTTTATATTGCGGCATTTTCAAAATTAGTTGTTTTCATGCCTTAGAGGTATTTTATTTATTTATTTGATTAGATGTTTAATGACAAATTTTAGCATCTCCCATATTAGGCTGGGGAATTATATCTTTCTTGTATTGTAAGTACTAGTGTTTTCAAACTAACAAACAATACTCTTGTGTCAGTGCTTTAATTGGAACAAAACTTTCAATGTGGGTAATAGTTGTGTAAGTACCTATTATCCATGTCAGTGCTTTAAAAGGAGATATTTAAGTTGAGAGTTGAAGAGTGTTGCTATACCATAACCCTCTAGGAGGAAGCCATATGGTTTTAGGTGGAACAATTCATATGAATGTTAACTAAGGGTCTTTATATCTCTACGTTTAATGATTGCATTCATAAAATTTGATGTTCACAAACTTACTTGATGAACAAATCAATAAACCTGTTTTCTTTAGCAACAAAATCAATTGGTATGAAATGTGAATAATTGGTCAGCTAAACCACCACAACAAATATGCATAATCCTTTGATTTTGTTAACCTTTAGATTTCTTGTGGTATTCAAGGGGTTATAACTTATAGCCAGCATAGATTTTCAATGTTTCCTATTTATTCTTGCACACATGACCTTGATACAAACATCCTAGTATTCCTTTCATGTGTTTTCTATAAATTTTAGCCTTTATTTAATCATTGAGGTGTGCACCCACAATGTACCTATTGTAAAAATCCATTTTTAAAACTTAAAATAACTAAATTTTGTTAAGTATGCAAATGCTTTTTTAAATTTCTAATTATATAGGTCTCTGGATTGTCATCACCAATCCGTGCACTATGATAATTCTTCACTAGGAACTCATCGTTCAGCTATGATTATTTACTAATGCACAACCTTTAGTTTGGTGGATGTAACTGGAAACAAAACAACAAACATAACACAAGAATACCATCATAGGATAAGACTTTGACAAATATGTCCTCAAATATCAAAGTAAATTATTATTAACATGAAATTGTTACAATCTCACCCATGAGGTACTTCAACCTGTTATTGACTTCACTTGCCTTTCACCAATACTATGGGAGAAACTTTACAATTACACCTCTTAATGGCTTCTTCAACACACCTTTAAACTGATGGCTTCCTTTACACTTCATACAATATTTCTCACTACTTCTTTCTATGCTTTTCAAATGAGGGGGTGGCCTCTATTTATTTAACTTATTTATCCATCTTATCTCTAAGATAGGATAAGAAATCCACTCCACGAATCATATTCCATACCTTAACTCTTATCTCAGTACATGTAAGCTTATCTTTTAAGAAAGATAAACCTTATCATTTTACATGGGTTCCACATTTTTAAACTTTTTACAAATAAAATACACAAAATATTTATGACCTCACTCCTTGTCCTTATTACCAATATAATATTTCTAATTCCTAATCATGTAGACCCTACTTCTCTAATTACCCAAACTTTGACATTTTAACATTATTGGAATTACGACAACTATTTACTTTTTACCACAACATTCCTATTGTTTTTTGACTATTGTTGCCTGTGTACTATACATTATTGGCGGTATCGGCAGCACCTTGATATTATCTTCTATCGGACGCTACTAAATTATAGTCTTTATTTAATCAACATCCTTTCCTAATACATACATTAATGAAATAGAAATTATGGAGGAAAATTTTTGTGTCGATAGGATCTAGAAGACTATAAACTAGGGATATGCACTACTTCTATGAACCCAAATATTCCATTTTCATTTGTTCTAATGTTTTTGTTTCTTGCTCGGATCAGATTGGTAACTTGAAAAGTGGATTAAATCCGGTGGCAGTGAATGACATTGTCTTGAATGGAGTTTCATGCATGATCCTCTCCATTTTTATGTATGCCTCCCTAATGAATTTTTTGGTAGGTATTTAGTCTTATTCTCTTCTTAGTATAGATTGCTATAAAATTTGTACAATGATTCTTTCAAGAAGGTTGATGATTTTGTTTCTTATTTTAGGGACTTGTTATTAGAACCAAAAGTGTTGAGTATATGCCATTTTTAACATCCTTATTTAACACCCTAAATGCACTTGTCTGATTTGGATACTCCTTAATCACTAGGATATGTTTCTAGTGGTACAATTCTCTTATTTCTCACTACCATTTTAATTTATACTCTTTCAAGAAGGTTGATATGATGATTTTGTTTCTTATTTTAGGGACTTGTTAACAAAATCAAAAGTGTTGAGTATGTGCCATTTTTAACATCTTTATTTAACACCCTAAATGCACTTGTCTGATTTGGATACTCTCTAATCACTAGGGATATGTTTTTAGCGGTACACTTCTCTTATTTCTCACTTCCATTTTAATTTATAGACTCAATATTTTTTTACAAGGACTATGAACAAAGAAACAAAAGTTTTGCTTGGATGGTGGGTATAGATGATCACTTGGATATTTATGTGTTGGGAATGGCAGCAAAACATGGATTTTATCATACAGGTATATGAGTGTGCAACTTAGCTTATTAGTTTTGTGCGAGGTTTTAATTATTGTCCTGGTTTAAATGTAATTTGTGAATACTTTTGGCAGAACTGAGTAAAATATGTGTTCTTAATATCTCATAATCTAATGCACCTTCGTTGCTAATGATAGTAGAGAATTGTATCAAAGTTGAGACAATCAAAGTGAAGAACATGAAGATGACAACTACTGGCAGAGAGGCAGTTGCTCAAAATAAAAGTTAAGAAAAAGAACCTCAAAGTAGCACCAAGGAAACAGACGGATCACTTGAAGCTTGGGTGGAGAGAAGATATTGTATGTCAAGGGCTAACAACATTTAGGCACCCTTTTGTATTTTATCATTGTATTGTAAGGGTTAACAACATTTAGGCACCCTTTTGTATTTTATCATTGTATTTCAAGGGTTAACGACATTTAGACACCCTTTTGTATTTTATCTTATTTGATATTAATAAAATGTTTGTGGACCCATTTGTTGGGCACAAAATTCAAATCAAATTGTTCTCAATTTATAATATTAATTACCAACCCACTCTGACATCATAGACGACATATAGCCATTGATTGCACTATATGATATTTGGTTATTATTTATTCTTGAAATTCAGATTTTTTATTCATTAAATTCATATCGTCTCTAAAGAGATAATAAAAATAAAAATTAATATTGTCTCTAGAAACACAAAATTAGAATTCTATATTGTCTCTAGGGAGACAATAATGATGTTGTCTCTAGAGAGACGAAAATAATATTGTCTCTAAGAGACAAATGATATTGTCTCTCATGAGACAAAAATAATAGTCTTATATTGTCTCTAGAGAGACAATAATCAGAGACAATATTAGAGACACCCGCTTTGAGACAATAATAGAGACAATATACAAATTTTTTATTGTCTCTATTTGAGACAATTTGGACAAGTATTGTCTCTATTATTGTCTCAAAACACCCTCACTTGTAGTAGTGAACAATTCAATGAAAAGAATTACAACTATTTAAACATCTAAATGATGACATTCTCATTTATGAAAAGTTATGTCTTTTGATTAAGAATGGATTTGCGGAACCAACACATCAAGTGAATTGTAACGCCTAATACAAAAAAACTAAATATCTTATTAAGGAGTACATAGAGGAGGATGCCAAGGAATTATAGTTTGGGTTTTCTCTTTGATTATGGGTCTATGATGGATCTCTACGCTTAGACAACATAATTTCAGAAGATTTCCCAATATTCACTTCAGTCAAAACGTGGAATTTATGCGTGTTGTCAATGGAAATTTCCCACTGGATAAATCATTCACCAAACAATTCAGAAGTACAAAAATTCAACAATTACTAACAAAAATTCGTTGTTTGACTTTCGGAGTTAACTTTTTGCTTAAATATAAGCATATATTCTTTGTTCCCAATATAAAAAATCAGCACACGCCCAAAAACAATGACACCTGATACCTAGAATGAATGTCGAGGACATTGATGAAAAGGGATTTTCTAGCACTTTCGTAGGGAATCCTACTCTACACATTTTGTTGAATTGATGTACATGATACCATTCATGTACCTCAACAGTGGCCATGGCGATAATAAGGTCTTTCACAAAACCTCCTGATAACTCAACCCCGCTAAAGTTAAAATTACTGAGGGAAGGAAAGCCACGAATCCTTTGGTTGGACCCATCGTCACTTTAATGTCATATCAACACATCACAGAGTCACATACCCTTATGAATTCATGCTGGTCGAGAAAATTTGTGTTGTTAATTCTTCGCCTTACCCTCCACACTTCAGATTCCAGATCCAACACAACCTCCTTCTTGGGAAGGCCCGGGATGTGATCATGGTAGGCTGGCTGTGGTCACCCTCCCTAGATAACAATTAGGATGCATTATATACGCCCGAAAACTAGAGTTAAATGCTCTCTATTTTAAGAGAGCTGACCATAACTAGCAGGCACAAACTTGGTAAGGCCCATATTTCCTAGTCCACCACCCTTCATTAAAATCGCTCAATCGTTATTTTTCTAGGTTGTGTTTACATGGTGAAACACTTGGAATGTTGTTTTCTCATAAAAATAATGGTCCCACCTAAACTATATAGGTGCTTCTAATTGATTTCATCAACTTTATACTTACTCATTACGCTTGATTTCCTATATACTACCTCTAAGTATTTATGGCTCAAAAATAGTGGTTACATTATGTACATGAATGATCACATAGAAATTATTTCGAAGAATGGTTAAGTCTATAAAGTCAGAAATGAAGTTATGAAATTATAAAAGTTCTCATTCATGAGAAAAAGTAAAATCAATATTAGAAACTATAGTCGATAATTTTTGTAATTTAAGATATTCAAATGACAAGTTTGGTTATGTTTTTTGCTAAGAAAATTAAATCTAATAAATGCATTTCTTTAGGTCTTTCTTGACTTTATCATATCTACATTCTAGATATTCATTCACTAAATAATTTTTTTATCAACCATTGTAGTAAATTATCCCCATGATTCATTTTATAACTCTTTATATAATATCACTATCAACTTGTGGAAAACTATACGGTTTGGGCTAGAGAGGACTATGGTCTTAGATGACTTCTAAATTCATATCGTCTTTCATCTTCTGACTCTGATTTCAATTTGAATATATTAATTGCATCATTTCACCTTCCTTGGATACATGTTAGCATAATATTTCATCTATTGAAGGAAATATAGGGATGCCAATATAACTACATTAATCACCTGGTACTTTCATAAGATCTTATTACAAAAATTAATTCAAAGGAACATATATCTCTCATTTAATTTCCTAAATTACCTGAATATCATTTATACTAGGTGTGCTACTATAGGAATGAATCAGTCAAATAGGTCAAAGATTATATATTTCTCCACTTCCAATCATGCAAATCTCATAGAGCAATGTCTTAAAAGAGAAAATTCACTAAAATAATTGTCAAAGGAACTAGAGGAATAAAAGAGTTTAGTTTAGGAGTTGAAGAACACTACATAACACTACTACTATATTTATTACATTCATTACTCTAGATTTATAAAACTATATTTTTGTCAAATTACATGAGGGAGTGATATTCGCGTAAACCCTAAACCTAAGTCCTAAATCAAAGGAAGGGTGACAAGTAGCTAATTCAAGTCCGGTAATGGCCTCTCTAGTGGTGGATGTTTGTTGGCAAGATATGTAGAGGTTTTTGGATATGTTGTTGGTTCTGTGGTGGCCAAAAAATCCCCTGTTCTGGCTGATTCTTTTCAACTTGGATTCCCTTTTCCTTATTTGGGTAGAGGACGGGGTGGAGGAACCTCAGATGGTTGTATTGGGAGTCGATCTGTGGGCATTGGGTTTTATGCCACCGACGGTGCTTCTACCACTATGTTTGAGGACGTCGTGGACCTTGGTTCTATTAGGAATGGCTTAGTTAGTGAGGCCCCTATGCTTGTCTCTAGAGATTCCATGTCAGGTAGCACAATAGTGTATGAGCTGTTCTCTGGTGTTGGACATGATTCATCCAAGAGATTATTGGTCAATGGAAGGGATGCCTCCCATGTTGGTGGTTGTATCCTTCATCTTATCAAACCTTCCCCTTCCTAGGGTGTGTAGAATCATGAGAATGAACCGAATCAATTCTCTATTCAGCCTCTTTCAAGGATGCGCTCCAACAATTTGATAATGGAAATATGGTTTTATTGGAAGCTAATCGTAATAAGCCTATAGATTATGCAAAATAAACCCCATCAGTTTGTTTTGGTCATGAGGTGGTTCAATCTGAATATTCATTTGAAAGGAATGGTTTGATTTTTAGATTCAACAACTTTTATCCTAGTCTGCCATCACTTCATGTTTGTATTTCAAGGCAATGGATTCACTTCATGAAAGGTAGGATGGATATTTTCCATAGTGCTAGGTGTTTTTTCCTTGTTGCTTTTTGTTATCACCGAATCACAGCACCCCTGTGCATATACAAGTGTGTATACTTGAACTCACAGTGTGATTGGATAACATGGGTACTATCTCCAAGTTGTGGGACTTGCTACTGAGATAGACCTCCGAGAAAAGCTGTTCTTGCTCCTAAACTACCTGCCACAATCTACTCTAATGCAGGATAAGCTAACTGTTCTAATCTAAATTTCCAAGGGACCAGGGAGAGAGAATGCATAGAATGAAAGCCTACACTAAAGTGGTGATACACCAGAAAAGGAGGGTGGGAGAGTAGTCTCCAAATGTGTGAAATACAGAGGAAAAGTGCACACTAGAAGAGGTGATGACAGTTCACCATAATCTAGCAAAATGCATTCAAAACAATATTCCAAGCATACACAATGATAATGAATCCCTGCAAGAACATAATAAATAGACACAATATTCTTATAGAAAGATTAAAGGGGCAAGAAGAATGCAAGAAAACACAGCAGGGGAAGATACATCCACAAACTGGTATTTTATTGCTTCATGATATGCACAGTTCAATCTATTACAAGATAAGGGCCTGGATCACCATGCAAGGAGTCCACTACAAGGGCCTGCAACACACTAGCTTCACAAAGCAATTTTGGTAGAGCTTTGCTACCCAAAAACTCTCTCCTTTACAATGAGCCCAACACTCCAATTTATAGAAAAATGAGGAGAAGAGAAGGAAAATGGAAATCCTGAAATCTATCCTTCAACCACCTGTAAGAGGCATTAAATTGAGTGAAATTATTATATATTACTTGCAAAAGGCTCCCCATACTATCCCATGTGCTGCAGCAGAGAAAGAATGATGACCATGCCTCTTAATTGCACTCCCAGCTACCAAATAAAACATTGTTCTGAATCCGGCCACGTTTCCTTAAAAATATCAATCAATTTCTGATCAAATATAGAATTTATTGATTTTTTTGCATCAGGCTTGGAACCATGATTCCAACGGTACCAACTTTGTGCGATTTCGTTGAGAAATGCAAAAGTTATGGCCTTCTGAGTGCGGGCAGCTATTTTGGGTCTGGCAGGCGTTTTCTGTCATTTGACGGGAATGAGCATTAACTGACTGGAGACGAATATATTTCTCTTATTTAAATATATCTACCCTCATCAAAAATAAGAAATCCAACTTTTGTGGCGTAGAGGATGTCGTGCTCGTTCCCGAGAAAGTCCAATTTTGTGAAAATCGGAGCTCGGAGTCAAAAGTTATGGCCGTTTGAAGTTCCACGAGTCAAATGTTGACTTTTCTCCTCTGCCTTCGGCCGCTTCGGCTTTTCGCGTCCCGCACGTCCCTTTGTCCCATTTGGCCCAGTGCTGAAGTTCCCTATTTCGCCCGGTTCGGCCGGTTCGCGTTTTTTGTCCCGCTGCCCCAAATCAAGCTGTTTGGTGCCGCTGACTCATTTCGCCCGGTTCGGCCGGTTCGCGTACTTTTGTCCCGCGCGTCCCAAACTGTTTCGGGCTGCCTTGACTCATTTCACCCGGTTCGGCCGGTTCGTGTACTTTTGTCCCGCGCGTCCCAGACTGTTTCGGGCTGCCTTGACTCATTTCGCCTGGTTCGGCCGGTTCGCGTACTTTTGTCCCGCGCGTCCCAAACTTTCGGGCTGCCTTGACTCATTTCGCCCGGTTCGGCCGGTTCGCGTACTTTTGTCCCGCGCGTCCCAAACTGTTTCGGGCTGCCTTGACTCATTTCGCCCGGTTCGGCCGGTTCGCGTACTTTTGTCCCGCGCGTCCCAAGGACCGCCTGGACTAGGACTTAGCCATTTTTCGTGATTTTTTCTGGCCCGAGCTTGTTTTTTATGCAATTTTTTACATTTTCTCAGAACTTGCTCTCTTCTACTTGGACAGGGGAGTTAGAAAAATATGAGGGGACCCTAGAAACATGACCTTTCACCCTGAATCAATATAATTGCTTGGGACTAAAGAATTTGATGCATGTTATCAAAATTTACCTTGGGGGTGAATTTTGGATAACAATTTGGCGACTCAGTGGGGTCATCTGCCTGCCAGATGAAGAATAGCCAGCTGCTAGTAGCAATCCATTGGGCATGGAGTCTGTTTGATAACCTCTCAGCTGATCTAAAATTTGAAAACCTGTGTCCTTGAGCCATTGAAACATTCGTTGAGCTGGTTTTCCTATGGCTGCAAATTCTTTTCCAGGAGCTTGATGAACTGCAAACATGCACATACTAGAAGCAATAGGACATGTGCACAAGCACTTAGGGAAATAAAAACTACTCTAACAGCAGTACAATGTGCATAAGCACTTAGAGGAATGGAAATTCTAAATTAATATTTACAAGGGTGAAAATCTATCTTTCTAGTAGCAACGTTTGAGATAGATCCCATTGACCGGAATCTGTAATTCTTCACCATCCAACTTAGCCAGTCGGAAAGCATTGCTACCTTTGCATTCAATGATCATGTATGGGCCACTCCAGATGGCATCAAACTTGGAGTGCTTTCCCGGTTTTGCACGATCAAAGATCCCACTTCAATGCAAATCTCCAGGTTTGTAATATCCTCGGCCTTAGCTTTCTTATCAAAACTCTTTTTGACCAATGCTTTATCCTTTTCTATGGTCTCGCATTGCATGCTCTCTTGTCTCTTCTAATTCCATCAGCTCGCATACCTCATTTCCATAGGTTCAAACTCACTAGTTCCAATCGTTTCACGAGTTCCAAAGGTCTTTGGAAACTCAAGTGATATAGGTAGAACTGCTTCTTTCCCATACACAAGCTTGTATGGAGAGCTTCCTGTAGACCTCTTGGGTGTGATCCTATCAGCCCATAGAGCTGATTTGAGCTTTGCGTGCCAAGTTCTTTGATTTTCATCTAGAGTCCTTCTGATGATTCTTAGTAGGTTCTTGTTTGTAGACTCGGCTTGGCCATTACCTTGAGGGTAATAGTTCGATGAAGTGCTGAGATACACACAGTTCTTGACAGCCCATTCAGTGATCTTTGTGCCAAGGAATGCCAATGCATTGTCTGATATGATAGTGGCAGGGGCACCAAACCTCGTGACTATCCCTTCATAGAAATCTAAGATATTAGATTCATTTGCCTCCTTGAGTGCCACTGCCTCGGTCCACTTGGTGAAATAGTCTGTTGCTGTTAGAATCCACTTGTGACCTTGACTCGAATTGGGATTGATAACCCCAATGAAGTCCAATCCCCATTGCATGAATGGCTGATTTACTGAAATTGGACAAAGGGGCAGTGCTGCTAACCTTTCTTTCCCCGTGAAGAATGCACATTTCCTGCATTTCTTGACCCATGAATAGCAATCGTTGAACACAGTAGGCCAATAGTAACCAGCTTTCATGATTTTGAGAGCTGTCACTCGTGGAGCAAAGTGGCCTCCTGCTTCCCCGTCATGGAACTCGTGTAAGATCTTCTCAACTTGACCTGTTCCAATGCATCTCAATAGAACTCCATTGATGTCTTTTTAAACAAAACTCCATCAACAAGCACATATGGAATGGCTTGTAATCTGAAGTATCTCCTCTTTGCTTTGCTCACTTCTAGAGGGCACAAGCCTGTTTGGAGGTAATGCACAAGGTCTTGAGTCCAACATGGGATGAGTGCATCATCAGCTGGTTGTTCTAGATCATGCTTTGTAGTAGTAGGACGACATCTTCTTCACTTTTTGACTCGTCTGGTTGTTTGGAAGCGAGCTGCTCACACAAGCCTTTGCCACGAACTAGCTTGGTCACTTTGATTTCAATATCATATTCCATCACCCGAGTGATCCAACCTACTCTCTTCTCGTTTAAATCCTTGTTTAGGAGGAAGTCTTTGACACCAGCATGAGACACCAGTAGTTGGATCTTATTGTTTGAGACCAAGTGTCTGAACTTCTTCAAACTCCTGATGATAGCAAGGACATGCTTTTCGATGAAAGAATACTTTATTTCGTAATCTTCCAAGGTTTGACTGAAGAATGCTATGGGCTGTTCTGAACCTTCTCTATTCAGCTGTGTCAAGATAGCTGAGATTGTATCTGATCCTCCAAATGCATACAACATGAAGTCCTTTGAGAAATCTGGGTTGATAAGAGTTGGAGCTTGTGATATTGCATGCTTGATGTTTTCAAAACTCTCTTTGCCTTCTGCTGTCCATTTGAATGCCAGACTCTTCTTCAACATCATAGTTAGAGGCTTCACAAGAGTGGCAAAATTAGGCACAAATCTGTGGACAAAGTTTATCCTTCCTAAGAAGCTTTGGAGAGATTTCTTGTGGTGTGGCAATGGAAGCATTCGGATGGCTTCAACCCTTTCAGGATCAATTGTTAGCCCTTCCCTAGAGACAATGTGACCCAAAAATTTGCCTTCATGTGCCAGGAATATACACTTCTTTGGATTCAATGACACTCCGAACCTTCTACACCTCTGAAATACTTGCCTGAGGTGAAAGAGATGGTCTGCTGCATTCTTTGAGAAGATAGTGATATCATCCAGGTATACCAGCACTATCTTGTTGATCAAGCCTTTGAACGCCATATCCATAGCTCGCTGAAATGTTGCTCCGGCATTTGGCAGCTAAATGGCATCTTCTTGTAAGCATATGTGCCCCATTTTATAGTGAAGGCCGTCTTGAATTGATCTTCTTCCTTTACCATTATCTCGATTATAGCCTCGAATATCCATCTAGTAATGAAAACCTTTCTGAGCAGCCTACAACTCGCAATATCTCTGTTCCATCGATGGAAGCAGGATAATGATCCTTGAGTGACGCTCTATTTAGATCACGAAAGTCCACACACAATCTTATTTCTCCGTTTCTCTTTCTTACCGGCACCAAGTTTGCAACCCAACTTGAGTGTTTGATGGGGAAGATGATACTGGCCTCAATGAGCTTGCCTAACTCTTTTCTCATGAGAGGTTCAATATGAGGATTTACTGGCCTTTGCTTTTACTCCGAGGCTTGGATTCTAGATCCAACTCAATAGTATGTTGTGCCAACTTTGGATTGAAACCTCTTAAATCTTTGTAAGTCCAAGCAAAGACATCTGGGAATTCTTGACAAAGCTGAACAAAATCAGATTTCTCTTGTGGAGTACTTACTTTGCCAATTTGCAATGTCTTGCCTTCATCTACTAAGATAGGTTCTGAATCTTCACCCTTTACTTGAATGCTCGCTTTCTCCTTCCGGAACTGATCATTTGGGTTGAAGATTGACTCCAAGGTTATGAGGCCTTTTGGCAATTTGTTAGTCCTAAGCTGCACCACTTGGTCGCCATACTGCTGCTCCAGCTTGTCTTGATTTCTCATGGAGAACTCAGCTTCTTCTTGCAGGAAATTAACAATCTGCTGATCATTCTCGAAGACTTGCCAACTTGTGTTGTTATCTGGAACAGCTGGTCTCACAACCACTTTGATATGAGGCTGAGTTTTCTCACTTTTGATACTTTCTACAACATCAAACGCAGCCCCAATTGCTGCCAGTCTGTCAGCGGCTTCATTCTTTTTTCTTGGGATGGAAATGATGCTAAAAGCTTCAAAATCTTCAATAAGATCCCATACCCGATTTTTGTAGTTCTTCAACAGATCATTTTTGGCAGCATTTTTTCCTTTGACTTGGTTTACAATCAGCTCACTATCACCAAATACTTGTAAATTCCTGATGCCTTTCTTCCTTGCCCAGTGCAATCCATGAATTAAGGCTTCATACTCAGCTGTGTTGTTTGAACATGCAAACTGGAAACGGAAGGCTGAGTAATAACTTATACCTTGCGGTGAAATAAGCATAGCTCCTCGTCCTGCACCTTGTCTACTCCTTGACCCATCAAAGAACAATTGCCATACTTCATTCATGTCCTCATAATCTGGCTTGGTGATGCTGGGGAGAGGTTGATTTTCTTCATGTAAACAATAGACTCCTAGCTCAGATTCTTCTATTTCTTGATAGGGATCAAAAGCATGCACCTTGCTTTCCCATTCATCGAGAGTCAAATCTGGGATGCTTCCAACCTTGGTGTCAGCTTCATCAGTGCTTGGATAATCTTCTTGATCAAACGCTGAACAGTTGGTATTGATTTGGCTTGGAGTGTAAGGCTCAATGTGAAAGTTCGCAATAGGTTCAGACCTGATTGTGGCTTTGGTTCCATACCTTGTTCTGAACAACATGTGTGACCAATCTGCCGAAAGGTAGCCTCCAATTTTAGCAGTGAAGTCTCTTGACAAGCACAATGCAAAGAGTGGTGGCAGGTCTATGACTGACACATCTTGTAACACTATTACGTTGGGACATGCATGCAGTGTGAGGCTCAAACCTTTGATTACTCCAACCGTTGTCACTGCTGTCCCATCTAATTGCACTACACCCTTGGAGATGACTTCATATTGGAGTCCTAGCTGATCAGCTATTTGCTTGGGCATTACTGAACTACTGGCCCCAGAGTCAATCATGCAATTATGTACCAACCTATCTCCTATGATCAATGAAACATAAAATGGAGGGGGCTTCAACATTTTACCTTGCTGTCCTCCATGATTTCCTTCAGGCTGGGCAGCATTTGTGAGTACCTTCTCTTGCATTTGGACCTATTGATTAGAAGTTGACCAGTCTTTCATGGCAGCTTGTAGCAAATCTCTTTGTCCTGGGATAGATAGTGATTCCCACATTGATATGTTTACATTTGTCTTCTTCATCTGATCAATGATACTGAATGGAGATGAAGTATCCCTCTACTATCCCTTGGCCTGCACATTCATTCCTTGCACATGGGCAGCAGCAGCTGGCATCTGAGTTGGTTTAGGAGCTGGTTTGGATGCTCCTTGCATGTTTGGAACTACAGTTTGTTTGCCAGCGGCTTGTGGAGTGGTAGAAGGTTGTGGATTACTCGAAGCCAATGGCTGTTCTTCACCCAAATTTCTCCTTTTTGACCTTGTGTTGGCTGCAACACTTTGAGAGGGTATTTGATTCATACCACAGAAATCTTTAGCTTGCCAATTGACAAGAGTAGTTTCGTTCAGAGATGTTCCTTGCTGAGGTGCCCCTTGGTCTTCTTCGTGGCTGGACTCTTGTGACCCACCAATGGTTTGCACCATTAGAGCCTGATTTAATGCACCGTTAAAGCACATTGATTGGTTATGTGGCTGACTACACGGGAAACACCAATCATATTCTTGGGCCATGTTATTTTGGACTGGCACCAAAGCTTTAGAAGCAGATACGACATTGGGGTTATAGGGCTGAAATGGTCTATTAGCGGGAGGCCTTGCTTGATTCTGATTTGCAGCTGGATTGGGTGGTCTTTGAGGTTGATATGGTTGCCTGTTAGGCTGAGCTTGAGGCTGATATGGGCTAGCACTTTGAGCTTGCTGTCTTTTGATAGTAACCAACTCATTTCCCAAATTTTGCAATTGTTTCATGATCTCTTGGAGTTCATTTGAAGCACTAGAGGATGAAGTAGAAGCTTCATTTAAACTTTGATTTCTAGGGGTGGGAATAGGAGCTAAGACAGGCGCTTGGCTAGTACTTGGGCTCTCTAAACTTGGATATAATGGCATTGGGGGCCTAGGAGCCAGTTTACTAGCTTGAATAAGACAGTTTTCAGCTCTAATGGCAATACTATAAGCAGCAGGTAAGGTTGTGCCTCCCATAGATTGAATTAACATAGAAATATCAGAATTCAAAGCTTTAAGATAGTATAGAAAAGCACCTTCTGCTGTTGGCCTGACTGCCACTGGAATCCTATCCCAAGACCTTTGAAATCTGAAGTTGAAGTCGGTCAGCTGCTCGTTGGGGGCTCTCTTGATAGTTGTCAATTGTTCTAGAAGAGACAAGTTGTCTCCCTTCTCTCCAAACTGCTCATGGAGAACTATGCACAACTGATTCCAATTCGTGATAGAACCAACTTCAAGGCTCCTGAACCATTGCAATGCCTTCCCTTTGAATGATGATGCCAACAGTTTGACAGCCACGTCCATTTCATTTATCTCATGGATTGCACAGACGTTAGCAATGTCTTTGACATGATCACCAGGAGTGGTATGATTTTCTCCAGTGAAAAATGGAATGTTCTTCAATGCTGCAATTGGAACTGGATTCTGTGCATTGAGGGCAAGTGGGCTGCTACCAGTGAAATTGACAAAGGGATTTAGTGGTTGCGCCATTCTGATTGGCCTGAGAACCCTTGTTGATGCGAGAAAAGGTCTACCAGGTGGAGGTGTAGACAAAGTCCGATTAGGTGGAGATGGAGATCTTTGAGCTCTTCTTCCCCTTCTTTCTCTACCTGGAGATAGATGCAGATAAACAAACAATCCTTCCTCCCTAGTTCTTGATCTAGTCTGTATTCTTCTCATAAATTGCCAGGCTTGGACTGCTGAAACCAGCGGATTATGCCTCTTTTGGAGTCGCCAGATGTGCGATTTTAAAGCTCCTTCAAAGCTGGAACTTACAACAAGTGCACATCAATCTTGTTGCAATGAAAGTAAAGACCTCTAAGGTCCCACCGGCGTGCAGAATCTGTTATCATCACCGAATCACAAGCACTTCCCGTGCATATACAAGTGTGTATACTTGAACTCACGGTGTGATTGGATAACATGGGTACTATCTCCAAGTTGTGGGACTTGCTACTTGAGATAGACCTCCAGAGAAAGCTGGTTCTTGCTCCTAAACTACCTGCCACAATCTACTCTAATGCAGGATAAGCTAACTGTTCTAATCTAAATTTCCAAGGGACCAGGGAGAGAGAATGCATAGAATGAAATCCTACACTAAAGTGGTGATACACCAGAAAAGGAGGGTGGGAGAGTAGTCTCCAAATGTGTGAAATACAGAGGCAAAGTGCACACTAGAAGAGGTGATGACAGTTCACCATAATCTAGCAAAATGCATTCAAAACAATATTCCAAGCATACACAATGATAATGAATCCCTGCAAGAACATAATAAATAGACACAATATTCTTATAGAAAGATTAAAGGGGCAAGAAGAATGCAAGAAAACACAGCAGGGGAAGATACATCCACAAACTGGTATTTTATTGCTTCATGATATGCACAGTTCAATCTATTACAAGATAAGGGCCTGGATCACCATGCAAGGAGTCCACTACAAGGGCCTGCAACACACTGGCTTCACAAAGCAATTTTGGCAGAGCTTTGCTACCCAAAAACTCTCTCCTTTACAATGAGCCCAACACTCCAATTTATAGAAAAAATGAGAAGGAGAAGAGAAGGGAAAATGGAAATCCCGAAATCTATCCTTCAACCACCTGTAAGAGGCATTAAATTGAGTGAAATGGTTATACATTACTTGCAAAAGGCTCCCCATACTATCCCATGTGCTGCAGCAGAGAAAGAATGATGACCATGCCTCTTAATTGCACTCCCAGCTACCAAATAAAACATTGTTCTGAACCCGGCCACGTTTCCTTAAAAATATCAATCAATTTCTGATCAAATCTAGAATTTCTTGATTTCTGTGCATCGGGCTCGGAACCATGATTCCAACGGTACCAATTTTGTGCGATTTTGTTGAGAAATGCAAAAGTTATGGCCTTCTGAGTGTGGGCAGCTATTTTGGGTCTGGCAGGCGTTTTCTGTCATTTGACGGGAATGAGCATTAACTGACTGGAGCCGAATATATTTCTCTTATTTAAATATATCTACCCTCATAAAAATAAGGACCACCTGGATTAGGACTTAGCCATTTTTCGTGATTTTTTCTGGCCCGAGCTTGTTTTTTATGTAATTTTTTACATTTTCTCAGAACTTGCTCTCTTCTACTTGGACAGGGGAGTTAGAAAAATATGAGGGGACCCTAGAAACATGACCTTTCACCCTGAATCAATATAATTACTTGGGACTAAAGAATTTGATGCATGTTATCAAAATTACCTGGGGGTGAATTTTGGATAACACTTTTGTTTTAATTTGTGGATAGGGATCCTATTTTTTGAAAATTTGGAATTTTGATTCTCATTTGCTATTAATGAAATTGTGGTTTATTTTGTTTAACCCAGTCACATATACCTTCCATGTTAAGATGATGTGGATTCATCTTCCGTATCTACCCTCCAATTTTGGTTGGAAAGTTGTTTAACCACTATTGGTAATACTTTAGGGAAATGTATAGTTATTGATCCAAAAACAAATTATTTTGAGCACACAACATTTTCTATTATCTTTGTTGATATGGATAATTCTCTTGATTTATCTGCTGGTATTGAACTCAAAGTGGAGGATAGGACTTGGTTACAAAATTTGGACTATGAAGGGTTTCCCTTTAGATGTAGAAATTACTTCTCTCTTGGCCATCTAGCTTCAAATTGTCACTTGATAAGAAAATATGTTGAAGGTAGAAACTCTTGGTGGAAGAATTTCAATCCTAGACACTTAGTTATGAATGATCCTTAAGATGTTGATTCAGTCTTTTAATCTAAGCTGAATTCAGTTGATCCTGTAAAGGAGGAAGTGCTAGAAGGTAGAATGTATTATGTGGATACAGTAATAGGGTCCTTAAATCTCAAGAATGAGATTGAAATATTAATTTCAATCCATAGTGAAAATGAAAATGTAAATATGAAAGAGGATTAGACTATTGTGAGTAGGAAAAATAAAATGGCTATCTCTCCCCTCAAGATGTAGTTAAGATACAAAATGAAGGGGTCTAATGCTTAAGATAGTTGTTGGTTTTATGTTTTTGCTATTGGTTTTCATGTTGTAGCTATTGGTTTTATCTCATTTTCCACTGGAAGAGGCAACTATGTTCATTCTTCAATTTCTTATTTTTTTCTCCATCCTTTATACTTGGGTTGGGTCCCCTTAACCCTCTTTTACCAATAATAAAAAAATATACACGAGGGAACTCGTATGAGGTTGTATTAGATTTGATTCAAATTTTCACATACGCATAGGAGAACTTGATTATGATTGATACCACCTATGTTGTTTATAATGAACAAATCAAAGTGTATATGATTTATAATAATATGAATAAAAAAATTATTTTTTCAGGAGAATTGATTTTTTTATGAAGGGGAAGTTTATGTTTGTGAAAAAGAAAAATCTATAAATACAAGTCTAAATATTGGTATCTCCACAAGGGTCCTCTTTTCTATTTTCACTTCTTCAAATATAGATGGTGCTAAGAACCAGTAAGCATATCTAGTTATTCATTCAGTTGTTCATTCATATTTTATTGTTTTTAATGCCCTTGAATATCATTGCAAGATCAATGCTTACCAAAATTACTACATTATTTGTTATGATGATCATCCTTATGTTTAGCACCACAACTATCACTGCTACCCATAATCTATATAAAAGTGAAGAGAAGAAGGTGGCTGATTTATTTGCGCATGGGGAGTTGTTGATATCAAGGACTTCTCATCCGAGATGTCATGGCAACATTGAAGATCCTAGATGTAGCCATCCACAATTTCATAAGTCGCATCAGGGTCATATGGAAAATCATATACCATTTTTATGAGGTAAGAAACTCTACTATGGGGCAAGAGGAAAACCGTAAGATCATGCAAATGATATCCTTAGCTATCGTATCACCTCAACGTACTTTGGATAAGAGTGTATTTCATTATTGATGTATGAATATGGATAAGATTTTTGAAAATCTGAGATTTTCTGTAGTGCCCACATCCCTTCGACACTTTTGATAATGATCATGATACTACTAAATATATTATGGACATTATTATAGTTTTTATTTAGTATGGTGTTAGATGTTAGATCATGGATTATTGTTGACTCGATTCATATATGATGCATGATGATTGTTAGAGACATTTTATATAGAAGTTGACATGTTGTTGGACATATATATATATATATATATATAGATGTTGTTAGGACATGTGATATTTGGATATATTGAGTAGACCTAGAAAATTGAATTTAAAATTGATGATTATATAGTTACATTTGATGAAATTGTAAGTGATATTGTTGATTTTCTGGATGTTGTTATGATTTTTATATATATTGTTCATTTTTAAATTATATTATATTCATTTTGATGTTCATTTGATATTCGATATGCCATGAGGCCAAAGGGGTATTTTATTGTGCAGTTAAAAATATCACAACAAACTTCGGGGATTAGAGACCAACCACATTAGAATTCTAGATAAATTTAATAAGGTCACCATGGCAACTTGTATTGTTCATGTGTGTGTTTTGATTATTGGGAATTCCCCTAGGGAGATCACCTTTAAATGTGACCAAGGGTTATGTGTATTTTTTTATTTGGTTCCTTTTATTGATGTTTGCATGTGTTTATTAAGTGATGTGTTTACCCCTTTCATTATTAAGTAATTGTGGTAAATTAATATGAGTAAACATGTTAAAATTAATTAATCAAATTGGGACATAAGAAAGTAATTATTAGAGTTGTTGGCCTAAAATTAAAGTGTTGTAAGAAATGTGTAAGTGATGTGGAAGAGATGTGTAAATCAATTTTGGAGTATGAAACACTCCACCTCCTTTTGAAATTCAAATTTTTCCTTGGAGACTGATTTTGAAGCTTATGAGACAAGTTAAACTTGTCCCATGCCTCTTAAATTTTCATGCCAACCTTACCTATGGTTGGAGGGTTTAAATCTAGCCTTCATTATGCATTTTTGTAAGTCAAGTTGTATGCTTTAATTGCACTTTCTTACATGCTTTCAATTTCAGTCCTTATGAGGTGTGGGTTTGATTTGAGTGTGTAAGTAAAACTGTCATTTATTCACCTGCTTATTTATTGTGCCTTGGAGATTGAAGTTGACTTATGAGTTGGAGTTGAGGATGTGTGATGTGGCATCCCACATGGATCCACCTCATCCTCTTCTCTTTCCTCTTCTATATATTCAAATTCCTTGGCTTGTTTTTGGGGTTTTTTTTGCTTCACTTTTATCACTTCATTTTTGGCGACTTGCTTTGGGTTTTTGGAGCTCTTGCAAATTGGGAGAAATTTGGAGATTTTTGCATACTTGTTAATTGTTGATCTCTTGGTTTGTGTTGCATTATAGAGCTTGTTGTTTTGAACTTGGAAAAAACTCCATCATGGAGAGGTAAGAGCTTAGCTCTTGGAAATACTCTCCTTTTATTTGTATGCATATGTGAATGGTTGAATGTTTGAATGTGTTGTTTTATTTGTTGGCTGGTTGGGTAGATGGCCTAGGGATAGTGTAGGAGAAGACTATGGGGCATTTTGTGGGAGGCATAAGTGTTTTGGGGAGGTATAAGTGTGGAGGGAGTTGGGATTTGGGTTCCACCTTACAAAGAAATAACTTGCATTTCTTTACTCGTTATGGGGTGCCATAAGAGGTTAGGGAGGCATAAGGAAATGTGAGGAATAAGGGGTACTTGGGGGAGGCATAAGGGCATGTTAGGGATTTTAAATGATATATATTTTTGTGGTTTGTTCTTAGGTGGTGATACCCATTTCCTTTTTGGAGGCATAAGCAATATCCCCCATAGTTTCTTGCTCCTTTGGCTTGCATGATGAAGCCTGAGTGTTGTTTGTTATTTTGTTCTGTGGTGGCAAACTGCAGTTTTTTTTGGACTATGTTTTGAATGAGAAATTTGTCTTTGTGTTGTGGAAGCCTATTGTTGCCATGAGTTGAAAAAAACATTTCTTATTGCAATGTGGTTGGGGCTCGGGGCCAATGAAGAAGGATGACTTCTCCCTTTTCATTGATGTCTTGGTTGGGTGGAGAGTACCTTTCCTTTCCCTATTCTATTGTGACCAAATTGGAGAATGATGGAAATTCATAGTCCTATTCTAGAAATGAGAAAGAAGATAGTTCCTTGCTGAGATCATTTCTTAATGTAACCCACTTGAAGTGGATGATCTTGTATATTATTTGTGAGATCATTTCTTAATGTAACATTTTCCCACTTTTGAAGTGGATGATCTTGTATATTATTTGTGATGGAAAGATGGTATCTCAATCATAAAGCATTGTATTATTTTACTCAAATAGCATTATATGAAAGTTGTAAATTGAATTTTAGAAAAATATGTATTGTAAAATATTTCATAATTGTAATTTGCCCTCGCTTGAGTCCTTAGTAGCTAATCGGTGATACCATGTGGCTTAAATCATGAGGCATCTCATACTGCGGTGAGGAGCTGATCTTTTAAAGCCTTAATGCTTAAGAAATTTTTGTGTAAAATTTCCAAATTATCCCCACCTCCATTCTGTTTGCTTGCAAGTGGAAAAGGAATTAATGACAAATTTGAACAAAATTGATAAGTTAAAAATCACCAAACCGCACAAAAAATAAAACTTGACTAACACGTCGCATCTTCTCACGTTTCTAAGCAACAAAAAGATTTTTCTCAAAATTAACCCTTTAAACTTTATCAAAATCAAATTCCTAAGTTTAATGTGAAAGGCACGGGTTCTTTTTCATTTTGGGCTCAAACTTTTTTAAATTCCTTTCTTGAATAGTCAATTTTTTTTTGTTTTTTTCCAAATGTTCCCGCCACTCCGCTAATCCGCAAACCTTCATTTTGTCTCGAATGATCTAAGTCCAAAAGTTAATTTGGGAGCTACCACATGGCCTCCACGGGTGTTGGTGGAGGAGGCTCGGATGTTTTAAAAGTCGCTTTGTCCCAAAAATTTGGGCAAAAGCGCTAAATGCTTCACGCCCACTCCACCTTAACGTATCTGGGAAAAATTTTTCTTCCCCACTCCTTGATCTGCTTTTCTTTTCTTCTCGGGTGAATTTTTCCTCCAAAGTCCATAGGCCTGGCCTCCCGGTTGGGTGGGTGTAAAATTTTTTGTCCTCCCTTCCCCGCCCATATTGGGAAAATTTTCACCCCAAGTTCCGCCGGTCCATAACTTGAAAAATATGAGGAGTTAGGAGGACTTCTTTATATCACCGGAAAGGTGACAAAATTCCCTATCTAATGGGAATGTTTTTAGGAAGTTTTAATCATGGGAAAAATAAAATTGAATCTTTAACCGAGTTCTAGGGAGTGAGTAAGTAAGAATTTACTTTGATGATTTTAAATATGTATTCTTTTCCCCACTATAATTAAAACCTTTCTTTGTCTTAGATCTTGTGGAATTAAATAACTTGGGTATTTATTTGTTTTCTTCCCTTAACCCTAAAATTTTAATTAGGGAATATTTACCTAAAATGTCAATGTATTCAGTGATTAAATTAATCCCTAAGAGATTTGAGCTAGGTGTGGACTTATTGCACTTGATGCTTTATAATGTTGAATTAGTAATTATTATAATGGGAAAAGTTATTAGTTGAATTTAATTATACTTGAGACTTTGGTTATTAACACTTTAAAAAAATATTCCATAATTTTGTAAATAAACCTAGGTTGTACATTGGTCTCAAGTTGGAGATTTTAGCGGGTGTTACATTCTCACATTAAGATATACTGTGGATTTTTATTTCGATTGAACTGTGTGAGAATTTATTAAATCCAAAGATTTTGTTTAGAAAAGGCTATTAATACTCTTTAAATAAATGTATTTGGGTCTTCTGGTTGTAGTCCAACAAAGGAAGTTTGAGAAAGAAGATAAAAGCTCAAGAGTAGAAGTCTTTGTATGGAAGAACATTTATTCCAGTAGAAATTAATTTCATTGTTTTTTTCATATGTCCGAGTGATTAATTATTATTGAAGGTTAATTTATAAATTTGTGTGTGAGTATTTTCTTCAAATTGATATACACTTTTAAATGGATATTATAATATACCACTAGAATGATGCCTAGTATTAGAGCATGAGGTTTTAGAGTTTTTTCAATTAGAGTTTACTAGATCCATATCAATCGATCAAATCATCATATTATTTTATGTATGGCAGACATGAATAGCCAAAGGTTAACTCAACATCGAATAAAACAATTCAATGAAAATAATTACAACTAATTTAAACATCTAACTGATGACATTCTCATCATTTATGAAAATTTATGTCTTTTGATTAAGAATGGATTTGCGAACAAACACATCAAGTGAATTGTAATGCCTAGTACAAAAAAAACTAAATATCTTATTAAGGAGTATATAGAGGAGGATGCCAAGGAATTATAGTTTGGGTTTTCTCTTTGATTATGGGTCTATGAAGGATCTCTACGCTTAGACAACACAATTACAAAAGACTTCCCGATATTCACTTTAGTCAAAACGTGGATTTTACGTGTGTTGTCAATGGAAATTTCCTACTCGATAAATCATTCACCAAATAATTCATATGTACAAAACTTCAATAATTATAGTAAAAATTCATTGCTTGGTTTTTGCAATTAACTTTCTGCTTTAATATAAGCATATATTCTCTCTACCCAATATAAAAAATCAGCACACACCCAAAAACACTCACACTCGATACCTAGATTGAATGTCAAGGACATTGATGAAAACAAATTTTCTAGCACTTTCGTTGGGAATTCTACTCTACACATTTTGTTGAATTGATGTACATTGTAGTGCCCACTTCCCTTTGACACCTTTTTCCAATACTCATCATGACATTGTTGACTATATCATGGACATTGTTATAGTTTTGATTTAGTATGATGTTAGATGTCAGATCATGGATTATTGTTGATTTTGGTTCATATCTGATGCATGGTGTTTATTAGAGACTTTTTAGATATTGATGTTGATATATTGTTTGACATGGTTATATTATAGATGTTGTTCAGACTTTTGATATTTGGATATTTCGAGTAAACCTAGAAAATGAGAATTGAATTAAAATTGATGATGATATATTTATGGATGAAATTGTAAGTGATATTGTTGATTGTCTTGATTATTGTTGTGACTCACATATATATTGATGATCTTGAAATTATATTTATATTCATTTGGATGTTCTAATATGGCCACGAGGCCGAATGAGGTATTTGTGTTTTGCAGGTTAAACTATCACAACACACATCGGGGATTGGAGACCAACCACTTTGGAATTCTAGATGAATTCAACAAGGTCACCATGGCAATTGTATTTATTTGTGTTAGGGATTCCCATGGAGGGGATCACCTTTAAATGTGACCAAGGGATTTTATGTATCTTCTTTTATTTGGTCCCTTTGTTTATGTTTGCATGTGTTTATTTTGTGGTGCATTGACCCTTTCATTATTTGTTAAATGGTGTGTAAATATTATGAGTAATCATGTTGTTAAGTTAATTAATTAAAATGTGTCATAAGAAAGTAATTAATAGAGTTGTTGGCCTTGAATTAAAGTGTTGTAAGAAATGTGTAAGTAATGTGTAAGAGATCTATAAGTTGATTTTGGAGTATGAAACACTTCATCTTCTTTGAAATTCGAATTGGTCCTTGAGGCTGATTTTGGAGGCTTGTGGGACAAGTTAAACTTGTCCCATACCTCTTAAATTTGTATACCAACCTTACCTATGGTTGGAGAGTTAAATTTAGACCTTCTTTATGTATTTTTGTAAGCCAAGTTGAATGTTGTAATTGCACTTTTCTTACATGTTTTAATTTTAGTCCTTTGGGGTGTGGGTTTGATTTGAGTGTGTAAGTAAAACTGTCATATTATTCACCCAACTATTTAATATGCATTGGAGAATGAAGTTGACTTTTGTGTTGGGGTTGAGGATGTGTGAAGTGGCATCCTACATGGATCCACCTCATCTTCTTCCCTTCCCTCTTATATAAATTCGAATTCCTTACCTTTTTTTGGGTTGCTTCACTTTTGCATACTTCATTTGGGGAAAATTCTTTTGCTGTTTTGAGATCTTGCTCTTGGAGAAGATTGGAGACTGTTGCATGCTTGTAGAGGTTTGATCTTGGACTATGTTTTGAATTGGAAAGCTTGTTGTTTTGGAACCTTAGAACAAAACTCCATCATGGAGAGGTAGGATCTTGGCTCTTGAAATGCTCTTCTTTCATTTTTATGCTTATATGAATGGTTGAATGTTTGAATGTGTTGTTTTATGTGTGTGGGTTGTTTGGGTAGATGGCCTAGGAATGGTGTAGGAGAAGACTATGGGGTTTATTTTGTGGGAGGCATAAGTGTTTTGGGGAGGTATAAGTGTGGAGGGAGTTGGGATTTGGGTTCCACCTTACAAAGAAATAGCTTGCATTTCTTTACTCATTATGGGGTGCCATAAGAGGTTGGGGAGGTATAAGGAAATGTGAGGAATAAGGGGTACTTGGGGAGGCATAAGGGCATGTCAGGGTTTTGATATACTATATTTTGGTGGTTTGTAATCAGGTGGTGATACCCATTTCCCCTTTGGGAGGCATAAGTAGCATCCCCATAGTTTCTTGCTCCTTTGGCTTGCATGATGAAGCCTGAGTATTGTTTGTTGTTTTGTTTATGTGGTTTTAAACTGTAGTTTTGTTTTGGAATGTGTTTTAAATGTGAAATTTTCTTGTGTGTTGTGGAAGCCTGTTGTTGCCATGTGTTGGAAAACATCTCTTATTGTATTGTGGTTGGGGCTCGGGGCCAATGAAGAGGGTGGCTTCTCCTTTTCATTGGATGTCTTGGTTGGGTGGAGAATGTTGCCTTTCCCCTATTTTTGTTGTGCTCAAAATGGAAAATGGAGGAACTTCATGTTGTTGTTCTAGAACTAAGAAAGAAGACAAGTTTTGGCAGTCTTTTGTGAGACGTGTTTTTGTAAACCTTTTTCCCACTTCAAGTGGATGACTTGTAATATTATTTGTATTGGATAGTTATTCTATTTTGGAAATGAAATCCTATGTTTTAATGAGAAAGAGATATGCACTGAAATATGTATTGTGTAATCCGTTTTGTGAAAGATGAGTATTCCATAATCTGGCTTGGAAAAATGGGAAAGAAGTTGTACAAGAATCATTTGAATTAATAGAAGTCGTATTATTTTCCACAAATGGTATTGTTATATTTGAAATCTGATTGTTGAAATGTATTATGAAATCCTCTATTTGAAAGACTAGAAATACGTATGAAGAAAATATATTACTCTGTTTCATTTGAAATGCTTGATTTTAGAAATTAGTGCTGCATTCTCTTTTCACATTTTTGGGATTGAAGAAATAGAACATGGTAAAAGTAAAATGAATCCAAATACCTAAAGTATGACAAGTGAAATAGATCCATTCAATTTTAAGTTTGAGTTCTATTTGTTTCACTGTATAACTGCATATATTTATCAAAAAAACATACAAAGTGCCCTGCAACCATGGAAAAATGAAATGAATTATCAAATTGAACTTAATATGATCAAAACGATTCCAAATAGACAATAATACTTAAGAAATTTTTATAGAACTGATTAAATTGGGCATAGTCAAAACTCAGATGTTTTGCAGTTATAAAAAAAAAAAAGGGGGGGATTCGATTTGAGACTAAATTAAACAATTTAACCTTTCAATCCATTCTAAACCTTTCCTAGAGTGATCCTCCATGCTTATTTGACATGATGAGGAAGAAAGAATGGCGTATTGGAATAAATTTTGTAAGTTAAAATGACCAGTTCACTTTCTAAGTGATAGAAAGATGTTTTCTCAAAATTGACCCTTATAACTTTATCAAAATTAAATTATTAATGTTTTATGTAAAGAGGACATTGAGAGATTTCCAGAAAGTCCTTATTTTCCAAAACTCGAGTTCCCAATCAAAAGTTATGGCCTTTTGAAGTTTTCACTTCATTTCACTACAAAAAATATTATAAGTGTCAAATTAAAATTAATAAAATATCTTGGGCGGACCCAAGGCTAAAACTTTCATTTTTCACTTTTTGTCCAAAAAGTGCAAATTCATGAAGTTTCCTGTCACTCCGCTAACCCGCAAGCCTTCATTTTGTCTACAAATAATCTAAGTTCAAAAAAAGAAAATTTGGGAAAAAAATTCCCCGTGGCCCCACGCCCCTGTGCCTTTTGAAATGTATTTTCATGGGCGCGTGGGCCATAATCCTTAACTTTGCTTTTAAAAATTTTTGGTAAAATTTCCTAACTTTCCCCTCGCCACCCCTTGTGACCAATCGTGTCTTACGCCACATGGCTTCACGAGTAAAACAAAGAGGCACAAATCTTTTAAAACCTTAGCACTTTCGAAATTAAAATTTGGAAAAAAATTCTAAGTTGCTTCGGCAGCGCAATAACCCACGTTACTAATGTGAGCTTGACACGCGGCATCGATCAAAGTAGTCGGAGGCACGGGTTAATTTTAACCCTTGCGCTTTTGACACAAAAGTCTAGACTTTCCAAGTTTCCCCACAAGTCCGTTTTCCCCGCGTGAATCTGGGCTTGACACGTGGCACCTTGGGCATCGGCGGAGGCACAAATCATTTTGATCCCTTAACACTTTTTGGTAAAAGGACTAAATGCCTTAAGTTTCCCGGTTACCCGACTTTTCAATGAAGAAGCTGGGAAATGCTGACACGTGTCCCTTATGGGCTCGCGGGTGTGTGGAGGCATATTGCACTTTTGTTCCAAAAGGGGAAAAGTGCTAAAGTTCTCCCCCACTCCACCGGCCCATGCATGGGAAAAATTTACCTCCCCGCTCCACCGGTCCACTTTCCTTCTCTAGGTGAAATTTCTCTCCAAAGCCCGTAGGCCCGAGCTAAGGAAAATTTTCCTCCCCAAGCCCGCAGGCTCGCTCTTGGGGAAAATTTTCATCCCAAAGCCCATTGGCCCATAACTTGAGAATTATGACGAGTTATGAGGACTTCTTTATATCACTGAAAAGGTGAGGAAATTTCCTATCTAATGGGAATGTTTTCAGGATGTTTTGAGTGCATTAAATATGAGAAAAATCAGGTTGAATCTTTTAAGAAAGTTTTGGGAGTGGGTAAGTGAGAATTTACCCTGTTAGTTTAAATGTGTATTCTTCCCCCTTACAATTAGACCTTGTTAATTGTTGAAACCTTGTAGAATTAAATACCTAGGGTATTTTATTGTTTTGGCCCTTCTTAGCCTCTGAGTTTAATTAAGAATTGTTTGGCTTAGTGTTAATCTAATCTTAAATGGTTAGATTATCACCTAAGGGAAATTTAACTATGCTCGGGATAAATTTCTCTCTCTTAGTGTTTTGTAAGGTGATTTGATAATTGTTGTAATGGAATCTGAAAATTTTGTTGTGAACACCTATAAATAAAATAAAATAAAATAATTATCCCATAGTTTTTTCTAACTAAACCTAGGTTGTTCTTGGGTCTCAAGTGGGAGATTTTAGAGGGCATTACATACATGATACCATTAATGAACGTCAACAATGACCATGGTAATAATAAGGTCTTTCATAAAACCTCCTAATAACTCAATTATGTTAAAGTTAAAATTATTAAGGGAAGAAAAGCCATGAATCCTTTGGTCGGACCCATTCTTACTTGATTCTTACTTTAATGTTGTGTGTGTCAACACATCACAAAGTCACATACCAATATGAATTATAGAAATTAGGCACATAAAATAACAAATAACAAAAATAAAATAATGAATTGCAAAAAAAAATATTATTGCAAAAACTCATATCATCACTTTAGTGCATATATTTCACCATTCCTTCTCATAGCTTCAGCTCAATACAATATTTCTAAATGTGTTTGATATGCAAACACTTACAATTATCTCTAATAGAAAGATGGCTTCATCTAACAATAAAACACTCAACTCTCTAAAAAAAAACCATGAACTAAAAAACACATGCTTTTGTGTAATACAAAGCTTTTGATTTATTTTCTTTAATAGCTTTTCCTAAAACTGGGAATCTAAAACTAAATTATCTAATATGAAAAGCATGTAAAAAGAAAATTGCTTTTTTCTTTTCTAGGGGCAAAATTACTCTTTTTCTAACACTCCCCCTTAATTTTTACCTTCAAGATTTTATTCTTCTAGAGGTTGAGTGTGCACTTCCAGATCTGACATATTCCTGATCAAAAAATCCCAAACAAGTTTTGAAATACTCAAAAACTTTATTTTCCAAATCTTTCATAAAAATATATGCAAACTAATCTTCGGATCTGCAAAATTCAAGAAAAATTTCTTTGTTGTTAACCAACTCCTTGATGAAGTGATACCTTGTGTCTATGTGTTTTCTCCTCTTGTGAAAAACATGATTTTTGGATAATGCTATTGCGGAATTATTGTCACAAAAATATGTGTAGCATCCTCTTGATTATGCCTCAAATCTTTCAGCACTCTTCTTATCCAAACATCCTGACATGATGCTCTTGTTGCTACTACATACTTTTCTTCTTCTGAAGATAGTGTTACTATGGGATGCTTCTTCATGCCCATGAAACTACACCTATTCCAAAGTGAAAAGCATAGTTGGATGTGCTATTTTTGTCATCAATACTTCCGACATTGTCACTGTCTGTGTAACCTATAAGTTTGAACTCATCTGATGTTGAATACAAAATTTCATGATTCTTAGTTCCACATACATACCTCAAAATCTATTTTCCAGTTTTCAATGTGAATCTTTTGGAGATTCCATGAACCTTGAGATGAGGATCACACCATACATAATATTTAGACTTGTGGTATCAAATACATGAGACTTCCAACTAGTCTTTTGAACAATGTTGGATCTAAAAATGATCCGTTGTCATCTTTTCTTAACTTCAAACCTATTGCAATAGGTGTTGGCACTAGATTGCAATTCAACATGTTAAATCTCTTCAAAACATCATTAGCATACCTTGCTTGTGAAATAAAACTTCATCTTCTGATTGTTGAACTTCTATGCCCAAAAAATAGTGCATGAGGCCTAGATTTGTCATCTCAAATTCTTTCTTCATAGCTGATTTGAATGAATCTATAGATAGATTTCTAGTGATGATTAAATCATCCACATATAAATAAACAATCAAAATTTTACCTTTCTCATTGATCTTGATGTATAAGGTAGGCTCACTGCTGCTCCTACTGAAACCATTCTATATCAAATAAGAATCAATCATGTTGTACCAAGATCCAAGTGATTTCTTGAGACCATAGAGCACTTTTTTAACATGTATACCTTTTTTTCATGACCTTCAATCTCATAACCTTTTGGGGGATTCACATAAACTTATTCTTCTTTAAGAAAACCATTCAAGAATGCTTATTTTACATCCATTTGATAAATAGGCCATTTGTTTTGAGTTGTAATTGCTAAAACCATATGTACCGTGTCCAAACGTGTTACATGTGTAAATTTCTCATTGTAATCTACTCCATATTCCTATGAAAAACATTTGGCAACCAGCCTTGTTTTACGTTTTTACTTTACCATCAGTAATATATTTGGTCTTATAGACCCACTTCACTCTTATCACGTCCTTTCCTTCTGGAAGATCTACCAATTCCCATGTTTGATTCTTCTCTATGACCTCTATCTCATCATCAATAGATTGAACCCAAAATTCATTTTCTATAGCCTCTTCAAAGTATACTAGATATGCAGCTTGAGAAAACAATTCAAAAACTAAAAAAGTATTAGTTGTATCAACACTATAAATCTCACTAAGACTCCTTTATTTCTACTGTAAAGGGCAATCTGATGATGGATTGTTTTGTACTGAAGGAGAAGTTGTTGGTGTTCTTTGTGGTGTCTGCTCCAATGTTGAAGATGACTGAAATCTTGGAGACCTCCTAGATATAGATGGAGGTGTAGCTTGTGCTACAACTTGTGGTGCATGTCTAAGATTCAAAGAAGATACAATACCTTGCTACTAGAGGATTTCATCTACCATATCATCATGAGGAATAGTTGCTGCTACACTTATTGTTTTCTCAATACTTCCATCCCATGCCTCATTTTACACAAACTGTACATCTCTATTTATTATGACCTTTTTGGTAACTGGATTGAACAACTTGTAAGATTTTGTATTCTCTAAATATCCAAAACTATGCATTTTTCTTCTTTGTTGTCTAACTTCTTTCTTAGCTCATCAGTCACATGTGCGTATGTAACACAACCAAAAAATCTAAAATGAGAAACAATGTATTTCCTCTTAGTCCAGCTTGTTCAAGCACCATATTTCGAACAATTTTTATTAGACAACTGTTTATGATGTAAATAGAAGTTTCTACTACTTCTGCCCAATACTCATTTGAAAGATGTTTTGGCTTCATCATACTTCTTGCCATATCCATGATAGTTCTATTCTTTTTCTCTACCACACCATTCTGTTGTGGTGTATACCTGGTAGTAAACTACTTTTGTATACCATGATATTTGCAAAAATTCATAAAAGCATTGGAAACATACTCACCTCCTCTGTCTGTCTCAAAAAATTTGATGGAGTACCCACTTTGCTTTTCCACTAAAGCCTTGAACTGCTGAAATATATCAAAATCATCTGATTTTTCTCTCAAAAAATTACACCCATGTCTTCCTTATATAGTCATCAATGAATGTCACAAAATATGAGAAACCTCCAATAGAAGTTGTTTTCACCAGTTTACATAAGTCTGACTGAACAACTTCAATTGGTGCACATTTTCTTCTTGTTTTGCCAACTAGGAAGGAATCTCTGTGTTTTGCTTCCCCAAAATACAACCTTCACAAACTCTATTTGGTTTTTGAATCAAAGGAAAACCTTTCACCATATTTTTTGTGTAATAAATTCAAACCACCAAATTTTAAATGACCAAACCTAAGATGTCATAACCACGATTCATCTTTTTCAACTGATTGAAACATTGATTCAATCTCTTTAGCTCTAGACTAATCTGTAGTATGAGCTCCGTATTTGGATGGTATAATCTTCAAAGGAAACATTTTGTTGCTTGTCATCTTCACTTTAGCAATCACATGGGTAGTTGGAGCTTTATCCATGACCATACATTCATTGTCTTCAATGTAAACTTTGTATCCCTTTTTTACTAGATTGACCAATGGTCATAAGATTGTGCTTCAAACATGCAACATAATAAACATCATGCATTATCTTTTTCTCCCCTTTTATCCTAGAATGTTGATTGTTCATTTTCCTTTTATAGTCACTATATTATTATTACCAAGGGTGATTTCTCTTTACTGACTCATCCAAATTAGAAAATAAATCTAAGCTACCTGATATGTGATTATTGCATCTAGAATCCAAATACCATATGTTGGTATCCAAATTTATTCTCCCTTGGAAGTTGAGCAACATCATAGATTTAACAAGATACTTAGAGATAGAAAGATCATATTATGAGTCATTTTGTAGCCGGGAGGAGATTCAATTGGCTCTTTGTCACTCAAGCGTTGGAGAAATGGATAACACCTTCATTAAGGATTTGATCTATCCTCACTACTTTAGGTCCATGCCTTTCAACCAGGGTGAGAGGACCCATTTTGTAACCTCTTTTGGTGAAGGACATGAAGAGATCCTTCTTTGCACAATTTTTAAGGGAACCTTGAGAAAATATGATCAATACGCCACAATTTAACTCTCACTGAGTTGTCACTTCTAAAGAATGGAGATATTTTTTGAACAAGGTTTAGGTTACTAAAGACACTTAAAACCTGCTTGCTTCTATATATTTTGGCAGTAGAATTTGTTCATTTGTGGATACACAACACAAACAGGGGTACTTTAGGTAGGATTCATGGTTATTTGAAATTTTTGGTGGGGAATTAAGCAAGATGAAGTTGATTTCACCAGATCTTTGAGAACCTTTACAACAATTGGAAAACTAATAGACAAAATGCTTCAGAATAGCCAAAATATTCCTTCAACCAGAAGGTGTGCATCAATGGAGCCCCAGATCTACACGGTTTCATAAAATCTTTAATAATTCAACACGAATCCTCAAGATAAAGACTCAATTAAACATTAACAACCTTTGGTTCCTCATGCCTAAGATACACTCATAGGCTTACGGACAATCTTTATCAACAAAATGACAGTAAAGTGATTTAAAATACAATTTGACCTATAACGACTCCACCTAGCTCATAACAATTCTTACCGGTGATTATGTTATAAATTTCTCACCTTTATTAACAAAAATGAAGAGTTATTTTAATTTACAAATTCATGATCTAAATACCTTTACGTTGTACAATTTTATAGTATTTAATGTTATATAGACATATTATGATATACATTTGATATATGCAACATTACAACTCAGCTATTTTAAAATTGAGTGAAGGAAATTTGAATGTTATTTTCAAGTATAATCCTTTAATTTTATTAGTGCAACTATATTTAATAACAGATAAAGAAAATTTTGATTGTTTGGCTGAAATGACGAATCAGGGAATCCACATCCTCGGTCCCAAATACAATGGGACTAATAAAGGAAATCGCATGCTAGTACCGAATGTTTAAACAGAATTGACTACCCTCCACTGCACCACTAGGATGCACCCTAGTGGTGCATATTGAGTGGAGGGTAGTCATCGCCTGTTTTAACCAGGGTTAATTAAACATGGCGGCACATTTTAATTAGTAAGGTACTGTTCTGCTTAATCTTAAAAGTATAGGTGAAAATTTACATTTAAGATTCTTTTTAATTAGTAACCATTTTTCCCGTCACAGTAACTTTTATTGTAATGTATAGTGCACACTTTATAAATAAACCAAAACAGTATTCATGTGCAAAAATAGTGAGATACGGTTAAAGCTGGGAAGTTTCTGTTATTGCCTTGGAATAAGACCCGTAAGTTTATTGTTTTGCAATTCACTTGATAAATAAATATCAACATAGACAACCTACGTTTCCGATTTATTCATCTATATAGAGAAAAGATATTGCACACAACTAGAGAGGGTTTTAGATGTCTTACAATGTTTCCACTAAGATTTCCGCATTAAGATCCATCTTAAGTCAGCTTACATTCCGATCTTTGATTAAGAGAGAATCCGAAATCCAAGGTAAACCTGTTGTTGAAGACCCAGAGTTGATGTTTAGAAATCCTGTACAGAAAGCTAAAATGGCAGAATCCCTAGCTCTTAATTGTTATTCTATGTATACAAAAAGAAAGAAATTAGAACCTGCCGCTTGGAAATGAGCAATCCAATGAACCCCATGAAATGTAAACAGACAAGGCATCTGCTATAACACTAGAAAACACAAGGAAATGTTATAATTGTGTACCCATTTTGAAACATGATTCTTCTTTCCAGCAAATGACTTTTGAATGGATGAAATCATTACTAAAGAGCGAGTGCAATGATTGCTGACCTGTTCTTCATAATGATTGTTGGCTGCTTTATTCAAAAGTTCCGAGTTTTGATTGAACAGAGTAGGAAAACATTCCCACTCTGTAAAGACACATCCACTCAAAACGAGTCAAATCCCTGCAGGCTGGGATTCGCTTTCTAAGCCTCGCGTAGAACTGACTTTTTGAAAGATTATTTCTATTAGTTGGTCATTTAAAAGAAAATTAAAAATTGTGTGTGGGATTGTTAGAAATAATAAACAATGACTCATGCAGTTTTAAATTAGAAAAGTTTACTTGGTCTTTTTTGTAAAAATTAAAGAATTGTACATAGTGTCTATTCTAAATATATGTTCCGAAACGTTAAATAATGAACAATCAAGAAAATAGTGTGTTTATTAACTTTCAACATGTTTTCTTATTCTTTTTGCGATCATTTCTTCCTTGTTGTCTTCCCTCCTATATTTATATGGGATCACCCAACAACTGTAATGATAAATATGACACGACCTTCTAATCTTTCTTTATTCTAATTGATTGATAAATATATATATGAGACAAGACTTTCTAATCTCGGTTTAGTCTAAATGATTGAAAATTGGAAGTTTGAGGTGGAATTTTTCGCACTATTAATTGAAAGTGTGATATTAAGCTATCATTTACAGATAGCACATAAGTTAACAGACAAGGCAGCACCTATAATAACAAACCACTAATTACATGAAAAAGACTTAATAGGACCAATTGTTAGGCATTTAAGACACTTATATTACTACTAAATGGATAGAATAAATTGCCAAAGGCAGGCTGCATAAAACATACTCCAAATGCAATATTTAAGTCTGATGAATATTATTATTTACTGCAAAATGCCATTTAAGACACTGATATTACTATTAAATGGATGGAATAAATTGCAAAAGCCAGGCTGCACAAAACATTAGCTTTTGTAACTTTTCTTACTGCTTTAGTCAGCGTTTGTAACTTTTCGTACTGCTTTATAGGCCCACCAACTAAAAAAAGAGAACGAAAAACACAACTGAAATTATAGTTAAAATCCTTTAGAATCTGGAATTCGCTTTTGAAGATGTGAAATATATGTACATTCAACATTGTACCACTACCACTTAAAAATGAACGATGATTACAACTTCCCAAACCCATGAGAGAAATGCTCATTATTCTTTGGGACCTTTGTTTCATTATTTACATGCTCATGGTTGTGGTACATTATTTTATCATTATGGTATATTATTTTTTCAAGTACATAAATAAGACATTAATTTGAATATATAAATTTATATATAGATATATAAGATAATTAATATAAATTTAAAAATAGAAAAAAAAAAACACATTTATGTAAGGAAAAATAAGTTGAAAGAGTTATTTCTTTCTAAAATTAATAATAATATATATTATCGATTTGTTGTTGAACACATTGAAAGGTAAATCTTCTAACATTTGCATATTAAATTTTTGTTTCACTTGCTTCTGAGTATTAATTATGATTTTGATCACAATAAAAATCAGAACCAATTTGGGATGGTAACAACAAGAGAAATACTGAGATATTGAAGAAGAAAATATCACTCAAAAACAACCATATATAAATTAAAGTATATTAAACTAAAAAAAAAAGTTATGGTATAATTCTTAATGAATGATTTTGAAGAAAATTAAATTTTGAATCTTGTTCAATATGAACTTACATATATAGAATAGTATATCATCTAACAAATAGCATCCTCCTCCAAATCTTCGTTGAAATAGGGAGTTGTTAGAGTGTTGGATTTTTCGTGTGAAATACTACAACATTTACAATCTAAGTGGCAATGTCAATGCATTACCCCAATTCAAATATATACATTTTTAGTGAATCTCGACATGGACTTGTTTGTACAACTAGCACTACAATGTACTAGACCTTTAGCCACAATTTTTCACCAATGTATTTGTGGTTATGAGATATTCCTATAACCACATCCATGGTTTTCCTGGGAATTGCAAGATCCATGGGAGTTTTGATTGCAGTCGATCCTGTTATTAAAGCTCGATCCAGGATAGATTTTCCCAAGTTTTGTATCAATGTCCATGTGGGAACCAAGATACCTACAAGAATTGTTTTAGAATCTGCATTTGGTAGCTGAGACCAAAGGATAGATTTTGAGAGCTCATCAATAATCTGTAACAAGTGTAGAATGGTGGTTTATGAAATGAAAAACTGCTGTGGGGGGGCTATGCTGAATGAGGAAAGGATTGAGGAAGTTTTTGGTTTGTGCATTCACATTTCCCAGATAGATGATGATTCCAAATTGGTGGACTCAGTTGATGCGGATGGGACTGCGGAGGATAGTGGCGAAGATGCGTCAGGTGAGGTTGTTGCGATGATGGTTACTAGAGATTTTAGACGTGCCTCACACTTGCATATTTAAAATGTGACAATTTCTATATAGATTTGTATATAAATTAAAAATATATATGTAAACATATATTTAAAAAGATGGATGTGCAAGGTGCTTCAGGGGAACAGTTAGTTGGTGACCAATTAGGCAGGTTGGGCGAACGGGTTGTCTCCAGTGAGCATACAAATTCAAATTTTAAATCTCGCATTAGTGAGGCGGCTCCTTATCCATTGACCTTGTCTATCCGTGGCCACGTGGTTGCTGGTAAGATTTTCATTGTAGAATGCGGACCGTTTGTGGACAGAAGGGAGATTTATTTTTCTAAAGGCAGTTTGGAAGTGCACCTTGGAGTGGATGCAAGGGGGTCGAACGAAGATTTTTTGGTCACTTCATCCTTTCTCGAGGCTGTCGAGGATGGGTGGTATAAGGTCCTACCAAAGAAATTTAATATTGAAATATTCAATAGCGATTTGTGGAATCGATCTCGTACTGACTCCTAGCGCGGATCTTAGGGTAATGGTATTTTAATGTGGTCAGCTGCTGTTAGAGGCCTCCTCATGTGAGCTTTACTGCTATATATTTTCTCGGAGACGGCTACCCTCCACTGAAAATGCACCCATGTATGGTGCCTCCCCCGCCATGGACCATTCCACATTCACCTAGAATCCTGACGTCACGCCAGAAACATGCGTGGGGACCACACAACACCTAGAGGAGGAAGATTGATTGACGTGGAGGAAGTGACCTAGACGCCAGCTGTGAAAATTTGAATTATTAATGTGTGTGCCCCCTCTCCCTCCGCGCCAATGAGTGCTACGAATCATACCCTCTCCTTTGAATCAATTCACAGCCTACATTTGAAATGAGGAGACTGAAGCCTGAAATGAAACGCCTGATGTGCTTGATAACAAGGGGAAAAGAATAAGACCACAGTTTTTGAGGAAGAAGCTGAAGGGAGGAAGGAGTTTGTTTCAGTGAGCCATCAGAGGAGTTCGTTGCAGAGGACAGCGGTCGTTGCAGCGAGCCATCAGAGAAGTTCGTTGCAGAGGAATTCTCCATTCTATAGTAAGTTTCAAATCCCCAGTGTTCATATCATTTCGTAGATTCATAATCTTCTCGGCGACCAATGTTTGCAAATATAAGCACATACATTTCTAGCAAAACACCACTATTCCACAAGCAGACATTTCTAAAATGCATTGATTCCACTAGTTTGTATTACTGGATGAGGTTTTTTCTTTCCCATTAAGTCCCCATAGGCCCGCTAATCACTTTGTTTCTTCCAAATTGTCTGAAGGAAAAGAATCAGAAATCAAAGATTGGATCAGAAACACCCACAAAAACCTAAGATATCTAGTTTTCAATTTATGAAGAACCAATAATCAAAAATCCAAAATCCGTATCAGAGAGAAACACCCACAGAGATCCTCAAAACCACCTTTTCTCCTAAGCGAAAGGTTACCCTCCAAAACAAACCACCAATCTTGGCACCCAATTAGATATCCATTCTTTCTCAATTGCTTGCCATGTGGAGAAGGCAGAGGACAACAACACAGAAAAAGCCTCCTTCCCCACTGACACCTCTGATATCTTAAGATAAAATCCAGTAACGTGACACAACATTTCTACTTGTTTCAGAAATTTGAAATGCATTTATACGTCATGCGTTATTGGGTTTATACTCACACACGATCTATGTTTATACGTCATGTGTTATTGCGAAGTTGGGCTTATTGGGTTTATATGTCATGTGTTAATGGGTTTATACTCACACACAATCAACTTTTCTCACTCCTAAGAGTCCACTAGCCTCATTGAAGATGCAATCCGCTCAACCTGTTCCTTAACAAATTTACTCCAACGTTCTGATTCTCTACCGCTAAATGCATAGGTATAATTTTCCATATATTTATAAGAGAGATTTTGACATCAAATGAGACTTTGCTACTAAAAAAATCAGACCTGGAGTCGGATCTTGGACTAAGGCATTGTATTTTGACCTGTAATAAAAATAAGATATTAATTCATTAGTTCAAATGATACAGAGATTTATTTTCTTGTTTTCTTTTGGTCGTATTCCTGGTCATAACTCTTCATTTATCTTCAAACTGACTGCCACTATTAACTTCCCCACTTCCTCTTTGCATGTATTTGCTCGCCCTTTCATCCTTTAAAAATACTGATGCTTCTAAAATGTCAAGCACAACTGCAGTTAACAAGGAGTTCGATTCAAACAAATTTAGGGCTGGAAATTGATGCTACGTGATAACTTATAAATTTGCATATTGAAAAAACTTCCTATTTGACTTGAAACTTTACAAGCCTTCTTTGCTACTGCTTCCTCACATATACATTAACTTGCAGTCAAGGGACTAATGGTATGAAATCCTTTAATAGCCGTTGAATACTATTACAACCACCGTGTAGTAAAAAAGGCATATATAATTACACAACAATATTAAAGACCCCTGAAAAACTGACAAGTGTTGATGTGTTGATATTGCAAAATCAACAACGAATAGTTACAACCATCAACCAAGCCAAAACCCACCTCATAAAACACACATACATATTGATATGTATATAGTTGAAAGTCACTAAAACTAGCAAAGGAGTCAAACACAACGCCACAGACATAATTTCATTGTGTTGCATCAAGCTCCATTTCTGGCATATCTAGGTCTAGCACTCTTGCATACCTGATAATGATAGTAAATGATAATAAAATTTAAAAATAATTGAGATCTCATAATGAACGGTATAACAGAAAACACATAATGGTGTGTAATAACACCATAAACTAACATCTTAGTTATTTATCCCTCTTTAGTTGCATGATGATGATATTGCGAAATATCTAGTACGATCTCTCCCTTGTTGGAATTGAGCAACAGTAGTTAATTCACTCTATGTTCAAATGGCTGAAAGGTAGCCTTTGTTCGACCATGTTGTCAACATTGCATGGTGCATCAAAGAGATTTGATGAGATATGTGTGGTATGAATGCATTTTTCTTGTTGGAATTTGTGTAAAAACTATTTTGGTGTTGTTGATTATAATTTTAAAAATCCACACAAACCTATGGAAATATAATTTTAAAAATCCCAACTAAGTATGACTAAATAATTATGCGATATTGTGGGATATGTACAAATGGGAATGTGTGCACGCAACATGAACTATTTCAACCTTTAGAGTTGTGAGGAGTGCAATTGTGACTATGTGAAGAAGTTTGAAGAAATTCAACTTTAAGAGTTATGTAGGGGCGTAAATAAAATTGAATTTTGTGCCTTAAAACAGTAGACACCCAAACCCCACATGTAAATAATTTATAATATCATATTTACATAAACAAAGTACACTTGGCAGATTTATAAACTTTAGTAAGTGATTGGGAAAGTTGGCCTTTTTCCCAACTTGTCAGATTTCAATATTTAGTAAGTGAAAACAAGGTGTATACATATACTCTACCCAAAGTTCATCACATGCCATTATAGTGTAATTTGAGATGGTGATTTGGGAATTGGACCTACTATACCAAAATCTAGGTAAATAACTATAAAGAAGTAATAACTTAAGAAGTTAAACATAATGAAATATGCATACCTTTACTTAAGTTTCTATGTTCAAGTGAATGGATGTTGGATCCATCATCTCGACCACATGTAACATTTTAAAAATTACTCATGGTAACCCTAATAATAAACAACTACAAAGAAAAGTATAATGCAATGTATACAAATGAGTATAAAAAGTAAGTATAATCAATGTAGATATCTCTCAAAGGTAAGGGTGTTAGGAAAGGTCCAAATACACTATAAAGGGAAGGCTAAATTAGGTCCAAATCCTGAGAAAGGTGTAAATATGTACTAGGCCAAGTCTAGATAGCTATAAAGAGAGGCTAAATTAGGTCTAGGAGACCCTAAAGACATACAATGTATATAAAAGGAACATATAACCTCCTTTCGACATAACTTTTTCTTACAAACCTAGATCACTTTGTGAGCTAGGTATTTTTTTGTGGGTTAGCTCTAGAATGGTCATTTATTTAATATTATTTTGAGAAAGGATCCCTATAGATCATTATTACCTTACATGCAATATCTTAAGTTTATTCTAGTTTGTCGATAAGAGATCTACAATTGTAATATTAGGGTAATTGATTTGTGGGTACACCCATGCTTTATGGCACTCAAGATGACATCGTATAGAGGTAGGAAGTAGATAGGTGGGAAAAAACCTCATATTGTTATAATCTACATTCCTACCTAGTGTGGTTGAGGGATGTATATGTTGCAACCATTATCGATATTTATAAGGCAATTATAAATCTTATGGTGACATGTGTATTTTGTCACAAGTTAGGTTAAGATGTTCCACTTTTTTGTATAGCCATGTGTCAAGTGGTGCTAGGTCAAGGAATAATACATTACATGAGTATAAATTAGGTACATTTTCACCATGACATTTATCATATATTAGCTCTATAAAATATGGTGATTAGGTTAGTGATTCTATTTTTGACATGATTTATAAGATGTTCATGATGCATATACTAATGGGAAAACATCTACATATTGTCACAAAGTTTCACTTATTTGTGTGTTTGGCTTGGAATTCATTAGAAAGTGATTATATGAGTTTAAGGGGATATTATGTGGTGCTCGTATATGGGGACATATGATACATGGGCATATTGTCCAATTATAGTATGAGCTCGGGAGTTGACAAAGCTCACAAGATAATTTTTATGGTGGGTGGATCCCCATTCATTCAAGCAACACTAGTGGACTTGCCTTAGTATCTGGTAAGATATGTTAAAGAGTCGTGAGGGAGACTACAAGAAGAACCATAGTTACTAGTTATAAGGTTGAGGCCTTGGAATTATCTCCAACATTGGAGGAGGAGGCAGAGGTAATGAATAAACTCAATGCTAGTGTAATCATATCAATATTGAAATATTATTTTAAGATTTAGAATGCCAAAAATGCTAACACTCGATGTCTATATTTATGGTGTTTTTTGACGATTTAATAAAATTTAACTTTTTGCATATGTTATATCTAATTTTTTCCTTTTGAAATGTGAACTTTATTAGCTTATCCTAAATTATAAAAGGTGATCACATATTAGATAATCATATTAAGAGAAATGCTTATTCAACCTAAGGTTCGTATGCATTTTCATATTCAATGTGGAAGAATCAAAGTCATGTGGTTGACAAAGTTTCTAGCTTCAATTATTGGACATGGGACCCATATTTTATTTATATTTGGAACTTTGTGCATCTTAGGGTTTCTAACTTTGATATCCAATTATTTGCATTCTATTTAGATTTGGTGGCTTGTGCTTAATAGGGTGTCTAAGTCCAATTTCTAATCATTCATATTTTATTCAAATAGTAAGAATGCTTTTGTTATGTTTCCTAACTCCACAACATTTTTCTATAATGATCAATTGTTTCATTTCAATATTTATATTTCAACTTTTAAACCCTAAACCCCGAACCTTGAGGCCTAAACCCTAAACCCCAAATCCAAAACCTAAACCCTAAACCTTTAACCTTAAATTTTAGAAAATAATTATAGTTTTCATTATTATTATTAATTAATATATTTGAAACTGTAAGAAAAGGAAGCAATTTGATTTCATATCTATTACCTAATACTTTGTAAATAGGAACAAATCTAGGTGCTTGATATACACAAGGACAAATATAACATGAAACTTTATCATAAGTACAAATATATCGAATAATTGTTTGGAAGCATATTTTCAAAATGAATGATGTGTTCAAATATTTTGTTTAGTATATAGACACTAAATAATAGTGTGAACTAGTTTATTATTACGATATTATTGTATTCACATGTTTGTTAATAAATGCTAGAGGATTTGGTAATTTCTACAATTTGCGTTTATTAATCACTAGTATGAGACAAGTTAATTATGTTGATATTATGTTGGTATTGGTTAAATATGCATGCGATCTTCGAGATGTTAGTTGTGATTTCATTGCTCTTAGTTGTTTTAAATTAAATACATTACGAAAAGTTTGATTTCTTGGATGCATTATAGTTGTAAATATTGCAAATGTGGATATCATTTGTATATATATATATATTTTGTATTAGTTGTTAAATATTGGTAATTGTAATGTTGTGAATGTTTAATGAAAGTTGAAGATATAAAATTATGTGATATCATACTTTAACTCTCAATTTGGCATATGGGGACAAGTGCATCTAAAAAGACAGGAATGGGTGCGTGCTGAAGGGGCTTGCCCCTTAGGATGCCACATCGATACACCCAACTATCGTTGCATGATGAAGGGGCTTGCCCCTTAGGATTTTGCATCGATAGTTGGGTGGTATACTTGTCTTGAGTAGATGGTTTTAAAGTTTCCCGCAACCCTCCATCAGAAATGCACTCTTGCGTAATATCACAATCATCCCTTTCACAATGGACAGTTGAGATATTATGGGAGGGTGCATCTTGGGTGAAGGATAGCCATTGGCATTTATCGATACTTGAATTTTTCATGGATATTAGCTTTCGATGTTGTGATTATTTTATCATAATGGATGACATATTTTTGATTTGACATATATCGTACTAACGTTAATTGTATATTTTTGTTTTCATGTGTGTTGTTGTATTCAGTTTGTATTTTATGGTGAAAATGAATACACGAAGCTCAATTCCTCCTAATCCCGTAGGGATAACGTTGACAACTCCCAAATTCCAAAGGGAGGAATGCTTTAGGAGGTCCACATTTGTGGTCTATATAGACCATCATCAACAAAATAAGCCGCCCAAACCGGAAATTGCAGTGATGGTTAAGGCCTGACTCAATTTGCCTAAATTTTTGTTATTTATTTGTCTAAGTTCCACACTATAAGGCCGCATTCGTGAGGATATGGTCTAGCGTATGACACGATGGAGGATGCCCAGAAGTATGAGCCTCCACATAAGCTGAGAAAGATGGGAGTTCCGGTCATAAAACCGGTGATATATCCAAAAAATTGTGCAAAAAAGATTGCACATGGAAGCAGCTCCAAGTTTGCTACTAAAAACAAAAAAAAATAGTTACTGCTTTTATATGTTTTGTTCTAAAAACCTTATGACATGTTTGACAAAAACTTATATAAATACTTAATTTTTGTCGGATGTCAATTCACACCAACATAAATATATTTTGTTTTGTTGTTTGAATATATTCTCGATTCACACAAGCTTAAATATGAACTATGTTTTGCATTGGATTAAATATGTTTTCCTTAGTATTAATACGTGTTTCTATGGATTATAGTTTTATAATTACTAATGTTTAGATATTTTTATAGCAAGTTTAGATTATTAAAATTCATTTATGTTAAAATAATATTTAGGTAGGAAATCTATAATGGTAACGATTTTCTAATTCACTAAGTATGGGATTATCATCATTTGTCCAATTTAGGATTGTATTGGTGCAATTATCATTTCCAATCATTTATTTATGTGTAAAGAGTGTTGTAATATGTGTTCAAATCATATAGAGATGCACATGTAGCCTACTTAATATACATAATATAGAAAACCAATATTGTTTGAAAAGGAGTTAATTCTAGAGAACTCGAGTACTCATTGAAGCATGTAATTTTAATACTAGATATACATTACAATGGTTATTTAGTGAATAAACTATAACAATTATTAGAATGTCATTTGCAATAATATAGGCTATATCAATTATTGGAATGTCGTTCACAATACTATAATTATTCAAATGTTTATAGATATTGATATTGCAAATAGATTGAAATCTATCTATTCATAATATACTAATCAATTTATTCAAATTTAATATTTACCCATTGCATTTATAAACTCATAATTATCGGAAAACATATTTTTTTAAAAATGTAAATTGTGTTTGTATTAATTATATGTTAGCAACATAAAGTTATCTATTCAGAAAATGAGTGGAATGGAACCAAACCCGTGATTACGATTCTAATATATTCCAAAATATATTTGCACTTTAGTTTAACATATGAAATACGAAGTTTTAGTATTGTAAGGAATACAATGTTTTTATACAATGTTTCCCAAAAAGAAGTTGCTCACGAACACATGACGTTAACTCATTTAGAGTGTATGTCTCTAGACAAAGTACTAACTCCATTGACTCTCCAATAAGAAATCATTATTAATGAATGAACTCAGGAGAAAATGTTTTAGGGCCTTGTCATATGTTAAATTACAGATGTTTGTATTGAAAAATTCAAATTAGAAGTGTTCATTCTATTTTTTTAATGTTTGCTTACAATATATTTTTGTCCATTGTAAAGGTAAGCATGGTTTCCATTTGGAGATTGGAAATTCATGGAGTGTCGAATACCTCTGAAAATATTGCATGTTCATCATTCATATTATATGACCCTGATGGAAGCAAGATAGTAGAAAGAGGTACAATTTTCAGAAATGCCACTATGACCTTCCACCAAGCTGAGTATAGGGCATTGATATTGGGTCTTAAGGAAGTGATACGCCACGATGTTTGGAATATTTGTGTGTTTTCTCACAATATACTTATTGTGAAACAAATGACTGGTGTATACCAATGTAACAAGTAAATATTTCAATTCTTTGAGTTCAACTACTAGAGAGTGTATCTTGCATTGCGAAATGTTCATACGTGCATGTAAAAGTTAACAGAGGTAGGTTAGATGTATGCCAAGTGTCTAGGGACACTATAAACCAAGAAGTGGTAGATTTGCTAGCACTTGCCATGGAAGACATTTCAATATGATATATGTGTATTTCCTTTTTGTGTAATGGTAGACATACATTATTTATTACATTGTGAATAACTAATATCATGTGAATTGTCTCTAGCATATATATTATATATTTTGAGGATAATATGATGATACATCATATAGTGTCGGTTGATAAACTGGGTATTTTGGATACATCATGCTTTATCATATATTCTCTTTTAACACACTTTCAATTCACATTTCATGTTTAGTTCGAAAACATCTAGAGTCTAGTATCCAGTTTTGAAAAAAATAATGTGTGTGGCTAATTTCGTCACAAATCGTTTATTGTGCACGATTTTCTCAATATGAATGCAAAATAGGAATAAATAAGTTTGTGCACCATTTTTTTAGTTTAACTTGTTTTAGAATGTGTTGCTTCAACGATGGTTATGACAACACACATGAACGAAACATGCAAACTCGACGACATGGGCTAATCCATGTTCACAATCCGTTCTTATGTTTTTAGGGAAGACATAAATAATGAGACAATAATATATAAATTTGTGAACATTAATTTTTGTCGTAGTAATTACAATTATGTCATTTGTTGGGATAACAATTATGAAATTGATTTCTTTTCATACAGGTTTCTTCACATTCCATGATGATAATATTCAAATATGTGAACATTACTTCTTTTGAAAAATACTTAATATTTTATGTTGGGCTAATAGTTATGCACTTGGACTCCGTAGATACAAGTACCTTCACATCACATGGCATGTACGTGTTTCACAAGTGTCACAGAGGAAGCAAAGGGAGATGATCCTCCAACAGTTGATGGTGATACGTCAGATGGTCCTTCGGAGCCCATTCACTCAGATATCCATGAGCCACCCATAGAATATAAAATGAATATGTTAATGGTCATATTCATTATGTCTGTCAACATGGATCATGTGTTGATAGTGGGGATGTTAGGTTTTCCAAGTTGCATAGACTAAATAGACATTGCCAAGTAGAACACAATATTCCCGTAGTGCCCACTTCCCTTCAACACTTTTGATATTGATCATGATACTACTGACTATATTATGGACATTATTATAGTTTTGATTTAGTATGGTGTTAGATGTCAGATCATGGATTATTGTTGACTCTGATTCATATATGATGCATGATGATTGTTAGAGACATTTTATATAGATGTTGACATGTTGTTGGACATGGTTATATATATATATATATATATGGATTTTGTTAGGACATGTGATATTTGGATATATTGAGTAGACCGAGAAAATTGAATTTAAAATTGATGATTATATAGTTGTTGATGAAATTGTAAGTGATATTGTTGATTATTTGATGTTGTTGTGATATATATATATATATATATATATATATATATATATATATATGATGATTTTGAAATTATATTATATTCATTTGGATGTTTTGATATGGCCATGAGGACGAAGGGGTATTTGTATTGTGCAGGTTAAAAATATCACAACAAACATTGGGGGATTGGAGACCAACCACATTGGAATTCTAGATGAATTCAACAAGGTCATCATGGCAACTTGTATTGTTCGTTTATGTGTGTTTGATTGTTAGGGATTCCCATGGGGGGATCACCTTTAAATGTGACCAAGGGTTATGTGTATTTATTTATTTGGTTCCTTTTATTGATGTTTGTATGTGTTTATTAAGTGATGTGTTTACCCCTTTCATTATTTATTAATTGTGGTAAATTAATGTGAGTAAACATGTTGTTAAAATTAATTAATCAAATTGGGACATAAGAAAGTAATTATTAGAGTTGTTGGCCTAAAATTAAAGTGTTGTAAGAAATGTGTAAGTGATGTGTAAGAGATGTGTAAATTAATTTTGGAGTATGAAACACTCCACCTCCTTTTGAAATTTGAATTTGTCCTTGGAGGCTGATTTTGGAAGCTTATGGGACAAGTTAAACTTGTCCCATACCTCTTAAATTTGCATGCCAACCTTACCTATGGTTGGAGGGTTTAAATATAGCCTTCATTATGCATTTTTGTAAGTCAAGTTGTATGCTTTAATTGCACTTTCTTACATGCTTTCAATTTCATTCCTTATGAGGTGTGGGTTTGATTTGAGTGTGTAAGTAAAATTGTCATTTATTCACCTGCTTATTTATTGTGCCTTGGAGATTGAAGTTGACTTATGAGTTGGAGTTGATGATGTGTGATGTGGCATCCCATATGGATCCACCTCATCCTCTTCTCTTTCCTCTTCTATATATTCAAATTCCTTGGCTTGTTTTTGGGGTTTTTTTTTTTTCTTCACTTTTATCACTTCTTTTTGGTGACTTGTTTTGGGTTTTGGAGCTCTTGTAAATTGGGAGAAATTTGCAGATTTTTGCATACTTGTTGATTGTTGATCTCTTGGTTTGTGTTGCATTAGAGAGCTTGTTGTTTTGAACTTGGAACAAACTCCATCATGGAGAGGTAAAAGCTTTTCTCTTGAAATACTCTCCTTTTATTTGTATGCATATGTGAATGGTCAAATGTTTGAATGTGTTGTTTTATTTGTTGGTTGGTTTTATAGATGGCATAGGGATAGTGTAGGAGAAGACTATGGGGCATTTTATGGGAGGCATAAGTGTTTTGGGAGGTATAAGTGTGGAGGGAGTTAGGATTTGGGTTCCACCTTAAAAATAAATAGCTTACATTTCTTTACTCATTATGAGGTGCCATAAGAGGTTGGGGAGGCATAAGGAAATGTGAGGAATAAGGGGTACTTGGGGAGGCATAAGGGCATGTCAGGGATTTGAAATGATATATATTTTGGTGGTTTGTTCTCAGGTGGTGATACCCATTTCCCCTTTAGGAGGCATAAGCAAAATCCCCATAGTTTCTTGCTCCTTTGGCTTGCATGATGAATCATGAGTGTTGTTTGTTGTTTTGTTCTATGGTGGAAAATTACAGTTTTGTTTTGGACTATGTTTTGAATGAGAAATCTATCTTTGTGTTGTGGAATCCTATTGTTGCCATGAGTTGAAAAAAACATTTCTTATTACAATGTGGTTGGGGCTCGGGGCTAATGAAGAAGGATGGCTTCTCCCTTTTCATTGGATGTCTTGGTTGGGTGGAGAGCATTGCCTTTCCCCTGTTCTGTTGTGACCAAATTGGAGAATGATGGAAATTCATACTGTTGTTCTGGAACTGAGAAAGAAGATAGTTTGACAATCCTTGTTGAGATAATTTCTTAATGTAACCTTTTCCCACTTGAATTGGATTATCTTGTATATTATTTGTGATGGAAAGATGGTCTATATGGGCTATGAAAGTTGTAAGTTGAATTGTGAAAGAGATATACTTTATTTTTCTACTTTTGAAAGAATGTGAAAGAAATCATATTTTGTATATTGTAATTGAGTAATGATAGAAGAAATTATAAAGGTATCTCTTTGAATCAATAAAGGATTGTATTACTTTACTCAAATGGCATTATTGGGTATTGAAATCTGATTGTTGAATGTATTTTGAAATTATGTTGGAAGGATGAAAAAGTGAATACGTATGGAGAAATTTCATAATACTCTATTTTTTTTAAATAAATGTTTTAGAAATCATAATTGTAATTTGGCATTTGAATAATTTGTTTGAGTCAACTTATTATGTTATATTGGGTTGGAAATGAATTCATAGTTTAAAGTTGGAAAATGAAAATAAATCTATTTGAATTTGAGCTCTATTAGATAACTTTCATACTAGTAATTATTAATTAGAAATTGAACAGAATGACCTGCAACATCAAAAAGACAAAATGAAATATCAAATTTTATTTTGAGGTCAAAATGACCCCAAACATACCAAAATACTTATGAAAATTTTATAGAACTTTTAAATTGGGAAAATACAAAATTGCAAACTTCTTACTTGTATAAAATTGATAAATTTCGAATGCAAATCAATCAAGCAAACTTAACCTTGCAATCTATCCTAAAATATTCCAAGTAAAATCCTCCATGCGTGTTTGGTAAATGGAAAAGGAATTAACAATTTTTTTGAACAAAATTGATAAGTTAAAAATACCAGTTCACTTTCTAAGTGACAGAAAGACATTTTCTCAAAATTGACCCTTTAAACTTTATCAAAATAAAATTTCTAAGGTTGATATGAAAAGAGGATGTCGAGATATTTCCAGAAAGTCCTCGTTTTCCAAAAATGAGTTCCCAATCAAAATTTATGGCCTTTTGAAGTTTTTACTTCATTTCGGGCTGAAAATAATCTAACTGTCAAATTTTAAATGAATAAAATATTCTTACCCGCGGGCTAAAAATTTCCTATTTTTGCTTTTTTCCCTAAAGGTGCAAATTCATGAAGTTTCTCGCCGCACCGCTAATCCGCAATCCTTCATTTTGTCTAAAAATAATCTAAGTCCAAAAAGTTAATTTGTCAATTTTTCCTTCACAGCCCCGTCGCCCCGCAACCAATCATTGATCGACACGTGGCTTCGTTGGGCTTCGGCGAAGTCTCAAATTGATTTTAACCTTAAGATATTTCAAAAATAAATTTGGAAAAATTTGTAAGTTTTCCCACTGTAGCTAATCGGTCTTTGCCACGTGGCTTCACGAGGTGTCGGCGGAGGAGTAGATCTTTTTAAGTCTTAACGATTCAAAAAAAAATTGGCAAAATTTCCAAATTATGCCCGTTGGCCCACAAAACTACAGTGAACAGTTGGCTGACACATGGCATCTTCTCACGTCAATGGAGGCATAGGTTCCTTTCAACCTTTTTTCCCTTCCTTTTGAATAATAAAATTTTCCAATTGTTCCCTGTCGACTCATTGACACACAGCCAATAAGGAGCTGCCACGTGGCCTCCCTGGGCGTCGGCGGAGGTGCGGGTACAAAATTTTCTTTGTCCCAAAAGGGAAAAAGTGTTAAATGCATTCCCCGCTCTGTTGGCCTGTGTCTTGGAAAATTTTTCTTCCCGCTCCACCGGTCCACTTTTCTCCTCTAGGAAAATTTTCACCCCAAGTTCCATTGGTCCATAACTTGAGAAATATGAGGAGTTAGGAGGACTTATTTATATCACCGAAAAGGTGAGGAAATTATCTATCTAATGGGAATGTTTTTAGGAAGTTTTAATTGTGTTAATCATGGAAAAAATAAATTGAATCTTTAACCTAGTTTTGGGAGTGGGTAAATAAGAATTTAATCTGATGATTTTAAATATATATTCTTTTCCCCCACTATAATTAAAACTTGCTCTAGTCTTAGATCTTGTGGAATTAAATACCTTAGATATTTAATTGTTTTGGTCCCTTAACCCTAAAATTTTAATCAGGGAATATTTAGCTAAAATTTCAATGTAATCAGTGATTAAATTAATCCCTAAGGAGATTTGAGCAAGGTGTGGACTTATTAAACTTGTTGCTTTATAATGTGGAATTAGTAATTATTATAATGGGAAAATTTATTAGTTGAATTTAATTTTCCTTGAGACTTTGGTTGTTAACACTTTTTTTTTTAAAAATAAATTCAATAATTTTTTAACTAAACCTAGGTTGTTCATGGGTCTTGGTGGGAGATTTTAGTGGACGTTACACTTCCCTCCATGGAACCTCGTAAGTGTGGCCATAAGCATACGGAAAAATGATAACCTATCTCTCAAGATAGAAGCGGGGCATAAGTGTAAAAGAGGGAAGCGGATGTGAACTACGTCTTGAGGAAATGATTCTACTTACAGGCGGAGGAGGGTTATCAATCACGTTTGCAAATAAAATACAAATATCAATTTGAGGAGTTGAGACGAGAAGGAAAGGGGAGGTGGATGATGCAATGCATGCCTATGATTTTGAGGAGATGTGAAAGGTCGAGAGAGGAACATTGGTTAAGAGTGAGAGGAAATAAAAATCAAATATCGTAACAGAGGTAAATTTAAGATTAGTATAGTATTATATATATAATGTTTGATTGGAAATCAAAAACTTGATATTATGTCATGAACAGGAAGCTAGAGAAGAGGGTGGAACAAGTAGCAAAATGTTTACCCCTACGAATTATAACGTAAGTATGTATGTCTTTCGTAAGTAAAGATACAATGTAGTTTTTGTGTATTTTTGTATATACTACTAACGTAGGCTCCGCATAGGATTATGACATTCCCTTGTGTCTGTCATCACCAATCCGGCACTATGATAATTCTTCACCGGGAACTCCTCGTGCTATGATTATTTACTAATGCATAGCCTTTAGTTTGGTGGATGTAATTTGGAAACAAAACAACAAACATAACACAAGAATACCATCGACTATGATAAGACGGAATGATGACAAATCTGAAATATCAAAGTAAATTATAATATTAACATGAAATTGTTACAATCTCACCCATGAGGTACTTCAAGTGCTATTGACTTCACTTGCCTTCCACCAATACTATGGGAGAAACTTTACAATTACACCTCTTAATGACTTCTTCAACACACCTTTAAACTGATGGCTTCCTTTACACACTTCATACAATATTTCTCACTACTTCTTTCTATGCTAAATGAGGGGGGTGGCCTCTCTATTTATAGAACTTCCAGGCTTATCCATCTTATCTCTAAGATAGGATAAGAAATCCACTCTGATGAATCATATTCCATACCTTAACTCTTATCTGTACATGTAAGCTTATCTTTTAAGATAAGATAAACCTTATCATTTTACATGGGTTCCACATTTTTAGACTTTTTACAAATAAAATATACAAAATATTTATGACCTCACTCCTTGTCCTTATTACCAATATAATATTTCTAATTCCTAATCACGTAGACCCTACTTCTCTAATTACCCAAACTTTGACATTTTAACATTACCGGACCACTTATGACAAATATTTACTTTTTACAACATTCCTATTGTACTTTGACTATTACTTTGTACTCCACATTATTGGCAGCACCGTTATCTTCTATCAGACGCTACTACTAATTATACTTAACAACATCCTATTCCTAACACATACATTAATGAAATAGAAATTACGGAGGAAAATTTTAGTGTCGACATCTTCCCCCTTCCTAGTTTCTACTCCGTCCTCGAGTAGACTTATTCTGGTGCTTGGAAAATCTTCAACTTGTCGTGGTTGACCCATTTCATAATGGGAGTGCCATCCAATTCCTCCAATTCGGACGTACCATTTTCATGCATAGCTGCTATTTTGTAGGGCCCCATCCATTTTGGAAGAAATTTTCTCTGTCTTCTTTTTTTGTATCTCGAATCATATACTAGAACCAAGTCATTCACATGAAATGGAGACCACCGGATCTTTTGATCAAAGTATTCCTTCTGCTTCATTTTCTTCTTATGGCTTGTATCCTTTGCTATTTCTCTCATTTCCTCCAAAGAAATGAAAATGTACCAACATTTCTTTTCTACTCAATCACTTTCATCCATCCTTTCATTTTTCATAACTCTCACAAAGGGGGAATATCAAACTCAATAGGAAGAATCGGATCAATGCCATAGGCCAACCGAAATGGGGAGTATCCTCGTTGCTGACTTTGATGTTGCCCTATATGCCCACAATGCTGCATGAATCCTTTTATCCCATTTATGTACTGCAAGGCTGCATCTTTTGCTAGAATTTGACACAACACAAAATTTGCTGCTCCACCTGTCCATTTGTGCTTGGCTTGTATGTTTTTGCCTTCCCGTGCTTAATAGAAAACTTATTGACTAGGGCTTCTACCACCTCATTAATGAAGTGGCTTCCTTGATCTGTTACAATTTCTAATGTGCAACCAAATCTAGTGACAATGTGTTCATATATGAACCTTGCCACTTCATCCATGGAAGTTGTTTTCAATGGCCTAGCTTCAACCCACTTGGTTAAATAATCTGTGGTAACTACAATATACTTATTTTGGCGTGATGTAGTTGGAAGTGGACCTCTGACAATGTCTATTCCCACTTTTCAAAGGGACCAAGTGGAAGAATAGGGCATAATGGAGCTGATGAAGTCTTACAGCTTACCATGTGTTTGACAAATATCACATGTATTACAATAATTATAACAATCTTTAAAAAGAGTGGGCCAGTGATAACCTGCATCCAAGATCCTTCTTGCTGTAAGTTGTCCAGAGAAGTGCCCTCCACATGTACCATTGTGGAATTCTTCTAGCAGTTCCTTCCCTTGATCACGTTCAACTACCCTCTTGTATTGTCCATCAGGTCCTATTCAAATAGTTCTCCATGCGTAATAGAATATGGACGACCGGCTTGAGTAATATTTCTCTTAGTCTTTGCATTAGCACCATCAGAAACTTGAATTCATTTAGATAATTCCAAATAGTTTGTGTATTCACCAGGGATTGTGTCAAGGGATAACAATGTTGCATCGGGAAATCATCATCATCACAAGATGATCCTAAACCATCATAGGCTCGAGAGAGTGCATCTGCATTGACATGCTTCTTTCCTAGCCTATCTATAATATCAAATTCAAATTCTTGTAGCAAAATTATCCATCTTGCTATCCTCCCTGATGGGTTAGGCTTATTTACAATATATTTTAGAGCCTGATGATCTGTTACAACTAGAAATTTTTGCCCTAGCAAGTAATTTCTAAACTTCTTTACAGCAAAAATGATAGCCAGAGCCTCTTTTTCGATTCTGATGTATAATTTACCTCAGCACTACTCATTTGTCTGCTCCCAAAGTAAATTGGATGTTCATTCCCATTTTCATCCTTTTGGCTCAAAGTACTTCCTAGTGCTGCGCATCCGAGGCATCGCAGTGTACACAATGAATGGCTTGCTCCAATTTGGATTCTTCAAAATAGGTGAAGACACTGTGGGCTTCCTTAAGTTGTCCCAAAGCTTCATGCGCCTTATTTCCCGGTGCATAAGTAACATCCTTCTTCAAGAATCAAGTTAGTGGTGTGTAATCTTTGAGAAATTCTTGATGAACCTTCTATAGTAACCCACATGGCCTAAAAATGATCTCAACTTACTTCTATTCATAGGAAATGGTAAATCTTTGATTTTTAAAACTTTATCGTGATCGCACTAATACCATCTCTGGATACAACATGCCCTAACAAAACGCCTTTAGAACATCCAAAGACACACTTTGTAGGGTTTAGTGAGGCTTGTGCTTCATCTAACCTTTGAAATGCTTTGTCTCCATCTGGTGCAGGTGGTCCAACTTGCTCCCATAGATGCAAAAATCATCCAGAAATACTTTGATGAAGGTCCCAATGTAGGGTTCGAACACCCTATTCATCAAACGCTAAAATGTTGCTAGAGCATTACACAACCCAAAAGGCATAACTCTATAAGCAAACGTTCCCCAAGGAGTGGTGAACGTTGTCTTCAGCTGATCTTTCTCTACTATACGAACTTGGTCAGTAGCTGCTTTATATCCATCAAGAAAACTATAGCAATCCCGCCAGCCTACTTCGTCCAAGATCTGATCTGAAAATGGAAGAGGGTAATGATCCTTCTTTGTTGCCTTATTGAGCTTCCTGTAATCAACACAAATGCGTAGCTTCCCATTCTTTTTTATTGAGATCACAATGGGAGAAACCCATTCTCGAATTCTCCACAAAGAAATATGAATCCCGCATCAAGCAACTTATCTATTTCTTCTTTTACGCCTTGGAAAAATTAGGATTCATTCTATATGGCATTTGCTTTATGGGCTTAGCACCATCTACCACTCAATAGAATGTTCTACCCAACTTACTTGACGGAGTTCCTTGTAATCAAAAGTGAATATGTTTATGTACCTTCGAAAGAGCCGGAGGTAGGATTCCTTCTCACTCTCCATCATAGAATCACCAATCTTTATTTGTTGGCGACGATCATCAACTTCTTCTTCGTATAGTTTTATGGGGTCATGAGTTGGTGTGACTGGAAGGATATCCATGACTAAAACATCCACCTCACTTTATTCATCTTCAATGTCCACTTCACTCGGTACTAGAGTAATCGTGAGGATGTCCAATCATCGGTTTCATCACTTGAATCCACAGGTTCTACTTTATGATGTCCAGGGGATCATGTTTATCTTCACCCTCACTCTACCACGTCCAAGTGTCATGAAACCTTCATTCTAGTAGTTTCTGTCATCACCGAATCATAGCACCCTTGTGTTTATACAAGCGCATATACTTGAACTCAAGGTGTGATTGGATAACATGGGTACTATCTCCAAGTTGTGGGACTTGCTACTTGAGATAGACCTCCAGAGAAAGCTGGTCCTTGCTCCTAAACTACCTGCCACAATCTACTCTAATGCAGGGGAAACTAACTATTCTAATCTAAATTTCCAAGGGACCAGGAGAGAGAATGCATAAAATGAAAGCCTACACTAAAGTGGTGATACACCAGAAAAGGAGGGTGTGAGAGTAGTCTCCAAATGTGTGAAATACAGAGGCAAAGTGCACACTAAAAGAGGTGATGACAGTTCTCCATAATCTAGCAAAATGCATTCACAACAATATTCCAAGCATACACAATGATAATGAATCCCTGCAAGAACATAATAATAGACACAATATTCTTGTAGAAAGATTAAAGGGGCAAGAAGAATGCAAGAAAACATAGCAGGGGAAGATACATCCACAAACTGATATTTTATTGCTTCATGATATGCACAGTTCAATCTATTACAAGATAAGGGCCTGGATCACCATGCAAGGAGTCCACTACAAGGGCCTCAGCACATTGGCTTCACAAAGCAATTTTGACAGCGCTTTGCTACAAGGAACTCTCTCTTTTACAATGAGCCCAACACTCCAATTTATAGAAAAATGAGAAGGGAAAGAGAAGGGAAAATGGAAATCCCGAAATCTGTCCTTCAACCACCTGTAAGAGGTATTAAATGGAGTGAAATGATTGTATATTACTTGTAAAAGGCTCCCCATACTGTCCCAGGTGCTGCAGCAAAGAAAGAATGATGACCATGCCTCTTAATTGCACTCCCAACCACCGAATAAAACATTGTTATGAACCCGGCCATGTTTTGTTAAAAATATCAATAAAAAACTCATCAAATCTAGAATTTCTTGTGCATTGGGCTCGGAGCCACGATTCCAATGGTACCAATTTTGTGTGATTTTGTTGAGAAATGCAAAAGTTATGGCCTTTTGAGTGCGGTAAGCTATTTTGGGTTTGGCAGGCATTTTCTGTCATTTGACGGGAATTAGCATTAACTGACTGGAGCCGAATATGTTTATTTTATTTAAATATATCTACCCTCATTAAAAATCAGAGCTCGGAGTCAAAAGTTATGGCCGTTTGAAGTTTCACGGGTCAAACATTGACTTTTCTTCTTTGCCTTCGCCGCTTCGCTTTTCGCGTCCCATGCGTACCTTTGTCCCAACTGTCCCGGAGGAAAATCCCCTACTTCGGCCGATTCAGGATTCCTTGTCCCTCTTTTGCTGCCTTTTCACCTTTTCAGCCGGTTCGCGTCCCGCGTGTACCTTTAGCTTGGATGTCCCAAACTATTTCGGACGAAAGACTCCTGTTTCGACTGAATTGGCCGGTTCAAGTCCCTCTCCGCGTAGTTTTGTCCTAGCTGTCCCAAACCGCGCAATAACAAAACTTGGAAATTTTTTCCATTTTCAGCCGGTTCACCTTTTCGCGTCCCACGTGTCCTGACGTCCCGGATGTCCCTTTGCTCTGTAGACTACCTGGCGGCCTTTCGGCCGATTCGCGCCCAGATGTCCCTCATGTCCCAACTGTTGCGAGGACTAAGACTTAGTCAATTTTCATGATTTTTCCTAGCCCAAGCTTGTTTTTTGCAACTTTTCACATTTTTTTAAAAACTTGCTGGGTTTTCTTCTTGGACAGGAGAGTTAGAAAGAAGCCGAGGGGACCCCAGAAACATGATTTTTTGCCTTGAATCAATATAATTGCTTGGGACTAAAGAATTTGATGCATGTTATCAAAATTACCTTGAGGGGTGAATTTTGGATAACAATTTTGGCGACTCAGCGGGGTCATCTGCCTGCTAGATGAAGAACGGCCAGCTGCTTGTAGCAATCCATTGGGCATGGAGTCTGTTTGATAACCTCTCAGCTGATCTAAAATTTGAAAACTCAGTGTCCTTGAGCCATTGAAACATTCATTGAGTTGGTTTTCCTATGGCTGCAATTCTTTTCCAGGAGCTTGATGAACTGCAAACATGCACATACTAGAAGCAATAGGACATGTGCACAAGCACTTAGGGAAATAAAAACTACTCTAACAGCAGTACAATGTGCATAAGCACTTAGAGGAATGGAAATTCTAAATTAATATTTACAAGGGTGAAAAGCTATCTTTCTAGTAGCAACGTTTGAGATAGATCCCATTGACCGAGAATCTACAATTCTTCACCATCCAACTTAGCCAGTCGGAAAGCATTGCTACCTTTGCATTCAATGATCATGTATGGGCCACTCCAGATGGCATCAAACTTGGAATGCTTTCCCGGTTTTGCACGATCAAAGATCCCACTTCGCACTCAAATCTCCAAATAGAATATCCTAGCCTTAGCTTTCTTGTCAAAACTCTTTTTGACCAATGCTTTATCCTTTTCTATGGTCTGCATTGCGTGCTCTCTTGTCTCTTCTAATTCCATCAGCTCTGCATACCTAATTTCCATAGGTTCAAACTCAGCTAGTTCCAACTATTTCATGAGCTCCAACGCTGGCAACTCAAGTGATATAGGTAGAACTGCTTCTTTCCCATACACAAGCTTGTATGGAGAGCTTCCTGTAGACCTCTTGGGTGTGATCCTATCAGCCCATAGGGCTGATTTGAGCTTTGCGTGCCAAGTTCTTTGATTTTCATCCAGAGTCCTTCTGATGATTCTTAGTAGGTTCTTGTTTGTAGACTCGGCTTGGCCATTACCTTGAGGGTAATAGTTCGATGAAGTGCTGAGATACACACAATTCTTGACAGCCCATTCAGTGATCTTTGTGCCAAGGAATGCCAATGCATTGTCAGATATGATAGTGGCAGGGGCACCAAACCTCGTGACTATCCCTTCATAGAAATCTAAGATATTGGATTCATTTGCCTCCTTTAGTGCCACTGCTTCAGTCCACTTGGTGAAATAGTCTGTTGCTGCAAGTATCCACTTGTGACCTTGACTTGAATTGGGATTGATAACCCCAATGAAGTCCAATCCCCATTGCATGAATGGCTGATTTACTGAAATTGGACGAAGGGGCAGCGCTGCTAACCTTTCTTTCCCCGTGAAGAATGCACATTTCCTGCATTTCTTGACCCATGAGTAGCAATCATTGAACACAGTAGGCCAATAGTAACCAACTTTCATGATTTTGAGAGCTGTCACTCGCGGAGCAAAGTGGCCTCCTGCTTCCCGGTCATGGAACTCGTGTAAATTTTCTCAACTTGACTGTTCCCAATGCATCTTAATAGAACACCATGGATGTCTTTCTTGAACAAGATACCATTAATGAGTACATATGGGATAGTTTGTAATCTAAAGTATCTCCTCTTTGCCTTGCTCACTTCGGAGGGCACAAGCCTATTTGGAGGTAATGCACCAAGTTTTGAGTCCAACATGGGATGGGTGCATCATCACTGGTTGTTCTTGATCATCCTATAGTAGTAGGACAACATCTTCTTCACCTTTTGAGCCTTCTGGTTGTTTAGAAGCGAGCTTCTCACACAAACCTTTGCCGCGAACTAGCTTGGTTACTTTGATTTCAATATCATATTCCATCACCCGAGTGATCCAACCTACTCTCTTCTCGTTTAAATCGTTGTTTAGGAGGAAGTCCTTGACACCAACATGAGACACCAGAAGTTGAATCTTATTGTTTGAGACCAAATGTTTGAACTTCTTCAAGCTCCTGATGACAGCAAGGACATTCTTTTCGATGAAAGAATACTTTATTTCGTAATCTTCCAAGGTTTGGTCAAGAATGCTATGGGCTGTTCTAAACCTTCTCTATTCAAATTGTGTCAAGATAGCCGAGATTGTGTCTCGATCCTCCAAACGCATACAACATGAAGTCCTTTGAAAAGTCTCGGGTTCATAAGAGTTGGAGCTTGTGATATTGCATGATTGATGTTTTCAAAATCTCTTTGCCTTCTCGTTGTCCATTTGAATGTCGACTCTTCTTCAACATCATTGTTAGAGGCTTCACAAGAGTGGCAAAATTAGGCACAAATCCGCTGGACAAATTTTATCCTTCCTAAGAAGCTTTGAAGAGATTTCTTGTGGTGTGGCAATGGAAGCATTCAGATGGCTTCAACCCTTTCAGGATCAATTGTTAGCCCTTCCCTAGAGAAAATGTGGCCCAACAATTTTCCCCATGTGCCAAGAATATACATTTCTTTTGATTCAATGACACTCCGAACCTTCTACATCTCTCAAACACTTGTCTCATGCGGTGAAAGAGATGGTTTGCTGCATTCTTTGAGAAGACAATTATATCATCAAGGTATACCAGCACTATATTGTTGATTAAGCCTTTGAAAGTCCAAATGGCATCTTCTTGTAAGCATACGTGCCCCATTTTGTAGTGAATGCCGTCTTGAATTGATCTTCTTCTTTCACCATTATCTGATTATAGCCTGAATATCCATCTAGTAATGAAAACCTTTCTGATCCAGCTACAACCTGCAATATTTGTTCCATTGATGGAAGCGGATAATGATCTTTGAGTGATGCTCTATTTAGATCGCGAAAGTCCACACACAATCTTATTACTCCAGCTTCTTTTCTTACCGGCACCAAGTTTGCAACCCAACTTGAGTGTTTGATGGGGAAGATGATACTGGCCTCAATGAGCTTTCTTAACTCTTTTCTCATGAGAGGTTCGATATGAGGATTTACTGGCCTTTGCTTTTGCCTGACAGGCTTGGATTCCAGATCCAACTCAATAGTATGTTGTGCCAAATTTGGGTTGAAACCTCTTAAATCTTTGTAAGTCCAAGCAAAGACATTTGGGAACTCTTGACAAAGCTGAACAAAATCAGATTTCTCTTGTGGAGTACTTGCTTTGCCAATTTGCAATGTCTTGCCTTCTTCCACTAAGATAGGTTCTGAATCTTCATCCTTTACTTGAATGTTTGCTTTCTCCTTCCGGAACTGATCATTCGGGTTGAAGATTGACTCTAAGGTTATGAGGCCTTTTGGTAATTTGTTAGTTCTCAGCTGCACCACTTGGTCACCATACTGCTGCTCCAGCTTGTCTTGATTTCTCATGGAGAACTCAGCTTCTTCTTGCAGGAAATTAACAATCTGCTGATCATTCTCGAAGACTTGCCAACTTGTATTGTTATCCGGAATAGCTGGTCTCACAACAAATTTGATATGAGGCTGAGTTTTCTCACTTTTGATATTTTCTACAACATCAAACGCAGCCCCAATTGCTGCCACCTATCCGCAACTTCATTCTTTTTTCTTGGGATGGAATTAATGCTAAAAGCTTCAAAATCTTCAATAAGATCCCATACCCGATTTTTATATTTCTTCAACAGATCATTCTTGCAGCATTTTTTTCCTTTGACTTGGTTTACGATCAGCTTGCTATCACCAAATACTTGCAAATTCTTGATGCATTTCTTCTTTTGCCCAAAGTTGTAGTCCATGAATTAAGGCTTCATACTCACCGTGTTTGTTTGAATAGGAAAACTGAAACGGAAGGCTAAGTAATACCTTATACCTTGCGGTGAAATGAGCATAGCTCCTCCTCCTGCACCTTGTCTACTCCTTGACCCATCAAAGAACAATTGCCATACTTCATTCTTGTCTTTATGATCTGGCTTGGTGATGCTGGGGAGAGGTTGATTCTCTTCATGTAAACAATAAACTCCTAGCTCATATTTTTCTATTTCTTGATAAGGATCAAAAGCATGCACCTTGCTCGCCCATTCATGAAGAGTCAAATCTGGGATGCTTCCAACCTTGGTGTCAGCTTCATCAGTGCTTGGACAATCTTCTTGATCAAACGCTGAACAGTTGGTATTGATTTGGCTTGGAGTGTAAGGCTCAATGTGAAAGTTCGCAATAGGTTCAGACCTGATTGTGGCTTTGGTTCCATATCTTGTTCTGAACAACATGTGTGACCAATCCACCGAAAGATAGCCTCCAATTTTAGCAGTGAAGTCTCTTGACAAGCACAATGCAAAGAGTGGTGGCAGGTCTATGACTGACACATCTTGTAACACTGTTATGTTGGGACATGCATGCAGTGTGAGGCTCAAACCTTTGATTACTCCAACCGTTGTCACTGCTGTCCCGTCTAATTGCACTACACCCTTGGAGATGGTTTCATATTGGAGTCCTAGCTGATCAGCTATCTGCTTTGGCATGACTGAGCTACTTGCTCCCGAATCGATCATGCAATTATGCACCAACTTGTCTCCTATGATCAATGAAACATAAAATGGAGGGGGCTTCAACATTTTACCTTGTTGTCCTCCATGATTTCCTTCAGGCTGGGCAGCATTTGTGAGTACCTTCTCTTGCATTTGGACCTGTTGATTTGAAGTTGACCAGTCCTTCATGGCAGCTTGTAGCAAATCTCTTTGTCCTGGGATAGATAGTGATTCCCACATTGATATGTTTACATTTGTCTTCTTCATTTGATCAATGATGTTGAATGGGGATGAAGCATCCCTCTGCTGTCCTCTAGCTTGCACATTCATTCCTTGCAAATGAGCGGCAGCAGCTGATATTTGAGTTGGTTTAGGAGCTGGTTTGGGTGCTCCTTGCATGTTTGGAACTACATTTTGTTTGCCAACGGCTTGTGGAGTGGTAGAAGGTTGTGGATTACTTGAAGCCAATGGTTTTCCTTCACCCAAATTTCTCCTCTTTGACCTTGTGTTGGCTGCAACACTTTGAGAGGGTATTTGATTCATACCACAAAAATCTTCAGCCTGCCAATTGACAAGAGTAGTTTCGTTCGGAGATGTTCCTTGCTGAGGTGCTTCTTGCTGCTGATCCTCTTCGTGGCTGGACTCTTGCGACCCACCAATGGTTTGCACCATAAGAGCCTGATTTAATGCACCGTTAAAGCACATTGATTGGTTATGTGGCTGACTACACGGGAAACACCAATCATATTCTTGGGCCATGTTATTTTGCACCGGTACCAAAGCTTTAGAAGCAGATACGACATTGGGGTTATAGGGCTGAAATGGTCTATTAGCGGGAGGCCTTACTTGGCTTTGATTTTGATTTGTAGCCTGAGTTGGTGACCTATTTTGTTGGTATGGGGGCCTAGCCTGGTATTGCGCTTGAGGCTGATACGGTCTAGCACTTTGAGCTTGCTGTCTTTTGATAGTAACCAGCTCATTTCCCAAATTTTGCAACTGTTTCATGACCTCTTGGAGTTCATTTGAAGCACTAGAGGATGAAGTAGAAGTTTCATTTGAACTTTGATTTCTAGGAGTGGGAATAAGAGCCAAAGTGGGTGCTTGACTAGTGCTTGGATTTTCTAGGTTTGGATACAAGGGCATGGGAGGCCTAGGAGCCAGTTTACCAGCTTGAATAAGACAGTTTTTGGCTCTAATGGCAATGCTATAAGCAGCAGGTAAGGTTGTGCCTCCCATAGATTGAATTAACATAGAAATATCAGAATTCAAAGCTTTAAGGTAATATAGAAAAGCACCTTCTGCTGTTGGCCTGACTGCCACTGGAATCCTATCCCAAGACCTTTGAAATCTGAAGTTGAAGTCAGTCAACTACTCGTTGGGGGCTCTCTTGATAGTTGTCAATTGTTCTAGTAGAGACAAATTGTCTCCCTTTTCCCCAAATTGTTCATGGAGAACTATGCATAACTGATTCCAATTTGTGATAGAACCAGCTCCAAGGCTCCTAAACCATTGTAATGCCTTCCCTTTGAACGAAGATGCCAAAGAATTTGATAGCCACATCCATTTCATTTATCTCATGGATTGCACAGACGTTAGCAATGTCTTTGACATGATCACTAGGAGTGGTATGATTTTATCCAAGAAAATGGAATGTTCTTCAATGCTGCGATTGGGCCCGGATTCTCGTGCATTGAGGGAAAGTGACTCCGCCAAAGCTGAAGTTAACAAAGGGATTTAGTGGTTGCACCATTCTGATTGGCCTGAGAACCCTTGTTGATGTGAGAAAAGGTCTACCAGGTGGAGGTGTAGACAAAGTTCTATTAGGTGGAGACGCAGATCTTTGAGCTCTTCTTCCCCTTCTTTCTCTACCTGGAGATAGGTGTAGATAAACAAACAATCCTTCCTCCCTAGTTCTTGACCTGGTCTGTATTCTTCTCATAAATTTTCCAGGCTTGGACTGTAGAAACCAGCAGATTATGCCTCTTTTGGAGTCACCAGATGTGCGATTTTAAAGCTCCTTCAAAGTTGGAACTTACAACAAGTGCATGTCAATCTTGTTGCAATGAAAGTAAAGACCTCTAAGGTCCCACCGGGTGTGCCAGAACTATTATCACCAAATCACAACACCCTTTTGTTTATATACAAGCGCATATACTTGAACTCACGGTGTGATTGGATAACATGGGTACTATCTCCAAGTCAGGACTTGCTACTTGAGATAGACCTCTAGAGAAAGCCGGTCCTTGCTCCTAAACTACCTACCACAATCTAATCTAATGCAGGGAAACTAACTATTCTAATCTAAAATGAAAGCCTACACTAAAGTGGTGATACACCGTAAAAGGAGGGTGTGAGAGTAGTCTCAAAATGTGTGAAATACAGAGGCAAAGTGCACACTAAAAGAGGTTATGACAGCTTCTCCATAATTTAGCAAAATGTATTCACAACAATATTCCAAGCATACACAATGATAATGAATCCCCTCAGCAAGAACATAATAGTAGACACAATATTCTTGTAAAAAGATTAAAGGGGCAAGAAGAATGCAAGAAAACATAAAGCAGGGGAAGATACATCCACAAACCGATATTTTATTGCTTCATGATATGCACGCTTCAATCTATTACAAGATTAGGGCCTAGATCACCATGTAAGGAGTCCACTACAAGGGCCTCGTAGCACATTGGCTTCAAAAAGTAATTTTGACAGAGCTTTGCTACAAGGAACTCTCTCTTTACAATGAGACCAACACTCCAATTTATAGAAAAATGAGAAGGGAAAATGGAAATCCCGAAATCTATCTTTCAACCACCTGTAAGAGGTATTAAATAGAGTGAAATGATTGTATATTACTTGCAAAAGGCTCCCCATACTATCCCAGGTGCTGCAACAGAGAAAGAATGATGACCATGCCTCTTAATTGCACTCCCAACCACCAAATAAAACACTGTTATGAACCCGGCCATGTTTTGTTAACAATCTCGATCAATATCTCATCAAATTTGGAATTTCTTGATTGTTGTGTGTCGGGCTCAAAGCCAAAATTCCAATGGTACCAATTTTGTGTGATTTCATTGAGAAATGCAAAAGTTATGGCCTTCTGAGTGTGGTAAGCTATTTTGGGTCCTGCGGGCGTTTTACGTCATTTGACGGAATGAGCATTGACCGACTCGAGCTCGAAGTCAAAAGTTATGGCCGTTTGAAGTTTCATGGGTCAAACGTTGAATTTTCTTCTTTGCCTTCGGCCGCTTCGGCTTTTCGCATCCCACGCGTACCTTTGTCCCAACTGTCCCGGACGAAAATCTCCTGCTTCGGCCGATTCGGGCTTCCTTGTCCCTCTTTTGCTGCCTTTTCACCTTTTCGGCCGGTTCGCGTCCCGCGTACCTTTGGCCCGGATGTCCCAAACTGTTTCGGATGAAAGACTCCTGCTTCGGCCGAATCGGCCGGTTCGCGTCCTCCGCGTACTTTTGTCCCGACTGTCCCAAACCACGCGATAACAAAACTTGGAAAAATTTCTCACTTTCAGCCGGTTCACCTTTTCGGCGTCCCGCGACGCGTCCGGATGTCCCTTTGCTCTGCCGCAGATCGCGTGGCGGCCTTTGGCTGATTCGCGCCGCATGTCCCTCATGTCCCGATCACAGAGGACTAAGACTTAGTCATTTTTCATGATTTTTCCTGCCCAAGCTTGTTTTCTCTAACTTTTCACATTTTTTAAAAACTTGCTTTGGGTTTTCTTCTTAGATAGGAGAGTTAGAAAGAAGCCGAGGGGACCCTTAAACATGATTTTTGCCTTGAATAAATATAATTGCTTGGGACTAAAGAATTTGATGCATGTTATCAAAATTACCTTAAGGGATGAATTTTAGATAACAGTTTCTTGCATGAACTCTCCTTAGCCATGGTCTTCCCAAAGATTGGGTACGTAATAGTACCATTTTTCATCACCTGAAAGTCTACCACACATACAACACCCATAACAAATATTGCCACATTTGAAACTACACCTTCTGGTTTAGTTTTTCCTTTATTTAATGACCTTAACATAAGTGTTGAAGGGCGATCAATTTTAAACCCAACATATTCATTACTGATACTTCGGTCATTGCATTAATCGCAGCACCTCCATCAACTAAGACATCATGAATTGAAATACCATTACATAATACCTTAGCTTATGGAGCATAGGGATCCACCTCTCGCCTCCAAAATAGGGACCTCAACCTCCTTCCTTCGTCGAGCATTGAGTCCGCTTAGCAGCTTCCGCCTCTTCTCGAAGACATAGCCAAGAGTTGACCATATGTAATATTTGCAGCCTTTTGGACAGATCTTCCAAGATGGAGTATGGTCCTTGTCCCCGTGAAATCGAAAATCCTGCACACCAACTTTCTTCTCCTATGTTTCTTACTAGTTTCTCCTTTCATCTTCTCGGGATCATTTCCATCTTGATTATCTTTTTCTTTCTTTCTTTTTGTTACAAACACATCTACTTCATTATTTCTGCTCTTATCTACTACATCAAAAGAATTCACAGTGCTTTTCCTTTATCATTATCTCCTTTACCGATGTAGAAGCTCTATCTCGACAATTATACTTATAATGACCCTTTTATAACAACCATAACATACAACTTCAAAAATATTTCTTTTTGACCTCTATCTCCTCCCTGAGAACTAAATTCTTTTCCTTGAAGAAGATTAATAGTTAACTGACCCATCTTTTTGAGTAGATCTTCATACTCAGTAGATGTACTAAGAGAAATATTTGTGCTCACCGGAGTGGTTGTGGATTTTTGACCAAAGGTGCTGGTGTAGGCTCTACTTTAGCAACAATTTCTTTGGGCTTCTCTTCCATGCTTTCTTCTTGCCTTCTTGCAATCTCCTTTGCTTGTTCAATGGTAGCTGGGTGGTCATACTTCACTCATTTTCTGATCTCTGGCTTCATCCCAAGAATGAAGTGCTTACAGAGGAGATTATCCATGCCATTCATCAACCCATCCGCTAATCCTTCCTTCCGGATCTGGGCATTGAGCTTCCTCCTTAGCTCTAGAACACGAGCATGATAATCCCTTATCTTCTCCTTCTCTCCTTAGGATAGCTTTGTGATCTCGATCATGAGATCTGCATATTTCTGTTGTTCACCAAATTCTTCAAGAAAACTTTCAGTTAATAAATCCCATGAATTTTTCACATTATCACCTAGTGTTTCAAACCACCTAAGTGTTGAACCATCTAAAAAGGTAGGAAAAAATTCAGTCCATTATTCCCTTCTTATAAGGCCATTACAAATACAAGATCGTTTAAACTCTTGAATGAAAGAAGAAGCATCTTCATTAGATTGAGCTGAAAAAATAGGAATCTTTCCCATTTTCAAAAGTAACCACAGTGAAATACCAACCCAAAAGTACAATCAACAAGACTTATGTGCACCAATAATTAAAATCACTATAATAGAAAATAGAAATGACCACGGTAAACTATAGTAAAACTTGACTTACTCAGGTAAAACTGACTTTTTATGTGGTAAACACTATTCACAAGAAAAAAGTGAAGTTATCATGTAAATGCTATTCACGGTAAAAGTGACTTTACTATGGTAAATACTATTCACAAAGAAAAATGACTTTACCATGGTAACTACTATTCACGGCAAAAATGACTTTACCATGGTAACTACTAGCACAGTGAAAAACAAGGTTACCCTCTAATTGATTTTTGACTAAGTGGGAATATCTCTCCGATAATCCACCAACGAGGAATGGTCCCGACAACGGAACCAAAATGTCATCACCAATCCGGCACTATGATAATTCTTCACCGAACTCCTCATGCTATGATTATTTACTAATGTACAACCTTTAGTTTGGTGGATGTAATCTGAAACAAAACAACAAACATAACACAAGAATACCATCTACTATGATAAGACAAGAATGATGACAAATCTGAAATATCAAAGTAAATTATAATATTAACATGAAATTGTTACAATCTCACCCATGAGGTAATTCAAGTGCTATTGACTTCACTTTCCTTCCACCAATACTATGGGAGAAACTTTACAATTACACCTCTTAATGACTTCTTCAACACACCTTTAAACTGATGGCTTCCTTTACACACTTCATACAATATTTCTCACTACTTCTTTCTATGCTAAATGAGGGGGGTGGCCTCTCTTTTATAGAACTTCCAGTGCTTATCCATCTTATCTCTAAGATAGGATAAGAAATCCACTCGATGAATCATATTCCATACCTTAACTTTTATATGTACATGTAAGCTTATCTTTTAAGATAAGATAAACCTTATCATTTTACATGGGTTCCACATTTTTAGACTTTTTACAAATAAAATATACAAAATATTTATGACCTCACTCCTTGTCCTTATTACCAATATAATATTTCTAATTCCTAATCACGTAGACCCTACTTCTCTAATTACCCAAACTTTGACATTTTAACATTACCGAACCACTTACGACAAATATTTACTTTTTACAACATTCCTATTGTACTTTGACTGTTACCGTACTCCACATTATTGGCGGCACCATACTGGCGCTGTTATCTTCTATCAGACGCTACTACTAATTATACTTAACAACATCCTATTCCTAATACATACATTAATGAAATAGAAATTACGAAGGAAAATTTTAGTGTCGACATGTCAACTCTTATGCTCACAGAGACACTCGATTCATAGTGCGAATTAGAGAGAGGTAAAAAACCACTTAACAGGCACTTGAAAAATGTATGTTGCCTTATGTTGATGATAATTTGATTGTGCATCGATGGCTCGATTGTTATAGGTGGATGTTTGCGATAAGACACCCCCTTCTCAATCAGCCTGTGGTCTCGATCTTATTGTAGAGATAGCTTCACGTGATGTAAGACAGAAGAGATGAAAAATCCCGAGTTGAAGATTCTTTTCTAGTTGAGGATATAAATGGTTATGAGGGGAGGCAGGAGGAGAGGGACACAAACATTGTTGGCTTGGCAGATGAGAGAGAGAGGTGGAACTGACTAGTAAGTTATCAATGTTCTCATTTGATTTTCTATATTATTTTTATGAAATTAAGAAAAAGTTATTAATGCAATTGAGATTGTCATTATTGTAGGATTTCCCGATGGGGCTGAAGTCAGTTAGTGTTAGATGATACTTTTGTTATCACGAGAGCAAAGTGGTTTGTTATAGTAGCCACTCCGCACGCGAAGTGTCATGGCATCTCACTCCCAAAATTTATCACAAAGTGATTATTTCTGAGGCCATTTTTCCCACTACTCCATTGCCCTACCCTAATACATTTGTAAACACTTTGGCAGAGTGTGTCAAAGGGTTTTCTATTTGGGATCTCAACAATATCAGACTTGACACTCCTGAAGAGGCAAGTAGTTGTAATGAATGATTTAATTTAATTATGTGTTTAATTGAGAGATTCATCTACGTTCACTTATTTACTATATGGTTGGATTTCAGGATGATGTGGTACATGTTGAGACAGTGTGCCATACTTGGATAAAGACATCGGATGCCCCACCCATTCTTGGCATCACGCCAAATTTTGTTCATAGAAATGAGAAGAAATGTATTAGATTTTATGGAGTATTGTCTATCGCTAACACTAGGCAACGAAGGAGATGAAAACCTTTATGTATAACATTGATTATGAGGAGTCGATTAGTTCATATATGTATATGACGATGATGTTACTTTAATGCGTTTGAGGTTTACGACTTAGTACTGCATTATTGATATATTGAATATGGTTTGAGGTTATGGGTTACATAGAGTTATCCATTTATGATCTGTTTATAATGCATTAGATGGTTTTTATTCCTCGTTATGTGACATTCCATTTACTGTATAAATGATGATGTTATCACTATGTATCTAGTTAATGTATTAATGTGACTATTGATCCGGATTACGGTTTTTGGTATGTAGTTACATAGTTGAGTTCTTATGCCTTGTATGCCTACTTGGGTCGTACATGTTCATTAATTAATCACGATAATTCACAAATTTTTTTCAAATTTTGTGTATTATGGATTACGGCTTGTGGTTTATTGTTACATAGTTGTGTTCTACATCCATGTATGCACACTTGGGTTTGATGTGGTTACTAAAATTTCATATATATTTTGTTGGTACCCAAATTTAATATCCTTCAAAGGCCGAAAGATCATGGGTTTGACAGACATTTAGAGGCAGATAGATGATTATGTATGTCGCTTTTGTAGCCGGGAAGCAATCTATCGACCTTTTAAAGCACTCAGGATTTGAGAGGAGTGGGAAGTACCTTAAAAGGATGTGATCTGATCCTAACTATTTTAGGTTGTGCCTTTCAACCAAGGTAAGAGAACCTATTTTGTAACCTCCATTATTAAAGAATGGTGGTAAATCCTTCTTTGCACAAATTTTATAGAGAAGATCGTTGTATATATCTTCCCTCGGGTAGATATAGACAAACGGAAGAAGGTGGAAAGAAAAGAAACTCAAACCATGACATTTATTGCATCATCGTAGTCAAGGCATAGGTTAAAGGTGCACTGCAAAGAATGTCGACATGTAAATGGATGTGCCAAGGCGCAGGTTAAAGGCACACTGCAAAGAATGTCGACATGTAAATGGATGTGCCAAGGCGCAGGTTAAAGGCACACTGCAAAGAATGTCGACATGTAAATGGATGCACCAAGGCATAGGTTAAAGGTGCACCTTTGTAAAGAATGTCAACATGTAAATGGGTGCGCGAGGCACAAAGAGTTAAAGGCGCACAAAGAAAGAATGTCGACATGTAAATGGATGCGCCAAGGCACATGTTAAAGGCGCACTGCAAAGAATGTCGACATGTAAATGGATGCGCCAAGGCACAGGTTAAAGGCGCACTGTAAATAATTTTGACATGTAAATGGATGCGCCAAGGCACACAACAAATAATGTCGACATGTGAATGGATGTGCCAAGGCATAGGTTAAAGGCGCACCGCAAAGAATTTCAACATGTAAATGGATGCGCCAAGGTGCGAGTTAAAGCGCGCAGTAAAAGATGTCGACAGGACATTTTCAACACCTATGGTGCATTTAAGAGTATGTTAACATGTGAGGATGGATGCGCCAAGGCGCACCTTCGGGAGGTGCAATGTTTTTAGCGCCGACATGAAGTAAATCTTGACCTAGATATTCGATGGCCATAACTTTTCACAGGGAGCTCGGATTCATGCAAGGTTGGACTTTTCAGAAAGCTTACGAGGTCCTCTATCCAACTATGTCTTGATATATTTAATTAGGTGAGAAAAATTCTTAAAAATGCAAAATACAGTTTGTCACCTTTTTGGTGTTCTAGGGTTCTCACCTACCACCATAATGAGATGAATTAAATGCAACCTGGAGGTGGTTGGGGTAGATTTGGAATTCCTCTCTCTTTTATCTCTCATTCTTCCTATAAATTATAAGGAGGGGCTTCTTTCTAAATGTTGGACATTCTTGTTTTTCCCCTCCCTTCTTCTCTCTCCTGGCAGTGAATTTGTGGAGTTCAAACCTCCCATCTAAAACTCAATGCAACTTTGCCTCTTGGCTTTTTGTAGTGTATCAGTATCAATCTTTGGAGCAAATAATGCATGCCTGTGGATGATTCTCAATCCTCTCTATGTTCATTTGCATCCTCTTGATCTTTCACTACAAATTTGGTTATCTCAGTGCATGATCTTGCATTGCATTTTAATGGTCTCGTGTTTATTGGCAAGACAGTGTTCTTCATTCCTGGTGCATCACTTTTGTTAGTTTAGGTTTATTTTTATGCATCTTATTACCCTGTCTCCTCGGCAAGTTAGACTAGGTTTTTAAGTAAACCCTCTGAATTTTTATGTGTGTATCTAAATAGAGGAATAGGAACCGACCTTCATCCGGAGAGCTTTCCCGATTCACAAGGTCCCACACTTGGGAAAAGCTCCATGTTATGCAATCGCACTGAGAGTCTCAACCCATCAAGTTACAAACATTCAAGTGTGTTGTGATTCACAATCAATAGTTTTGGCTGCCGGTGGGGGACCAAGAGGTCATTCCACAAGATTTGAAGGTTTTTAAAGAAAATTTGGACTTAGAAATTGTAGGTTTTACAATTTTAGATTTTTCACCTTCTAGGATGAACTTTGAAATCGATTTTCAAAGGCTTAACTTGCTCAAAACAAGTCAAAATTTTGTCAGTTGATAGATCGGGGATAATCTTCAAAAGGGTATTCTTAGATTTTTGAGATTTTGACTTTCAAAATTTCATGGTTTTTAGTATTTTGGGTTTTCCCAGGTGTCAAGCCTATCCCAAGTTCCAACACAACTACATTTCAGGTCTTATAAGTTGCCTTGCACGACCTGAGTTTTACCTGTACCTTTCAGGGATTAGTAGTTACACAACAAGACCCGATAACCGAATTAAAGAACTATATCTTCTCGGGTCCTTCAAAGTTTTAAATTATTTTTTAATATTGCCATGTTTGGTGTGTAACTTGGTAGAATCTAGCCTTTTGAGGCTCATTCTCTAACACATCTGGTGACTCCAAAGGGATAGAGTTTAGTGGTATAGCAGCACAGGTTGCCTAGGTACATGAGAAGAATTTGAACCAGTGTCGATACTCGAGAAGAGGGGTTATTTGTCTACTTGCAGCTATCACCAGGAAAAGGAAGGAGAGGAAGAAGACCACAAAGATCACCATCTCCACCTAACAAGACTTTATCAACCCCTCCACCTGGTAGACCTTTCATCCAATCAACAAGGGTTCTCAGGCCAATCAGAATGGCGCAACAAAATCCTTTTGTCAACTTCACTGGCAGTAGCCCACTTGCCCTCAATACACAGAATCCAGTTCCAATTGCAGCATTGAAGAGCATTCCATTTTTTACTGGAGAAAATCATACCACTCCTTGTGATCATGTCAAAGACATTGCTAATGTTTGTGTAATCCATGAGATAAATGAAATGGATGTTGTCATAAATTTTTGGCATCTTCATTCAAAGGGAAGGCATTGCAATGGTTTAGGAGCCTTGTAGAAATGGTTCTATCCAAAATTGGAATCGCATGCATAGTTCTCCATGAGCAGCTTTAGAGAAAAGGGAGACAATTTGTCTCTACTAGAACAATTGACAACTATCAAGAGAGCTCCCAATGAGCAGCCACCAACTTCAACTTCAAATTTCAAAGGTCTTGGGATAGAATTCCAAAGGCCATTACGCCAACACCAAGGTGCTTTTCTATACTATCTTAAGGCTTTAAATTTTGATATTTCTATGTTAATTCAATCTATGGGAGGCACAACCTTACCTGTTGCTTATAGCATTGCCATTAGGGCTGAAAAATGTCTTATTCAAGCTGGTAAGTTAGCTCCTAGGCCTCCCATGCCCTTGTATCCAAACTTAGAAAATCCAAGCACTAGTCAAACACCCACTTTGGCTCCTATTCCCACTCCTAGAAATCAAAATTCAAATGAAACTTCTACTTCATCCTCTAGTGCTTCAAATGAACTCCAAGAGGTTATGAAACAATTGCAGAACCTTGGAAATGAGCTGGTGACTATCAAAAGATAGCAAGCTCAAAGTGCTAGACTAGTATCAGCCTCAAGCGCAGTACCAGGCAAGGCCACCATACCAGCCCAATAGGCCACCCAATCCAGCTACAAATCAAAGCCAAGTAAGGCCTCCCACCAATAGACCATTTCAGCCCTATAACCCCAATGTTGCATCTAATTCTAAAGCCTTAGTGCTAGTGCAAAACAACATAGCTCAAGAGTATGATTGGTGTTTCCCATGTAATGAACCTCACAACCAATCTATGTGCTTCAATGGTGCTTTGAACCAAGCCTTGATGGTGACAACTACTAGCGTTGAGGGTGAAGTGAGTCAAGAAACAAATCAGCAACAAGGGACATCTCAACAAAACATAGCTCCAAATGATACCACACTTGCGAATTGGCAAGCTGAGGATTTTTGTGGCATGAATCAAACAATTTCTCGAGTGTAGCAGAGCTAACACAAGATCAAAGAAGAGGAATATTGGCGAAGGGCAGCCATTGGCTCCAAGTGATCTACAACCTTCCATCACTCCACAAGGTGTCGGTAAGAAAAATACAGCTCCAAACATGCAAGGAAATCTCAAACCACCTTCCAAACCAACTCAAATACTAGCAAGTTGCTGCCCATGCACAAGAAAGGAATGCACAGACTAAAGGACATCAAAGAGATGTTTCATCCCCATTTAGCATCATTGATCAAATGAAGAAGACAAATGTGAATATATCAATGTGGGAATCTTTATCTATCCCGTGCCAAAGAGATCTTCTATAAGTTGCCATGAGGAGTTGGTCAACTTCAAACCAAAGCAGTCCATATACAAGAGAAGGTCCTCACAAATGTTGCTAAGCTTGAAGGGAATCATGGAGGACAACAAGGTAAAGTTTTTAAGTCCCCTCCATTCTATGTTTCATTAAACATTAGGGATAAACTAGTACACAATTGCATGATTGATTATGGGGCAAGTAGTTCTGTCATGCCCAAGTAAATAGCTAATCAACTGGGTCTCCAATATGAATTCATATCAAAGGGGGTAGTGAAATTGGATGGGACAGCATTAGCAATGGTGGGAGTGATTAAAGGTTTGAATCTTACCTTGCATGCATGCCCCAATGTTACCGTTTTGTAAGATGTGTTAGTGATAGATTTGCCACCACTCTTTTCCCTATGCTTATCAAGGGATTTCACAGCTAGAATTAGAGGCTACTTATCTGCTGACTGGTCACACATGTTGTTTAGAACAAGATATGGTACTAAGGTCACAATCAGATTTGAACCAATTGCAAAATTTCACATTGAACCTCATACTCCAAGCCAAATAAATGCCAACTGTTCAACATTTGATCAAGAAGATTATCCAAGCACGTATGAAGTTGAAACTAAAGTTGGAAGCATCCCGATTTGACTCTTGATGAATGGGCGAGTAAGGTACATGCTTTTGATCCCTACCAAGAAGTATAAGAATATGAACTAGGAGTCTATTGCATACATGAAGAAAACCATCCTATTCCTAGCGTCACCAAATCAGACCATAAGGATGACAATGAGGTATGGCGCTTATTTTTCGATGGATCAAGGAGTAGGTAAGGTGCAGGAGGAGGACCTATGTTTATTTCACCTCAAGGCATCAAATATTATTCAGCTTTCCGTTTCCATTTTTCCCGTTTGAACAACATAGCTGAATATGAGGCCTTGATTCATGGACTTCATTGGGCTGGGAAAAGGGCATAAATAACTGCGGTATTCGGGATAGCGAGCTAATTGCAACCAAGTTAGGGGACAACATGCTACGAAGAATGACCTCTCAAGAACTACAATAATAGGGTATGGGACCTCATTGAGGATTTTGAAGCTTTCAAGATCGTGTCCATACCTGGAAGAAAAAATGAAGCCGCAGATAGGCTAGTAGCGAGTTGAAGCAACATTTGATGTGGTTGACAACATCGAAGGAAAAAAACACAACCACATATGCATGTGATTGTGAGGCTAGCAGCCCAGCATAATAACACAAGTGGCAGTGTGTTTGAGAACGATCACCGATCGTCAATTTCTTACAAGAAGAGGCTAAATTCTCGCTAGGAATCGGATGATTAGAGCAACAAGATGGGGATCAAGTAGTGTAGCTACGGAAAAACAAGCTTCCCAAGGGTATAGTAACATTGGAGTCTATCTTCAAACCTAACGACCAGCCTCCGTAAAGAAAAGGCTAACATACAAGTCAATAGAGAAGATTCAGATCCAATTCTCAGTTGGGGAAGGAAAAACACTTCAAATTGGTAAAGTGGTCACTGAGCAGAGAAATCAGATTTCATATAGCTTTGCCAAGAATTTCCAGATGTCTTCACTTGGAGCTATGAAGACTTGAGAGGATTCAATCCGAAGTTGGCACAACATACCATAGAATTGGATCTAGATGCTAAGCCCATCAGGCAGAAGCAGAGACCAGTCAACCCTCACATTGAGCCTCTAATGAAGAAAGAGTTAAACAAGCTAATAGAGGCGAGCATTATATTCCCGATCAAGCACTCAAGTTGGGTTGCAAACTTGGTTCCTGGTCAGGAAGAAGAGCAGAGAAATCAGGTTGTGTGTGGACTTCCGAGACCTCAACAGGGCATCTCTCAAAGACCATTACCCACTTCCTTCAATGGAACAAATATTGCAAGTGGTATCCAGTTTGGAGAGATTATCTCTCCTAGATGGCTACTCAGGGTATAATCAGATAATGGTGAAAGAAGATGACCAGTTCAAGACGGCTTTCACCACCAAATGGGGCACCTATGCCTACAATAAAATGCCATTTGGGCTATCAAATGCTGGAGCCACTTTCTAAAGGTCAATGGATATGGCATTCAAGGGATTGATCAACAAAATAGTTCTGATATATATTGATGACATCACTGTATTCTCAAAGAATGTAGCGGATCACCTCTTTCATTTGAGGCAGGTATTTAAGAGGTGTATAAGATTTGGGGTATCATTGAATCCAAAAAAATGCATATTCTTGGCTCACGAAGGAAAATTCTAGGCCATATTGTTTAAAAGGAGGGGTTGATGATTGACCCGTAAAGAGTTGAATCAATTCGATCGTTGTCATTGCCAAGTCACAAGAAGGCTCTTCAAAGCTTCTTAGGAAGGATCAATTTTGTCTCGCAGTTTGTTCCAAACTTTACACTCTTGTAAAGCCAATAAAAATGATGTTAAAGAACACAATGGCATTTAAGTGGATATCTCAAGGCAAGGCATGTTTTGAGGCAATAAAAGAGGCTATATCTCAAGATCCGACTCTCGCTATCCGACTTCTCCAAGGACTTCATGCTATATGCCTTCGGCAAAGGAGACACAATTTCTGCAATCTGTACAAAGAAAACAAAGAAGGATTAGAACAACCAGCTGCTTTCTTCAAAAAGGCTTGGAGGAATACAAAACAACATACTCTTTCATTGAAAAGCATGTCCTTGCAGTGATCAGGAGCTTAAAGAAATTCAAACACCTAGTCTCAAACAATAAGATCCAATTATTGGTCTCTCATGTGGGAGTCAAGGACTTCCTTCTAAACAAGGATCTGAATGAGAAACGTGCAGGATGGATCACTCGTGTCATGGAATATGACATCAAAATTAAGGTCACTAAGCTAGTACATGGAAAAGGACTATGTGAACAACTAGCTTTGAGTCGAAAGTTGAAGCAGGTGATGAAAAAGAGACTACCTTGGTACTGCAGGATGGTCAAGAACAAGAAAATGATGATGTGGCCACTCCTTGTTGGACTCAGAATATGATACACTTCCTACAAGTAGGCCTATGCCCTCCGGAATGAGCAAAGCGAAAAGGAGATACTTCAGATTACAAGCCATTCCATATGTGCTTGTTGATGGTGTTTTGTTTAAAAAAGACATCAATAGAGTTCTATTGAGGTGCATTGGGAGAGGTCAAATTGAGAGGGTGTTATGATATTTTCACGCTGGAGATTCTGGAGGAAATTTCTCCCCATGAGTAATGGCTCTCAAGATAATGAAGGCAGGGTATTATTGGCCGACAGTGTTCGGTGACTTTCATACATGGATAAGAAAGTGCAAGAAATGTGCACTCTTCACAAGAAAAGAAAGACTAGCAGCGCTTCCATTGCACCCAATTTTGGTTGACCAACCATTTATGCAACGGGGATTGGACTTCGTCGGGGTCATCAACCCAAACTCAAGCCAAGGCCACAAGTGGATTCTCATGGTAACAGAGTATTTCACCAAGTGGACTGAGACAGTAGCGCTCAAAGAAGCAAATGAGTCTAACATACTAGACTTTTATGAAGGAATAGTGACCAGGTTCAGTGTGCCAGCCACTATCATGTCAGACATTGCATTGGCATTCATAGGTTCCAAGATTACAGAATGGGCTATCAAGAATGGAATCTATTTGAGCACCTCTTCAAATTATTACCCGTAGGGTAATGGACAGGAAGAGTCCACGAACAAGAATTTGCTAAGGATCATCAGAAGGACTCTGGATGAAAACCAAAGGACATGGCATAGCAAGCTAGAATCAGCATTGTGGGCTGACAATAATGGCAAAGAGGTCTACCAAAGAGTTCTCCCTACAAGTTGGTCTATGGGAAAGAGGCGATTGCCTATATCATTAGAATTGCCAGCATTGGAGCTCATGAAGCAGTTGGAGTTGTCTGATTTCAAACCAATGGAGGCCAGTACACAGAGTTGATGGAATTGGAATAAATAAGAGAACATGCAGTTCAGATGATTTAGATTGATCGTGCCTTAGTAAAAAGATGGTTTGATAAGAAGGAAAGAGCAAAGACCTTCCAGGAAGGGGACCTAGTTCTGAAATGGGATGCAGATCGGGCAAAACCAGGAAGGCATTCCAAGTTTGATGCCATTTGGAGTGGCCCTTACATGGTCACGGGATGTAAAAGTAGTAATGCCTTCCAATTGTCTACATTGGATGGAGAGGAACTTCCAATTCCGGTTAATGGAATCTATCTTAAACATTGTTACTAAAAGGAAAAGGTTGCCCTTGTAAATATTAGCCTAGATTTCAATTCCTTTTAGTGCGGATGCACATTGTCTTGTTGTAGTTAGGTTTCAATTTCCATAAGTGCTTCAAAGACAAGTTTTGTTGCTCTCAAAGTTGAATTTTTATAGTTCAAAGATGCTCTCTTGAAGGAGTTGCGGTATCAGGCTTGGGATGAGAGATCAAGTTGGTTTCAGGTTATTGCTTATGACTCCATGCCCAATGGATTTCTAAAAGGCCACTGATCTTCTACCTAGCAGCAGGTGACCCCGTTGAGTCACCAAATTGTTGTATATATCTTCCCCTGGGTAGATATAGACAAACAGAAGAAGGTGGAAATCAAAGAAACTCAAACCCCGACATTTATTGCATCATCGTAGTCAAGGCACAGGTTAAAGGCACATTGCAAAGAATGTTGACATGTAAATGGATGCACCAAGGTGCAGGTTAAAGGTGCACTACAAAGAATGTCGACATGTAAATGGATGTGCCAAGGCACAGGTTAAAGGTGCACTGCAAAGAATTTCAACATGTAAATGGATGCGCCAAGGCGCAGGTTAAAGGCGCACAGTAAAGAATGTCGACATGTAAATGGATGCGCCAAGGCGCAGGTTAAAGGTGCACAACAAAGAATGTCGACATGTAAATGGATGCACCAAGGCACAGGTTAAAGGCACACAGCAAAGAATGTCGACATGTAAATGGATGTGCCAAGGCGCAGGTTAAAGGCGCACAACAAAGAATGTCGACATGTAAATGGATGCGCCAAGGCGCAGGTTAAAGGCACACAGCAAAGAATGTCAACATGTAAATGGATGCGCCAAGGAACAGATTAAAGGCGTAGGTAAAAATATGTTGACATGACATTTTCAGCACCTATGGTGCATTTAAAAGTATGTTAACATGAGGATGGATGTGCCAAGGCGCACCTTCAGGAGGCGCAACATTTTGAGCGCTGACAGGAAGCAAATCCTGACCCAGATATTCAGATGGCCATAAATTTTCACAGGGAGCTCAGATTCATGCAAGGTTGGACTTTTCGGAAAGCTTACGAGGTCCTATATCCAACTATGTCTTGATATATTTAATTGGGTGAGAAAAAATTCTTAAAAATGCAAAATATAGTTTGCCACTTTTTGGGTGTTCTAGGGTTCTCACCTACCACCATAATGAGATGAATTAAATGCAACCTGGAGGTGGTTGGGGTAGATTTGGAATTCCTCTCTCTTTTCTCTCTCATCCTTCCGATAAATTATAAGGAGGGGCTTCTTTCTAAAGGTTGGAATTCTTGTTTTTCCCCTCCTTTCTTCTCTCTCGGCAGTGAATTTGTGGAGTTCAAACCTCCCATCTAAAACTATAATACAACTTTGCCTCTTGGAATTTTGTAGTGTATTGTATCAATCTTTTGATCAAATAATGCATGCCTGTCAATGATTCTCAACCCTCTCTATGTTCATCCAGAGAGCTTTCCCGATTCACAAGATCCCACACTTGGGAAAAGCTCCATGTTATACAATCACACTGCGAGAGTCTCAACCCATCAAGTTGCGAGACATTCAGGGGTGTTGTGATTCACCATCAACAAAGACCTTGGGAAAATATGATCAACACACCAAATCTGACTCTCACGAGTTGTCACTTCCAGATTATGGAGATATTTTCAAACCAAGGAAAAGGTCACTAAAGACATTAGGAATCTTGATTGTTTCTGCATGTTTTGGTAATGGAAAGTATGCATTTGTATACACACAGAGAAAACAGGGGTAGTATGGGTAGGATTTGTTGTTTTTAATTGGATTTTTGTGGGAGGAGAGGCAAGATGAACTCAATTCACCAGATCCTTGAGAGGTCTTACAAAATGGAAGACTAAACCAACAGAATGCCACAGAATAGCCAAAATGTTTCTTTAACCAAAATATGTGCTTCAATGGAGGCCCAGATTATCACTATTTCATATAATCTATGAGATTATAACACAAAGGCTCAAGTTAGAAAAACTAACAAAGTATCAATATCTAAGCCTAATCACACCCGAGGTACACCCAGAGGCTTACAGACAATCTTTGTCAAACAGGTGAAAGAAAAGTGATTTTAAATTGTTTATTTCACTCCTAGATGAAAGCTCTTCTGAGAAATGAAATTTTAGATTCCACTAAACTCTCACGAGGATTGAGACTTGTGTGATTGAGACAGATTTCATACAAGATTGCAACATGAACAAGAAAAACTATTTGCGAGACATCCAAAGATAAACCAAACACATTTTTCTTAAGATCAACACAGATAACTCAAGTTTGATTAAATTTATCAAAGACAGGAAAGTTTCTAGAATAATCTTGGAGCTTGTCAATGGCTGTACACTCGCAACCACCTTGACACGATCAAATTCAATACAAAAGAGATATACAGGATTCTCAAATGGCTTCTCAAAAAGGATGGGCTTTATCAAGATTCTTTCTATTAGAAAAAATCAGTCCCGACCCTTCACACTCCAACCATTTACACGATAAATTTTTGTCATTTATAACATTTACAATAGACCCATTTTCCCCAAAAATCTAGACATTGAGTGCTACCAGTGCTTGCCATGATCACGATCACGATTCCCAGAATCAGATTTGTAAAAAGTCACCATGTGCTCAGGGGGAAGATCTCTTCGAATATCTCCCACATTCAACTCCTTCCACTAAAAATCACTCTTCCTTCTATTCACCAACCACTTTCGCCCCTAACCTATCAAATCTTGTTCCTTGTGTGCTTGGGAGAAGACAAATAGAAAATCAGATCTAGCCCGATAGTCAGACCATTTTAATGGTGAAAGACATCTCAAGATATCTCCCACTAAACATAGATATCAAAATTAACTCTCCTCTCTGTTTGGCATGTAGGACATACCAAGAAATCATGAAGACTCACATTTCCAGGATCTTTTTAGTAAAAATGCGGGGCAAATCATATTTAGACACATAGTTGTCATTGATCTCCACTTTGAAATTGGGTTGTCCACATGTAAGATTCAAAAATGGGCTCGGGGGCTTCCTTTTGACTTTTTACGACCCTTTGAAAAAATGTAAAAATTTTACATTTTGCTCTGCACCTCCACCCTTGAGAAATGATCTTGACATGTGTCCCAAGGTGGGTCCCAAAGGAACCGTGGATAAATTCGCCATTTGACCTCCTTTTTGGAAAAAGGAAATTTTTCCAAGTTTCCCCCACAGCTCCGCCCTTCCGCTTCTAGTTTCCAATGTGGGTCCCAGTGGAACCACGCTCCCCTTTATACTTTTAACTCCTTTCTCCCAAAAGGAAAATTTTCCAAATTTCTCTAGAGTTCATACCTCTGCCATTGACTGGAGTAAGATTTGACCTTTATCCATTGGGCCCGTGGGCTATTTTTATGATTTTAGTCATTTGAATGCAAGAGGAAAAAAATCTATGTTGCCCCCGATGGTCCGCCTCCCCGCCCCTTTGACTTGAAACAAACTTTGACTGATCCTTTGTCGGGCTTGCAGGCCATTTTGATGTTTTAATCCTTTTGAGAATAAGAGGAAAAAATTCTAAGCTACCCCGGATGGTCCACCTCCCCATCCCTTTTGAATTTTCAAACTACCACACGTCACAATGGCACACCTTGAGATGGTCCCCAAAATTTGACAAATTGAATGAGCACGAGCTCGCTACATGTCCTAGCTAGGAAAAATTTGTTTAAAGTATTGAAGCTCAACGGAGGATGCCATGTGTCGGATCCATGACAAGCTCCTTTGGCCATTGAAAATTCCAAGAAAATGCAAATTGAGCGCAAGACTCCAAGTGTCCTCCGGAGCTTATTTAAAATCAAACTTATAGGTCAGTCCCTAAACATGCACGGTTCCTCCACGTGTCCCAGACATCCCAAAAATTTTTTTGAAAAAGACTAAGTATGGGAAGACCCGGCGAAGCCTCCACGTGTCTCTGTCCCGCCAAACCAAAAAGCAAATATTCAAATGAGCATTGTTCCTCCACATGGACAAATTTTAAGTTGAGGCTATTCATAGAATTTTTTGAAGTACCCAGCCGAGCCGCATCCAACCAAAAGAAGCCACATTTCCTGTCAATGCAAGGATGCAAATTTGACTGAAAACATGCCCGTCAAACCGTAAAATATAGAAAAATGGCCATTTGAGCCTGAAATGAAATTTTATCCAAGGAAAGAGAATTTAAAAATGTCACAAGGCTCAAATACATTCCTCAGAGTTACATCCATTAATCTTTCTTTAAGTATTTAGGGAAAAATAACAAGGACGAAAAATCTCATCAGGAGAATGGAAAGAATAGGAGAGCCCAAGATTTTTGAGTAAACAGAGAATGGGAGACCCAAATTATAGACCTTTTAGAGGAACAAAGAAATGAGGAGACAAATATGGACCCATATGTGATCTTCGACCCAGGAACTGACTTAAAATGGAAACAAAAGGAAGGTAGAGAAATCTCAGGCATGACACAAGGAAAATAAAATGTGACAGAGGCCGTAAATCGATGGATTTCAAAGGCAAAATGGGGTGATATAACTTTGAGCACCAACATCAGCTCCGACTCAGGGATGGGAAATCCTCGAGTGCCACAAGAACAAAGGTAGACCGGTGCCAAAAATATCCATTGGGAAAATAAGTCAACTCGTAGAGAAAAGAAACAAAGCCATCTCAAAAATGAATAGAGAAACTAGCAAAAACAGGTCACCAGGGACCAAGATGAGAAAAAACACAAAAGACAGGAAACAAACAACCGACTATACACTGTACAAAATATTTTTACCTTGATTCTAGGGAATCAATCCAAGAAATGCTTGAAATTCCTGCCATTAACATGCAGTTCGAGCAATTCACCATCCAAGTCCTTCAAGAAGAAGGTATGTTCACCAATTCTAATATCAATGGAATAAGGGCTCATCTATAATGAATCAAATTTTCCATGCTTGCCCTTATCTTCATTCCTACTATCCCATAGTAGCACAAGATCTCCAATATTGAAAGCTTTGGGAGTGACCCTCTTATCAAACAGTTTCTTCAGCTTATCTCTAACTTTATATGCCTCTGGTGGGATGCCATCCTCTCTTCATCACGCTCAACAATCTGGTTAATGCAAGCATCATAAGGACTTACTTCTTGATCTTCCAATTGTTGAATGAAATGATATGAGGATAATTACATATGCAAGGGCAGCAGGGCTTGAGTTCCATACACCAAATCAAATGGACTCTTTCCAGTGGCTCTTTTAATAGTGATTCTATCAGCCCAAACAACGACTTCAACTATTCACCCCATTTTCTCTTGTTCAGCTCCAAGGTTCTTCTAATAATCTTCAGCAAGTTCTTATTACTAGACTCAACTTGTCCATTTCCTTGGGGATTGTAATTAGAGGCATATGTCAAGTTGATCCCATATTCTTTACACATTTCCACCAAAGGTTTAGCTCTGAAACTCATAGTATTGTTAGCTACAATTTTGACTGGTACTCCAAACCTGCAAATGATATGGTTTAGCACAAAGTCCATGACAATTTTGTGTGTAGCCTTCTTGGTGGGGATTTCCTCCACCCATTTGGTAAAGTAATTAGTGGCTACAAGAATCCACTTATGGCCAACACTTGAAGGGTCTAAAATCTCACCAATGAAATCCATTCCCCATTGCTTGAATGGGGCTTCAATTGATACAAGTTGTAAGGCAGGGAGTCTGAAGATTTCAACATTTTAGAGAAATTTTGGCAACTCTCACATTTTCTCACCAACAAGGTTGTATCCTTAAAGAGAGTTGGCCACCAATAACCAGCCCTCAGGATCTTGTGTGCTGTGACTCTTCTAGTAGAATGCCCCGCATAAACTCCTCCATGGAGATCAACAATTATCTTGGGGACTTCATCTTCAGTAATGCACCTTAAGAGGACTCCTTATGGTTTTTTCCAAGCTAACCCGAAATCAGTAATAACATATTTTTGGGAAGCCAACTTAAGATCTCTTTTCTTGTTCTTACTTAAATAATCGGGGCAGTTTAAATGTCTGAGATAGAAAATCACATCCTTGTACCACTCAAAACTCATCAACTTTTCAAAAGCACCTACCCTTTCTTCTTCAACCTCATTTACCTCAATAGTCCTCAAGTTGCTCTCAGCCATAAGCTTAGCCAAGCCCAAACCTCTCACCAACTTCGTGGTTTGGATATCCATGTCATATTCTTGCAACTTGTTCACCCATCTACATCTTTTGCTTGAGACCTCCATCTCTGACAAGATGTCCTTCACCATGGTATGGGGAACATAAGCAACAACTTTTGAACTTAGAATATAAGGCCTGAAAACCTTTGTTTCTTTTACCAAGGAAAATGCCTGCTTCTCCATAATGGTGTATTTTAGTTCTGCCCCTTACAATGCCTTACTGAAAAAGGCAATTGGCCTCTCAGCCCCTTCATCATCCTTCTGTAGCAGGATAGAAGCAATAGTGTTTTCTGAAGCAAAGGAAAATAGTTGGAAAGGCTTCTTATAGTCTAGAGATGCTAAAACAAGGGCATGCTTCAATGCCTCTTTGATTCCATCGAAAGCTTGAATGGCAGTCTCCTCCCATTTGATGACCTGATCCTTCTTTAGCATGGAAGTGATTGGAATGGTCAACTCGCTTAAGTTGGATATGAATATTTTGATGAATTTTATCTACCCAAAGAAGCACTTTGGATTCCTGTCTTGGTTCTTGGAATTGGGACCTTGCTGATGGCGTCTACCCTTTATGGATCAGTCATCAACCCCTTTTGTGACACAATGTGACCAAGAAACTTTTCCTTCTGCACTCCAAAATGGCATTTCTTTGGATTGAGTAAGATGCCATATTCCCTACATCTTATCAGCATCTTCTCCAAGTGCAGCAAGTGATCACCTCTCTTTCTAGAAAACATTGTTACATCATCTTGGTAAACAACAATAAACTCATTGATGTAACCAGCAAAAGCAACATCCATTGCTCTTTGAAAAGTGGCTCCAATGTTCATCAGACCAAAGGGCATCCTAACATACACATATGTTCCCCAAGGAGTAGTAAAGGTTGTCTTGATCCTTTCTGATTCCTTCACCACAACTTGGTTATAACCAGAGAAACCATCTAAGGTAGAGAGTAACTCAGAACCAGTCACTAACTACAACATGTTCTCCATGTTTGGCAAAGGATAATTATCCTTCATAGATGCTTTTTTAGATTCCTCGAAGTCTACACACAACCTGATTTCACCATTATTCTTTCTTACTGGCACTAGGTTTGTAACCCAAGAAGAATACCTTGTGGGCTAAATAATCCCTCCATCTCTTAGCTTCTTCAGTTCTTCTTGCATTTTGAGAGATAAGAGTGGATTGATTGGCCTCTGTTTCTTCCTGAATGGTTTTGCATTTGATTCTAAGGGAATCTTATGTTGAAACAGATCCTCTCTGTATGCCTTTAGTTTAGAATAGGTCCAAGCCATACAATCTTGGATTTTTTGAACAATTAGATGTATGACTCTTTTTCCTCCTTGCTGAGATTACTACCTAACCAAATATTCCTTGGTTTCTCCTTTGTTCCAAGGTTATGCTCTTCAACATCCCTTGAGGCTACCATATGCCTATTAATAATGCAATCAACATTATCAAAGTTTGATTCAAGAGCAACCAGCCCTCTAGGAATGGTATTAGTCTTTAGTTGAATGATGCCCTTGCCAAACAAGGTTTCCTTTCCCTCGCTACACACCATTGGCTCCAAATCAATGCATTTATCAGTAAACTCTCCCCTGTTCTGTAGAAAGCTCCTGATCTAAGCATCATCATCAAAAACCTGCTAGTGTTTAATATTGTTAGGGACAAAGGGTCTTGTCAACACCTCAACATCATATTCACAATATGGGGACATTGTACAATTATCAAACCGAGACCCCAACACTACAAGATTTTTTGGAAAATCATTGAACTTTCTATCATGATGCACAATGTTGAATGAATCAAACATCTCAATAAGATCCCAAACTACATGCTTATATTGCTTCATTCGCTGATTTTTGTGGCATAAATTTTTCTAACTTGATTTATAATCAATTCTCGAGTCTCCTTTAACAATGATTTATTTGACACCATACTTCCAAGAAATTCTTAAACCTAAAAATAGTGCCTCGTACTCAACAATTTTTTTGTACACTCACAAAGTGAAGCTTGAAGGAAATTTTTTTTTCCTTGCTCGGAGAAAGCAAAAAAAGCACCAAGACACCATTTCCAAATTTGGAGCAACCTTCATCAAACAATAGATTCCTAGGAGAACCTGCATGCTCAAGACACTTACATTCTTCGATCTTGTGCTCCTTTCCATTAGCAAATCCCACAAAATTATCAACATCAACACTTGTGTATAATACTTCATATGATGCATTGTTGGGGTCTTCAATAAGGTGCAACATTTTATTCTCTCCATACAACCTAACAAGGCTTCCCTCAATTGGGATGGTGGCATAAGACATGTCCATTTTAACACTCCCACCAACACTTGCAGCCCATTTTCTTGACAACAGAATACCCCACTTGGCTGGGTAATCAACAATGACAACATCAAGTTTTAGATTTTTACCTGGGTAAGTTGCAAGCTGCACCACCAAACCCTTCACACATCCCACCACTGGAACTTCTCTAGAGTCCATGGCAATGCACTTCCCATACATTGTTGTTACTTTTATATTCAACTTGTTCATGACTTCAAGAGGCATGACATTACATGATGCCCCCAAGTCAAACAAACAGTTATGGAGTAGTCTATCCTTGATGATCAAAGTGGTGAAGAATGGATCCACATTCAGCGAGAAATCCACTAAGGATGTCCCCAAATAGACCTCAGGTGGTTCACCTAGTTCCACCAACACTGGTGGTGTCTCTAACTCTTCAATGACTAGAGGATTCTCCACAATGTTCACATTTCTTCCTAGGGCAGTCTTCTCTTCATTCAATCCCAAGTATTCAAATGCTCTCCTTTTGTGCTCAGGAATCCTAAGCAACTCAAAAATTGGAATAGAGACTTTGATTTGACTTAAAATTTGGGAAATTTCATATGGGACATTCTTGGGCAAGGCAGTTTTGGAAGGAAAGCTAATGCACTCATAAAGTGGTACATGATTTTTGATAGCTTGGGCATGAGGAGGGGTATGTTTTTGCATGGAACTACATGGCCTTTATCGATGCATCTTTCTTGGGAACCTCTTTACAAATGTTTGAAAGTAAGAGAGATTTTGGCTTGGCTTGAGGCCCCGCACCTTTGATAACCCTACTTCTTGTATTGTGCTCCTTTTCTTGGGAAACAACAACATTCATCAACAACTGTCTATCTTCCTCAGATGGGATTCCTCCATCATACTTATTTATCATTAAAGCCCTTAAATATTCAAATTCATTATTGGGCAATTCAAAATATTGTATAGTATCTACTTCTAAAGCATGAGAGGGAGGAAGAATAGGTACCCTATGAATACAATCCCAAAAAGTGGCAGCAGTCCAAGCACTTATTACTTCAGTTGAAGTTGCCCCTTGTTGTTAGCTGGTGGAGTAACCCATCATGCAAACATCACCATCATTATCATCATTAGATTCTTCCTCCTCTTGCTGATCTTCTTCACAAGGAGAATCGGGCATGAAACATTTGTCACACCAATCAATGACCTCTGTTTCTTCCACCATAACAACTATGATAGCCAAATGATCAAGCACCAATCTGTTTTCCCTACCTTGGGGCTGCCTATTTCCAAATCCAACAGTCTCTTGCCTCTTGTCATCAAATAGTTGATGATTTGTAAATATGTCTTGGCCTTGTTGCTTGTGATGACCCCGTGAGCTCGCCCAATTCCTTTCTTAGCCTCGGGCTAGTTTGTTGGAAATTTCTTTGACAATCCCTGCCAAAGTCTTCACAACCTCCTCCAAATCAATAGCCTTACTTGTTTGTGGTTTTTCTTAGCTAACTAGCTTACACCATCCCTCTTAGGAGTTTTTCCAATTTCCTTAATATTATTCTCTATTTGCAGAGCCATAGTGAATGCTTGCCTCAAATTGGTAGGGTTCTTGTCCCTCAAGTAGTAAGCAACCTTTTTATCAAATGCATCTAAGTATTTGATCAAACATGATTCATCACATGGCCTTATCCTAACATGAAATCTTCTCAAAGTATTATTGAACCTTGTGTTGAAATCATGTACTGACTCATTGGGATTCTTCTTGATGTTTTCAAACTCTGATAGAAGAAACCTAGGGTCAGTCCTATCACCATATTGCAATCTAAATGCATTGTTCATTTCATTCCAAGAATCAATAGAGTTATCTGCAATGCTTTATACCAGTCCCTTGCATCCTCTTCTAAAGTGTGAACAAACAATTTGATGTATACATCTTCATGTTCAATCTCAAAATATTCCATCATATTGAGAAAGAGCTTTAGATACTGATCACTAGTTATAACATTGTTTCCCTAGAACTTTGGTAGTCTGTTCCTTACATCTTGAGGTACTGCATTTGGATAACCAACCATTCCCACAAAATTTATAGGTCCAAAGGTGTTTACAACAAATGGAGGTCTGGGTTGAGCCATATTGATTCGAGGAGGTGATCTTGGGGGAGAAAAAAATTGATAAGGGGCAGGGGGTCTTTGAAATACAGGAGTATAGCTTTCAAAATGGATACCCTCTAAAGGCCTTGCTTCTTGGAAATCCCTATCAACTTCTGAAAAGATAGGGGTAAAATGGGAAGAAAACCTTTCAAAATCAAATGAAGGCCCTTCTCTAGTTGGAGAATTTAATTCCACAAAGAGGCTACCTAATTCAGAAGCATCTGAATGACAATCTTCAATGATAGGCTAGTCACTTTCATGAATGGGGATCTCTCTTCTTGACTACTGATCTCCCACAACTCTCCAAGCTATTCTTCCTTCTGACCTTACTTTTCCTAACTTAGGAAACAATGTCCTAGCAGGATTCCTAGGAAAGAAAGATCTTCTTATTTCTAGTTTTACAAATATTAGTAAAAAATCTTACTTTGACAGAGTTTTAAGACACCGGTCTTTATCAAAACCAAATCTACAGGGAGTTGCCACTAAGGATTTCCACCTTAGTTGTGCATATGCACTAAAATATGATCAGTCAAATGTCTATCAGCACTAGAAACTGGAAATGAAAAATCTGACCTTCCTTTACAAAATTTATCAATGAATACTAATGCAAAAACTAGTAGAGACTGGAAAATTTGCATACAACACTTGTAACTTGAAACCTCTTACAGGCCCGAACATAGGATGATATTGAAACAATATTTCGGCACTTAAAGCATATAAGAAAATTTTACTGTGGTCCGATCTTGAACTGTAATCACAATGTCCCCAAAGAATAAAGCAAGCTGCAAGCATGTTGGTACCCATATTTAGTCTCCTTCAAAGGATGAGCAAAGATCATGGGTTTGACAGACACTTAAAGGTAGATAGATGATTATGTATGTCGCTTTGTAGCTAGGGAAGCGGTTTTTCCGACCTTTTAGCATCGAGCTTTGAGAGGAGTGGGTAGCATTTTAAAAGGACGTGATCTCGATCCTAACTATTTTAGGTTATGCCTTTCAACCAAGGTAAGAGAACCTATTTTGTAACCTCCATTATTGAATAATCCTGGTAAATCCTTCTTTTACACATGTGTGCATGTATACTTTTCTTAATGCTAAATCAAATGAATCAAGAACTACCACCTAAAATAGTTCTACAATTTAGCTAAAACAAAGCATAAACACCATCATGATAAGAATTAAACAAGGGTTAGATGCTAGCATCCATCAATACAAACTTTGAAACTAACAATGCTAAATATCTAAACTCCTCTATTCTCTAACAACAAATAAATGAATGGACCTAAGTAAGCTCCATGGCTATCAAACTAGTTGTCCTTAGTATGCCAAGTAACCTAGGAATGAGGGCTAATCAAATTTGGGCTACAAGACCCTTTTGACACCTCCCACATGACCCAAGCACTTTAAGAAAGAGGCTTAACTCTTCAAGATGATGAACTCTCAAAAGGGCAAGGTGCAAGCTCTTAGTCTATTTGCTATATGCTTTGCATTTGCTCTCTAACAAGTTTAGGTGTAAGTAAAAAGGTAGGTGGAGGGCTCTTTATATAGCCCAAAGGATAAAGGATTCAACACATTCTCATGAATGTGGGATAAAGGTAAAACATGATTAGGAATGGATAAGGTTGCTTTATTAAAGGTAACCTTACTTTAGAAGGGTTTAATACATGTTTAGCAAGTCATGGGAGTTGGGGTATTTTAATTAATCAAAGGTGATTAATTAATAGGTAGGTGTAAGCTTATAGAAGCCAATTAGAGGAATATTAGTGCGATTTAGGCTATTATAAGGGGATTAAATCAATTAAATATTGATTTATCGGTTAAATGGAAGGGAAAGCTAATTAATTAATAATAATTAATTAGTCTAGGTAGAAGGGGTGATTTATTAATGGAATGTCATTAATTAGGGTATTTGTTGGATAGGAAAATTAATTAATTAGCTTAGTGTAATTAATTAATGATGATATGAGGGAAAATGAGTTCTTTTGACGATATGTCGTTGATTTGCGAGAAAGGGGATAATTAGCGCAATTTAAGTATTTAAATTGCTTGGGCGTAATTATAGGTGTCTACATTTGCCCCTCTTTGGGGTGGCATAAGTGATGCCACTTCAAAGATAGTAGACATAAGAGATTATGAAGGGATAGCAGAAAAATTAGTAGGAGGGAGAGATGCCCCCTCGAGTGTCGATGGGGTGATGAAGGAAGTCGATCGACGATTGAAAAATATGAGAAGTAGGCAGAAGAATGGGGATGAGGCAGGATGCCCCAAGGAGAGGGAGAATTAGGGGTGAACGGGAAGTGGTGTAGAAGAAATATGGATGAGGGGAGAGAAGAGCTTAACCTCTAGCCGCTTATTTGTTTGGAACAAATTTGATGTCATCATATTGCCATAGGAACTACATCATCGGTCCTTATGAAAAATATAAGCATATAACAAAGGTAGAATGACATGAAAAGCCATACTACAAACAATTGTCCATTGCTGAAAGTACCAACTCCACGCAACATACAATAATGCAATGCAATACGAGAAGGAAACAAGCTCATATAACAGGGAAAACAAGTACGAATGCACATATCTAACCCAACAATGGTCAAGACAGTTGTACAAATGTTTTGTTATCAGTGCTGAAGAGATCCACAAGTTTGTGATTGACGAAAAGGGTTAAAAATGATGCCCCAAGCAAGGATACATGCAAGGGGAAATGAAAATGGACATGGGGTCCATGAAAAGTATTTGTGCACAACGAAACAAAGACCAAGAAACCAAAAGTGCCCTAGAGTACGATTTAAGCAAGCAGCTAGCTTTTGTGAATGGTTGTGAATCCAAAGTGATCTACGAGTCGTATTAATCGGGGAAGATGTGAGACAAACTAACAGGATATGGAGAAAATACCATGCGCAAGACACAAGTTTCAAATTGTAAGAAGCAAGTTACCATTTTGTAGGGTATTTTACTTTTTAGGAATTTTTTGAAAAATTTTGCCTTGTTTTTAGATTTTATATATATATATATATATATATATATATATATTTTTTTTTTTTTTCTCGAAACAATGTTCTATTGTTTTTGTGTTTTTCTCGAAACAATTTTCTATTGTTTTTGTGTTTTCTCAAAACAATGTTTCTATTGTTTTTGTGTTTTTAACAGTTTTCCAAAGCTATGTGCAGGTAACCAAGAAAGCATGGATGCCCCCAACGTTAGGTGGGGAATATACAAGGGTAGAAGCCACGCGCTTATGAACAAGAAGGTGAAGTTGTTGAGTTTCCCCCAGTGTAAGATGGGAAATAACGAAAGACCACGTACCTTACAAATAGCATTTAATAGAAGAAGGCAAAGCCGGATCAAGGCTGGACTAGATGGTGTGCACAAGGAAACTCGAAGGTAGAACCAGGTCCAGGACAAAGACAACTACCCTTCTAATACAAAATGCTTGTGAACAAAAAATCCTCCCGAGACGCACGAAACTAGTTTCACCCAAGGACTTGTCCAAAGTACCACAATTGCGTGGTTTTCACTAGTGACGAACTGTTTTCTCTTTTCTTTTCTCCGATTTTTTTTTCTTTTTTGATGTTTTTATATTTTTGTGATTTTTATGACTTTCTTGTGCCATGTTTAGGCATAAAACCTCTTAAGATGCATGGAATTCATGGGCTCCGAGCTCATCACCATTAGGGTGAGCCAACTTGTATGTCCCCGTGCCATAGTTGGCAACTATGACATAAGGTCCTAACTAGCGTGGTTCAAACTTCCCTTTCTTTTCTCACTCGCTCTGGGTGTTGAACCGTTCTCCTTCATAACTAAATCACCCACGTCAAACTCGGCGAGGGATGATTCTCTTGTTGTAGTTGCGGGAGATTCTCGTGTTGATATACCTTCAGGTGATTAAGAGTGCGAATGCGCCTCTCATCCAGAGCTCTAACTCAGCCAATTTTGCCACTCGGTAATCTTCATCCTTATCCAAATAGTCCTGAAGAGAAATTCACAGGGATGGGAGTTCAATCTCTAAAGGGATGATAGATTCTCCCGAACACTAGGGAATATGGCATTGCACCCGTAGGAGTGTGAATTGATGTTCGGTAGGCCCGTGAGGGTCAGGGTGGATTTTTAGGTGTCAGTTTCGACTAGTTTTACTAACCATCTTCTCCACTATCCTTACCAAAGTCTTGTTTGTTGCCTCAGCTTGTCCATTACCCTTAGGGTAATATGGCATGGACCATTTCAATCTGATTTGAAACTGTTGGTAAAGACCTTTCACAATTTTGTTCTTAAATGACTTCCCATTATTTGTGACAATGGCTGGAGGGATACCATATCGAAAAATAATGTGATTCATGATGAATTTAGAAATCATGTGCTCTTGTGACATAGATTAAAGGGACGGCCTCCACCGATTTTGTATATTATTCTCAGTAGCTATGATGATATGTGTATGACCATCAGATGAGGTAGGAGTAAGCTTCCCTATTAGATCAAGTCCCCACTTGGAGAATGGCCACGGGGTAGTGATTGGTTGCAATGGTTGCGATGGAGCATGGATGAAATTTCCATACTTTTGGCAAAGCACACATTTTCTAACATAATTACAACAATCGGTTTCCATGGTGGGCCAATAAGTAACCTACTCTTAACGCTTTCTTAGCAAAGACCATTCCATTTGTATGTGCTCCACATACTCCTTCATGTACTTATGTATACTTTGCTTAATGCTAAATTAAATGAAGCAAGAATTACCACCTAAAATAGTTCTACAATTTAGCTAAAACAAAGCATAAACACCATCATGATAAGAATTAAACAAGGGTTAGATGCTAACATTCATCAATACAAACTTTGAAACTAACAATGCTAAATATCTAAACTCCTCTATTCTCTTACAACAAATAAATGAATGGACCTAAGTAAGCTCCATGGCTATCAAAATAGTTGTCCTTAATGTTCCAAGAACTTAGGAATGGGGGCTAATCAAAGTTAGGCTACAAGACCCTTTTGACACCTCCCACATGACCCAAGCACTTTAAGAGAGAGGCCTAACTCTTCAAGATGATGAACTCTCAAAAGGGCAAGGTGCAAGCTCTTAGTCTCTTTGCTATATGCTTTGCATTTGCTCTCTAAGCCAGTTTAGGTGTAAGTAAAAAGGTAGGTGGAGGGCTCTTTATATAGCCCAAAGGATAAAGATTCAACACATTCTCATGAATGTGGGATAAAGGTAAAACATGATTAGGAATGGATAAGGTTGCTTTATTAAAGGTAACCTTACTTTAGAAGGGTTTAATACATGTTTAGCAAGTCATGGGAGTTGGGGTATTTTAATTAATCAAAGGTGATTAATTAATAGGTAGGTGTAAGCTTATAGAAGCCAATTAGAGGAATGTTAGTGCGATTTAGAATATTATAAGGGATTAAATCAATTAAATATTGATTTATTGGTTAAATGGAAGGGAAAGCTAATTAATTAATAATAATTAATTAGTCTAGGTAGAAGGGTGATTTATTAACGAAATGTCATTAATTAGGTATTTGTTGGATAGGCAACTTAATTAATTAGCTTAGTGTAATTAATTAATGATGATATGATCGAAAATGAGTGCTTTTGACGATATATCGTTGATTTGCGAGAAAGGGGATAATTAGCACAATTTAAGTATTTAAATTGCTTGGGTGTAATTATAGGTGTCTACATTTTCCCCTCTTTGGGGTGGCGTAAGTGATGCCACTTCAAAGATAGTAGAAAAAGAGATTTTGAAGGGATAGAAGAAAAATTAGTAGGAGGGAGAGATGCCCCCTCGAGTGTCGATGGGGTGATGAAGGAAGCCGATCGACGATCGAAAAATATGAGAAGTAGGCAGAAGAATGGGGATGAGGCAGGATGCCCCGAGGAGAGGGAGAATTAGGGGTGAAAGGGAAGTCGTGTAGAAGAAATATGGATGAGGGGAGAGAAGAGCTTAACCTCTAGCTGCTTATTTGTTTGGAACAAATTTGATGTCATCATATTGCCATAGGAACTACATCATCGGTCCTTATGAAAAATATAAGCATACGACAAAGGTAGAATGACATGAAAAGCCATACTACGAACAATTGTCCATTGCTAAAAGTACCAACTCCATGCAACATACAATAATGTAATGCAATACGAGAAGGAAACAAGCTCATATAACAGGGAAAACAAGTATGAACGCACATATCTAACCCAACAACATTCAAGACAGTTGTAAAAATGTTTTGTTATCGGTCTGAAGAGATCCAAAAGTTCGTGATTAACGACAAGGGTTAAAAATGATGCCCCAAGCAAGGATACATGCAAGGGGAAATGAAAATGGACACGGGGTCCATGAAAAGCATTTGTGCGCAACGAAACAGCACCAGGCAACCAAAAGTGCCCCAGAGTACAGACGAAGCAAGCAGCTAGCTTTTGTGAATGGTTGTGAATCCAGTGATCCGCGAGTCATATTAATCGGGGAAGATGTGAGACAAACCAACAGGATATGGAGAAAATACCATGCGCAAGACACAAGTTTCAGCCGTAAGAAGCAAGTTACCATTTTGTAGGGTGTTTTACTTTTTAGGAATTTTTTGAAAAATTTTGCCTTGTTTTTAGATTATATATATATATATATATATATATATATTGTTTTTGTTGTTTTCTCGAAACAATGTTCTATTGTTTTTGTGTTTTCTGAAACAATTTTCTATTGTTTTTGTGTTTCTCAAACAATTTTCTATTGTTTTTGTGTTTTGTGAAACAATTTTCTATTGTTTTTGTGTTTTTCTCGAAACAATTTTCTATTGTTTTTGTGTTGTCTGAAACAATTTTCTATTGTTTTTTGTTTTCTTTTTGAAACAATTTTCTATTGTTTTTATGTTTTCTCAAAACAATGTTTCTATTGTTTTCGTGTTTTTAAACAATTTTCTATTGTTTTCCAAAGCTATGTGCAGTAACCAAGAAAGATGAATGCCCCCAGCGTTAGGTGGGGAATATACAAGGGGAAGAAGCCACGTGCTTATGAATAAGAAGTTGAAGTCGTTGAGTTACCCTTAGCATAAGATGGGAAATAACGAAAGACCACGTACCTTACAGATGAATAGAAGAAGGCAAATCTAGATCAAGGCTGAACTAGATGGTGTGCACAAGGAAACTCGAAGGTAGAACTAGGTCCAGAATAAAGACAACTACCCTTCTAATACAGAATGCTTGTGAGCAACAAATCCTCCCGAGGTGCCGAAAACCGGTTTTCACCCAAGGACTTGTCCAAAGTACCACAATTGCGTGGTTTTCACTAGTGGACGACCTGTTTTATCTTTTTCTTTTTTTTTTTTTTTTTTGATGTTTTTATATTTTTTTGTGATTTTTATGACTTTCTTGTGCCATGTTTAGGCATAAAACCTTTTAAGATGCATGGAATTCATGGGCTCCTGGAGCTCATCACCATTGGGGTGAGCCAACTTGTATGCCCCTATGTCATACTTGGCAACTATGACATAGGGTCCTAACTAGTGTGGTTCGAACTTCCCTTTCTTTTCTTGCTCTACTCTAGTGTTGAACTGGTTCTCCTTCATAACTAAATCACCCACCTCATACTGGCGAGGGATGATTCTCTTGTTGTAGTTGCGGGAGATTCTATGTTGATATACCTTCAGTGATTAAGAGCACGAATGCACCTCTCATCCAGGAGCTCTAACTTAGCCAATCTTGCCACTCGGTAATCTTCATCCTTATCCAAATAGTCCTAAAGAGAAATTCGCAAGGATGGGAGTTCAATCTCTAAAGGGATGATATATTCTATCCCGAACACTAGGGAATATGGCGTCGCACCCGTAGGAGTGCGAATTGATGTTCGGTAGGCTCGGAGGGTCTGGGTGATTTGTAGGTGCCGCCGACCAGTTTTGCTAACCATATTCTCCATTATCCTTACCAAAGTCTTTTTGTTGCCTCACCTTGTCCATTACCCTGAGGGTAATATGGCGTGGACCATTTCAATCTAATTTGGAACCGTTGGTAAAGACCTTTCACAATTTTCTTCTTAAATGACTTCCCATTATCTGTGACAATGGCTGCAGGGATACCATATCGGCAAATAATGTGATTCATGATGAATTTAGAAATCTGTGCTCTTGACATAGGTTAAAGGGACAACCTCCACCCATTTTGTAAAGTATTTTGTAGCTATGATGATATGTGTATGACCATCAGATGAGGTAGGAGTAAGCTTCCCTATTAGATCAAGTCCCCACTTGGAGAATGGCCACGGGGTAGTGATTGGTTGCAATGGTTGCGATGGAGCATGGATGAAATTTCCATACTTTTGGCAAAGCACACATTTTCTAACATAATTACAACAATTAGTTTCCATGGTGGGCCAATAGTAACCTACTCTTAACAGTTTCTTAGCCAAGACCATTCCATTTGTATGTGCTCCGCATACTCCTTCGTGTACTTCTTTAATTGCCTGGATTGACTCCGTCACATCCAGACAACGTAACAGATTCCCATCGTAGCCACGACGATAAAGTGTACCTCCTAAAAGGGTGTAATGGGCTATCTGGCGAATCAGGATTTGCTTTTCAGAATGGGAGATATTGGGAGGGAAAGTATTGTCCTTAAGATAGGTGAAAATGGGTTCGTACCACGGGAATAGGGACCAACAACCTCACAAGCCAGGTAAGATTCTAGTATGTCATACGCGGGCTGGTGTAGATTTTCTATGAAAAATGGCATATCATTGTTCCCTGAAGAATACGAAGCATAGATCCCACCGTTTTCATAGCATCTGCCGATCTGTTCTACGCTCTTGGGATTTGCTCAAAGGTAATGCGCACAAAATACTCCTTCAGAGTTTCCACCAACTTCTTATAAGGTATGAGCTTGTCATCCTTAACTTTATACTCATCATTAACCTATTTGATGATTAGCTGTGAATCACCTACAACCTTAACATGTTGAATATTCCACTTGATGGCTAGCTTCATCCCTGCAATGAGTGCTTCATATTCCGCAATGTTGTTCATGCAAGGGAAGGCCAGGCAGAAAGCCTGTGGTATAGGATCACCCGAAGGAGTAATAAGGACCACTCCTGCACCTGAACCATGAAACGTAAAAGATCCATCAAAATGTATCTGCCATACGATAGATTCTTCAATGTAGAGAAAAGATGCATCCGGCGTGATCCGACTCAAAGGTTATATGCTTTGCAAAGGTGCTTCTAGCTATGGTTAGCAAGTACTTGTCCTTTAATTCATTTTTGATGGACAAATTCTATATCAAACTCACTGAGTAGAATGATCCAATTATCCATTCTACCTGTGAGGGTGGGTTTGGAAACAAATACTTGAGTGGGTCGACCTTGGATATGAGCTTGGTCTTAGTATTTAGCAGGTAATGGCGAAGTTTCTGAAAGGTAAAAACAATGGCCAAGCAAGCCTTTTCAATCTAAGGATAATTACGTTCATAGGCGATGAGGGTGCGACTCAGATAGTACATTGCTTTCTCTTTATGGCTAAGGTCATATTGGGCGAGCAGTGCACCAATAGCATATTAGGTAGTGGAAATATAGAGCAAAAGTGGTTCTCCCAGAGTGGGAGGCATGAGGACAGGTGGATTAGGCAGTCTTGTTTAAGCAAAGCAAAGGCTTGTTATTGCTCGGGTCCCCAGATGAAAGCAATGTCCTTATTAAGAAAATGAGGAATGAGTGACATTTATCTACAAGTCGGGAGATAAAGCGGCGAATGGCTTGAATTTTCCCTTGCAAGCTACGCAGTTGCTTGATATTCTCAGTGGAGGCATTTCGTGATGGCGCACACTTTAGCAGGGTCTACCTCAATACCTTGTCTTGACACGATGAAGCATAATAGTTTCCCAGATAGCACACCGAAGACACACTTCTTTGGATTTATCCTGACTTTGTATTCACGTAGGCGTTCAAAGATACACCGCAAAATGATAGGATGATCCTCTCTTGTTTTGGACTTTCCCATGATGTCATCTACGTAGTCTTCCATGATGTCATGAATCATATCGTGAAATATTACTGTCATGGCCCGCTGATAAGTTGCTCCCACATTCTTAAGGCCAAATGGCATCACCTAATAACGAAGGTGCCCCGAGGAGTTGTGAAAGCTGTTTGTGTTGGTCTTCCTCGGCGATCTTAATTTGATTATAACCCAAAATCCATCCATAAGTGATAGCATTTCGTACCATGCGGTTGATTCAACAATCATGTCAATGTTAGGCAACGGAGAGTCATCTTTAGGGCAAGCTTTATTGATGTCCCTAAAATCATGTAAATTCGGATACTAATAGGTTTCTTCCGAAAGGAACAATGTTCGATATCCATTTAGAATAATCAATTGGCCTGATGAATCCTGCTGCAAGCAACCTTTCCAACTCTTCTTTAACTAACAAGGCCACTCTTGGGTGCATATTTCGAAGCTTCTATTTGATAGGCTTAGCATCTACATTCACAACTAGGTTATGCATGACCAAAGTTGGATCTAAGCCGGGCATGTCTTTGTAAGACCATGCGAACACATCAATAAACTCTCACAGTAGCATAGTGAACATCTTTTGTTCTCTGGCTGAGAGTGATGCTCCCAATTTTACTATCTTGGGATCTTCTTCAGTACCAATATTGACATCAATGGTTTCTTCAACTAACAATTTTGATAAATCCTCCATACGCGTGGGATCGGGAGGTAGGTTGAGATCTTCATCCAAGGATGTCTCTATGAGATTTTCATCCTTGGCGTGGTCACTTTGTTTGTCCTTTGATTTTCTTATTTGTTTGTCAGCTAATGCCTCAAAGAGGTTTTCACTGTGTGACTTGGACTTTGATTTTTGCCGAGGATTTTCTTTAGAACTCTTGCCCTCGCTTTTCTTTAAATTTTGTTGACCACAAAGTTCAACTCCCTCGCCAAGTAGGTGCAGTGTCTAAGTCGATAAAGAAACCCTTCTTGTGATCTCCAATGGGAATTGTATCCCTTATGCCCATGAACTCTGCAATAGCCTCATCATTCTTGAATAAATCTAGTGGCACGTGATGTTGTTGGTCCCATTCAACAAGGGAGGGGTATACAAGGTCAAGGGTTGGTTCAGTGGGGGTGATGGTTAGGACAGCGTTATTCATGAAAAGGTTCGTGGAGGCCAGATCCTCATATTGGCTACAACAGGAATCCGTATCGCTATCTAGATAATCGGAGCTATCCTCATGCTCAGAACAAGTCACATCTTGATCGTTGGGGTGTGCTCCATAAGGGCGAATCCCAATGCCATATCTTTCTGTTTTGAAATGTGGAAGAGGGACTAGTTCTCTTTGTCCTTGTTCATTCCTCCCACATCCTAGGCCTTTGTAGCCCATGGAGTACATCATTCTACTAGATTTTTCATATTCTGGGGTTTGATAACAAGATGGCTGAGTGTCCTCAGGGACCCAAGTAGTAGGTGGATCAAGTAATTTTTCCTCAGCTAACAAGCCTCCAGGTAGGAACGACCCAATAGTGTGTTCCTCTCTAGGTCTCCTAAAGCGGTAGTTGGGTCGACCTCTAGTCTTGGGTGACAAGGAGAGGTCAGAAACCAAGAGCGCTTGTTGTACATTATACTCCCCATAGCCATATTCCAGAATTTTCATCTCCCATGAATTAAATGGAGATGTTGAAGTAGATGCCCCATGAGTGCAAGAACTAAGAGAATTTGAATCTACTCGAGATTCCATGGCCTCAGAATGAAGAGGGACAGCTATATCTATGGAGGGACATGCATATGTACCCTTTCGTGCAAAGCTATTAAGAGCTCTACAATGAGCAAAGGGCTCTGAGTCTCCTGGTATTGTTATTGTATGTCCCTCATGCTTCAGCTTGATGCATTGATGAAATGTTGATGGCACTGCTTGCATGGCATGGATCCATGGTCGGCCTAGAAGCATATTATATGGAAGTTCCAAGTCTAAGATGTGAAACTTTGTCTGATGGTAAGTGGGGCCCACCTCCATTGGCAACGTAATGGTGCCTGCTGACTCTCTTTCCGCGTTGTCATATGTGGTGATAGTGATGATATGGGACTCAAGATCTTCTTCCGTATGTCCCAATTGTTTGACTAATTTAAGCGTGCAGATGTTCAATCCAGATCCGTTATCCACAAGCACTCGTTTGATTTTCCTGCGGGTAACAACTACCTCAATGTATAAGGGAAGATTATGTGTAGGATTCTCGGTAGGGACCTCCCTATGGTTGAAAGTGAGATGCTCACTTGGTGTAATATTTGCCACCGTAGCTTGAAGGTACACAGGATCGACTTCTAAAGGCACTCCCGACCCCTGAAGAGTTTGATACAGGATGTCCTTATGTACATTGGAAATCTTGAGAAGGTCTAAGATCGAAATCTTAGCAGACGTCTTCTCAAGTTGTTCTAAAAGGTTATACTTACCAGTATGCAAGGTCGACGAGAGGGTCCGAATTATGAGGCGGCGCACTTGTTACCACAAAGCATCCCTTTCCCTTAATCTGGATGGTGTTGACGCGGTCAGTAGGGGAGCGAATACATCCGATAAGAGAATCGTAATGATTGTTATCTCTCTTGGTATACAAGTAATTCGTGGCTTTATAGGTTTGGGATGACTCTCCCCGATCCGGTTTTTCCTTTTCCGACTTATCATGCTTGGGGAATGGTTCCTTATAAATCCCCATCTTCTCGTTAGGTGTTTGCATGTGGCTAGGGTTATCCACCTCTATCTCCCCGTTGTCAATGAGGTCTTGAATATAGTGGTGAAGTCGCAAACATTTATCTATTTTATGACCTTTAATGCGATGCATTTCACAGTATTCATGCTCCTTATACCATGAAGGTTTAGGAGCGTTGTCATCAAACGGTTGCGTTGTAGGATAGGTCATCATGTGGGCCACATCCAACTGTTTTAGTATGACAGACAACGGCTCATTGAGGGAGGTGAATGTTCGTCACTTTGGTGGTGGTTGAATTGGGCCCTTGGTCAGTTTAAAAGGTTGACTGGTTTGGACTGTTTGAACACGTTTGGAATCAGTGATTCCGTCTCCCACCACGTTTTTGTTTTTGTTAAAGATCTTTGGCTTTTCAGTGGGTTTGACACTTTGGTTGTCTTTAGATTGGGTTTTGAGGGTGCCTTTGGCAATGAGAGCCTTTTCTATTTGAATCCCTTTCTCGATAACCTCCTCAAAGGTGCGGACACAATGCATTTGGAGGTGGAAAGCTATATCTGGGTTGAGATTAGGGATGAAAATACTGACTAGCTACTTCTCAGGGAAAGCGCAAGGGAAGCGACTAGCTATCCCTCTCCATCATTGGAGGAAGCTAGCGAAGGTCTCATTTGGGCATTGTTTTGTGCCGCACAAGTCTGCCATGGTGATGTCACTCTCTATGTTATATGAGAAATGACGCATGAATCTTTCCGCCAATTCTGGCTAGGTGAAAATTGATCCTCGTGGTAAGCACGTAAACCATTCCAATGCTTGACCTCCGAGACTCTTAGGAAAAATTCTGATGAGGTAATTATCACTATAAGACACCTCTTGACATGCCATGTAGAAATCTTTAACATGATCCCTTGGGTCTCCCTTTCCTTTGTATTTGTCAAACTTTGGCATATCAAATTTCTTTGGAAAGGGTTGAAGGGTCATTGTCTTGTCAAAAGGATAGGGGCATAGTTCTTCATATTGGTATTTCCTAATACTCCCTATATTGCTTTCTTGTATGCTCGCAAGTGTTGCTTTCATAGATTGCACTTCTTGTGCGAGCAATTGTTCTTTAGTGGGAGAAGCGGGGATGTGTACACGATGATACCCTGTGTCTTCTTCTCCTTGGTTTTCTCGATGGAGTTCGTGGATCCTAAACTTAGGCTTTGACTTTTGAACGTTCTTGTTTGTGTCTTTCTGTACCTGGAAAGTAAGCAAAGCTAGTTTTCGGCTTAGGTTACTGAGTTGTTGTTGGATTGTGACTTGGTTTGTGTCTTCTTCTTCTAAAGGTTCTTCCTCTTCGTATTGTGGAGGTTCTTCCCCTGTCTCATGTTCTATCTTGTTTCTTCGTGGCACTTTGATGAGGGGTATTCTATGCCCTACCACTTTATCATTTTCTACGTAAGAAGTGGAAGCATGCCCACCTGTTAAAATATCTTCCATATTGATAAGGGGGCGTTCTTCCTTAGTAGTGTCATTTGTAGGTAATATTGGTTCATTCTCGGTGGGCAATTTGGCCCCTAATTCCATGACTGTGCTAAAACTCTATCTTTATTTCTAAGGAGAAACTCATCTAGTAGAGTGGGGTCAAAATCAAAGTCTGTGTGTGGTGATTCTAATTCATTTCCACTATGGTCGACCATTTCTTCTATTTCCTTTTCTACAAAAAATAGTGGTCCTAGATCGTGTCCGATAAATGGGTTTGACCCTTTTTGATAGAGGTTTCCCAAGCTTGCACCTGTTGTTCCTCATATGTTTGTTTCTTTAAACCTAGATGCGTCTTGGGAGCCATGTTTTCATGTGATAAGTTTCACTAAGGTAAGTTGTAGATTTGTTCAAAATTCAATGACTACCCCTAAGTGAAACACAAGATGTACGTGTTAAGAGTAAATTAACAGTGTGAGAATACCAATGTGATAGAATGATAAAGTCACCAATGAAACAATCATTTGGTATCAAAACTTAATCAAATGAAGTACCTCCTAGACTACGTTTTAAAGTAATTTGTGATGCCAGATGATTAACAAGATGTCTCCACTTATGCCAAGTTCAAAGGAATGAACAAGACGTAAGTAAATACATGAAGTTAAATGTGATCTCCCAATCAAGATATACGATGAGCAAGCTCAAGTTTGATTAAGACCTATATCTCAAAAAGTGTCAATTATGATTTGTGAATGACACAACAATATCACCAAGATATGTTAACCCACTTTGCAAGAAAGTGAAGTATTGATATCGAGGTGTTATTGATATAACATGCACAAATGGTAGTGCCTAGCACCTTTTGAAATCGAGGTAATAATAAAACCGAACAAAAAATGCTCAAAGTATAGCTAGGAATAGTTAAGAATGTGTGCAGCGTAACCGTACAATATAGGTATTTATGTCGAGTTTACAAGAAACAAGACGTAAATATCGAAATTGTAATGATACAAGACAAACAAGCTAACTCCTCTATGGAAGTCCGCAGTGATGAACCACGCCTAACTACAATGACGATCTTGACGTGGGTATCAAGATCACAATGGCTACCAAATGACATGAAAATGCCTCCACTCACTTTAGACATTTAACTAACCCCATGAAAACATGGATGGGCGTAAACGGACATAAAAGTGAGAGAAACAATCGAATGGAAACACAAAGGTAATCACACCTCTTTTGATCAACAAAGTGTCAAAAGAATATGAAGGAAATAAATCAAGAAAAATGACAAAAATGCTAGCCTCACTTTGGCAGAGTTTCACCTCGCCCTAAGGCAAGTAAAAACTAGGTGAAAGTAATACGTCACACATTTCTCAAAAAGAAGGTTCACAACTCAACACTTTGTTTTAAAATGGTCAAAGTGGGCTCCTGGCCAAAGTATATTCTCCTAGGTGGTTCTCTCGCCCTAGGTGTTACAAAGTTGCCACGAGCGAGCGCGATTTACCCAAAAAGTCGTACTGACTAGTTTGGGAGTATCTCGGCTTTACTTTACCCCCTTCAAGAATAGTAGGCAACTAGTGCGTCTACGTGTACTATCACTGGGGTCACCACAATGGACAACTTGTAACGCTATCTCACAAAGGAATCACTAGTCAAGTAGGTAGTGCGGAGCACTTCCCGTTTCGTCCACAAGGTTCCCTCTTGCGTGGACTACTTTGGGGTTCTTGGAACCACCCCCATTGTTGTAGCTTAAGGCATTATGCCAAAGGGGTTATGTTCTAGTTGAGCGGAGAGGGACGTACCCTTTTCTGAAACCTGCAATACAGTGTTTTGAATATGTTGTTCTTTTTATCTTGTTTAATTAGGTGTGGTTTGATTGAACACCTTTTGGCAACCTGTATAACAACTGTATTAGTAGTTTTTGATTTCGTTTTGATTCCTCCTTTCTTTGACAAGCATTTTTAGGTCCTGCACTTAAGCGTTAGTAGTTCTCCAAGAAAATCACATTATTTAAAAGAGGATTAAGAGTTGCTTTTGATTCTCAAGATCATCCAAGGATGCAAGAGAAGAGCATACACAACAAATAATCTAACTAAAAAGTAAAGAAAATCTTTTCAATCAATGAACCATACAAAATTCTTGATAAATGTTCATTCCTTTAAACCAAAAGTGAAAGATGAAGTTTCTAATTTACCAAATGTTATAAAATGAAGACTAAAGTTACTTTTGATTCTCAAGATCACCCTAAGGTGCAAGAGAAGAGCATACACAAACTTTATCCCAACTATATAGAAATGGAAAACTTCAAATCAAAGGACCATTGAAAAATGCTTTGTAAAAGGTTCATTCCCTTAAGCAAAATGAATAATCAAGTTTTCAAGTTTAATCCCAATGTTAACAAGATAGAGATCAAAGTTGTTTTTGATTCTCAAGATCACCAAAAGGTGCAAGAGAAGAGCATACACATGCTTTGGTCTAAATCGAGTAAGCATGGAAATACAACATTCATCAAAACATTAGACATGTTAGAAAATGACCAGTTTTAAAATAATAAAAAACCTATAATTTCTGTAAGTATAAATCCCAAATTTATGTTTTCATTGCATAGTTAACTTCAATACCTTTCCAACGCAAAAAAATGGAGTCATTTTGAGTTCGGGAGAAAAAGTTATGGCCTTCGGAAGATGGGTTACGCATATGCTCTTATGCTCATGGGTGTGCACTTGACATGCACTCAAAAAATGTCAAAAAAACGTCCCTTAATCTACAAAATGGGAAAAAATTTCCAACCAAGATTCAATTTTGACAACAACCCATCACATTAATATATGAATAGAAGACTCAACACTATCAAACATTAACATACATGCTCAAGAATTTAAGATTTTCAAGAAATTGACAAAACTAGCATGTAGAATGATGAAAAAGTAAGCTCTAAAAATGAAAACATGATGAAATCTTGAAATTTTCTCACCAAGATTTAAATTTTGACAGCAACCCACCACATTAATATGTAAATAAAAGACTCAAACTACTATCAAACACTAACCTATATGCTCAAGAATTGAAAATTTTCAAGAAATTGACAAAACTAGCATGTAAAATGATGAAAAAGTAAGCTCTAAAAATGAAAACATGATGAAATCTTGAAATTTTCTCACCAAGATTAAATTTTGACAGCAACCCACCACATTAATATGTAAATAGAAGACTCAACACTATCAAACACTAACCTACATGCTCAAGAATTGAAAATTTTCAAGAAATTGACAAAACTAACATGTAAAATGTTGAAAAAGTAAGCTCTAAAAATGAAAACATGGATAAATCTTGAAATTTTCCCCTCAATTCCAATTTTGATAGCACTTCACCTCCTTTATACCTATAAGGAATACCCAACACATGCAAACTCAACAAAACAAGTTAAAAAACAAGTTAGATCAACATGTGTAAAAGAGGGTTAATAACCAAAAATAAAACTTAACTACAAAAACTTAAATTAAGTGCAAAGGATAATGGAGTAAGTCCCACCGGCGCATGCCAAATGTGTGCATGTATACTTTGTTTAATGCTAAATCAAATGAAGCAAGAACTACCACCTAAAATAGTTCTACAATTTAAATAAAACAAAGCATAAACACCATCATGATAAGAATTAAACAAGGGTTAGATGCTAGCATTCATCAATACAAACTTTGAAACTAACAATGCTAAATATCTAAACTCCTCTATTCTCTAACAAAAATAAATGAATGGACCTAAGTAAGCTCCATGGCTATCAAAATAGTTGTCCTTAATGTTCCAAGAACCTAGGAATGGGGGCTAATCAAAGTTGGGCTACAAGACCCTTTTGACACCTCCCATGACCCAAGCACTTTAAGAAGAGGCTTAACTCTTCAAGATGATGAACTCTCAAAAGGGCAAGGTGCAAGCTCTTAGTCTCTTTGCTATATGCTTTGCATTTGCTCTCTTAAGGAGTTTAGGTGTAAGTGTAAAAAGGTAGGTGGAGGGCTCTTTATATAGCCCAAAGGATAAGGATTCAACACATTCTCATGAATGTGGGATAAAGGTAAAACATGATTAGGAATGGATAAGGTTGCTTTATTAAAGGTAACCTTACTTTAGAAGGGTTTAATACATGTTTAGCAAGTCATGGGAGTTGGGGTATTTTAATTAATCAAAGGTGATTAATTAATAGGTAAGTGTAAGCTTATAGAAGCCAATTAGAGGAATATTAGTGCGATTTAGGCTATTATAAAGGGATTAAATCAATTAAATATTGATTTATTAGTTAAATGGAAGGGAAAGTTAATTATTTAATAATAATTAATTAGTCTAGGTAGAAGGGGTGATTTATTAACGGAAGGTCATTAATTAGGGTATTTGTTGGATAGGCAACTTAATTAATTAGCTTAGTGTAATTAATTAATGATTATATGAGGGAAAATGAGTGCTTTTGATGATATGTCGTTGATTTGCGAGAAAGGGGATAATTAGCACAATTTAAGTATTTAAATTGCTTGGGCGTAATTATAGGTGTCTACAGTGTGTTGAGGGACTAAACAAAGTGTGGAATGATAAAAATGTGAAGCGTGGATGTTAAGGAGGAGAAAGTGTAAGAAGTGATGAAAATGAATCTAGGGTGGAAATGCATGTGTAGATGTCACAATGTTCCTGTTGTTGATGTCAATGTCATTGTTGGTGTATGTGATGTTGTTGATGTTGACTACCGCTTCCCATATAGATGGACCTGCAAAAGAGAAGATGACAAGTAGTCAAATATGCATGTATATGATCAAAATATGTAAAAAGTGTGCAAGGAAAATATGTAAAAGTGTTTAAAGTGTGAAAAAGGAACATGTGCACTTGATCCGTCATGTATGATGATGTCAACGCATGAGTTTTTGATCATGTAGAAGAATTATATGATTTTTTTTAAATCATCTCACGCCTTTATACTTAGTTTTTGTAGGGTATGTATAAACACATCTCACTTGCCCTATAAATGTTGTTGTGTAATGGAAGAATTATACCCTATCAAAATTTTTGACATGGTGTAATTACCCCCTTTGCTTTGGCATTCCAGAAAGATACCCTTTAACACTCCGTAGGAAAGGTCGTTATCGAACCATATAATAAGACTCAAATGCTCAAATGATAATGAACTACTACCTCTGATCCCTATATATACTATTCATATGTTATGGCCATCACCAAGGCCGACCTATTAAGCATGATAAAGTATAAATGATATAATAAAATGATATGGTAAGCCACAAGTCGGCTACTCATATCCTAATACAAGCAATAGGTTAAGGGCGTAGCATGCCCTTCCCCTTCAAACCAACGTTGTCCTCAACGTTGAATAATCTGGATGTTCTTTGAAAAACCTTCATCCTCCCAGGTTGCATCTTCTATGCTCAGATTCTTCCACTTGATCAGATATTCCTTAATGTCTCTGGTTCTCGACTCTTAGTACGTGTTTGCAGAATCTTCTCTGGCTCCAAAATGATTCTTCCTTCCTCGTCAAGTTACGGTAACTAACTCTGTCTGGGCTTCAAATTTCTGTCCAATAACCTTCTTCGGGCATGAAACATGGAATCTTTGGGTGTATGTGTGAAGATGGAGGCAACTCTAGTTTATAAGCAACACTACCATTTTACGTAGAACTTTGATAAGGGGGCCATAATATTTAGGAGCAAGTTTGTTGTCCTTTTTCTTTTTTAGGGACATCTTTTTGTAAGGTTTGGAGACGTCTGAAAACCCAGTCACCAATTTCAAAATGTCTTTCACTACGGTGTTGATCTTGCTTGTTGTTTCATCTGTTTTTGTGCTAATGCTAAATTCTCCTTCAAACTAGCCAAAACACTGTTGTTGATGTTGAATGTGTTCCTCAACATCTCGACCTTAGTTTGCACCCTCGGAGGAAGTGATAGAAGGTGGATGGTAACCATATAATGCTAAAAATGGGGTCATTTGAGAAGAGGTATGAAAAGATGTGTTATACCACCATTCTGCAGTGGTAGCCATTTAATCCACCTTTCTTTCTTATCTGATACAAAACAACGTAGATACCCCTCTAAGCATTTGTTGACCACTTCCATTTGCCCATCAGTTTGAGGATGATAAGATGAACTGTGAGCTAGTTGAGTACCCAAACATGAAAATAATTCCGTCCAAAAATTACTTGTGAAAATAGGATCACGATCACTTATAATTATCTTTGGGGTTCCATGTAGCCTTTGAACTGTCTCCAAAAAAATAGTTGCGACTGTACTAGCTGCAAATGGATGTGATAGGGCACAAAAATGGGCATATTTTGTGAGCCTATCCACAATCACGAAAATAACATTCTTACCCTCTGAACAAGGCAATCCGGTGATGAAATCCATGGAGACCTCCTCCCATCTCTGGCTAGGAATTGGTAAGGGTTGCAACAGACCTAGTGTCTTAATTGTTTCCCCTTTGTTCTGTTGGCACACTAAACACTCTGATACAAAATTTTGTACATCCCCCTTGAGTCCTTCCCAAAATAATTCTCTTTTTATTCTATGATATGTCTTCAAAAACCCAGTGTCCTCCAACAGGTGAGGCATGTAGCTCTGCAAGAATCTTATGCTTCAACTCAGAATCTTTACTCAAGTATAACTTGTCCTTGTACCATAGGGCATTACCTTTCCACTCAAATTTGTTAGATGTCATAGATCCTTGCTTGATATTTTGTATTAGAGATTGTGTATCCTTGTCTTGATCCCATTCCAATCTTGCTTCATCCACCCAATCGGCCATCAACATGGACATTCCACATAGTAAGGCATCTGCGGATGTATCCCTTCTGGACAACGCATCAACTACTACATTTTCTTTACCCTTTTTGTATATGATTTCAAAATCATAACCCAACATTTTGTTACCCACTTTTGTTGTTCCTCAGATGATAACCTTTGCTCCAAAAGTATTTGAGACTATCATGATCAATTTTTACCTTGAAGTGTCTACCCATGAGATAGGGCCTCCATTGCTTGACCGCATGAAGAATAGCCATCATTTCTTTCTCATAGACAGGTTTGAGCAGATCTTTTCCTTTGAATTGGTGACTCTCAAATGCAATTGGTCTTCCTTCTTGCATTAGAACTACTCCCGATCCACGATCTGAAGCGTCACATTCAACAATGAAGGTTTTGAGAAGTTGGGAGTAGCCAAAACTGGGTCTTGCACACAAGGCTTCCTTCAGTTGCTCAAAGGATTTAGTGGCTAAGTCTTGTCGATGGAAGGCATCCTTCTTTAGCAATGCGGTGAGTGGGGTTGTTATTCTACCATATCCCCACACAAATCTTACGTAGTACCTGTTAGTCCTAGGAACCCACGAAGATTTTTGAGAGTTTTGGGCCTTGGCCATTCCACCATAGCTTTGATCTTCGAGGATCAACTTTGACACCTTCATGGGATCTGATGTGACCCAGTACTCTACCTCTTGTACACCAAGAAACATTTGGATGGCTTTGCATAGAGTATGTTTCTCCAAAACTTCAACACTTTATTTACATGTTGTAAGTGTTCTTCCCATGTCTTATTGTAAATCAATATGTCATCAAAGAAAACTAATACAAATTTCCTTTAAAATGGCCTAAAAACAATGTTCATCAAGCTTTGAAAGGTTGAAGGTGCATTTGTAAGACCAAAAGGCATTACCAAAAACTCATAATGGCCCTCATGAGTCTTAAAAGCCATTTTATGAACATCTTCCTCTTTTATTCTAATTTGATGGTACCCGAATGAAGATCTAATTTTGTGAAATAAATAGCACCATGCAATTCATCAAGTAAATCATCAATTATTGGAATAGGAAACTTATCTTTGATGGTGTACTTGTTGAGTTCTCGATAATCTGGACACATCCTCCATGTTTCATCCTTCTTACGTACCATGACCACTGGTGAAGAATATGCACTCTGGCTAGGCACGATGATACACTACTGACATTTCTGAACCATTTTCTCGATCTCACTTTTACGGGAATATGGGTATCTGTATGGTCTGATGATGTTAGGTGTTTGGCTCCTTGGAATCAACTGAATGGCATGATCATGATCCCTAACTAGTGGTAGTCCCTTTGGAATTGCATCAAAAATAGATGAGTGAGCATCAACAATCTTCTGAAGATCGGGTGGCATTGAAGACTTTGTATTTTGTACTTCTATGGAAAATAACTTTGCTATAAATCCATCTACTCCTTTTCTGAGAACCTTCTGCATCTGATGAGAGCTAATAATATGTGGAGACTTAGCTACCATCCCATTCAATTGTATTGTCCTTCCATCTGAATGAAATCGCATGAACAATTCTTGGAAATTCATCTCTATAGTACCTAAGGTTGTGAGCCATTGGACACCCAAAACAATATCTGCCCCTCCCATAGAAATAGAAAACATAGGTGAGTCTAACATGTAGTCTCCCATGGAAAGCTTGATACTGGCACACTTTCTCTGTGCACTTGATTGTCCCACCATCCATGATCATAACTTGCATTTACTAGAGTTGGTAAATAAAACAATTGAGGCGGGCAGCTAACTTACTATTTATGAAGTTATGAGTACTCCCCAAGTCAATCAACACCATCACCTTCTATTTTTTGAGATAGCCAATAACCTTGAGTGTTTGAGGAGTACTAATACTGACATGATGCATGGCGAGAAATTGTAGGTTGGTGATCCTCTACTTCATCTTCTATTGGTTCCTCAGCCTCTCCTATAATTTCAGCATCCTCATCATCCTCATTACCTCCATCAATATAGAACAACTTCTTCTCAGCACATTTGTGTCCCGGTCCATATTTTCTATCACAGTTAAAACATAATCCTTTTGCTCTCTTTTCTTCCATTTGTTGAGGAGTCAGTCTAATTGGCCTAGAAAATGAAGGGGAAGAGATACTACGGTCTCTGGTGTTAATGAAAGGTGGCCTCCTACTACAAAGAACTTTTTCCTCTGCTCGTGCCATGATAATAGAATCAAAAAGCTTGAGTGGATTAAACATACGTACCTCATGCTCGATGTGGTCCTTAAGACCCCCAAGAAATAGGTCATTCAGATTCTCTTATGGTATATTCTCCACCCTTAAGGATAGGTTCTGGAATTGATGCACATAATCTTTGACTGATCTTGTTTGTCGTAACTTTGCTAATTGACTAAAGTAGTTCTCGAAACACTTGGAACTATAGTGCGATTGCAACTCCTCGGTAAAAATTGTCCAGTGACACGAGACCATTCTTACGCCTCTGCACATAACCATCGATACCAAAGAATTGGTGCAGTTCAAGATATAGGGATGCCAATGTCACCTTTTGTCTGATGGTGTTTGATGTAGCTCAAAGAAGTTCTCCATTTGATTTATCGATTCGGGGATCTTTACCATCAAATTTGTGCATATCCACTTTCGGCATCATGTTAGTGGTTGCGAATAAGTTGGATTCTGATTGGGCTGGAAAAGTGATCCAACATGGTTATTTTGTCCATGATTTTGAACCGAAGATCCTCCTTGGTTGATATGGGCTGGATTTGGGCCATATTGTTTACCCTTTACATGTTGCATGATATCATCCAACTGATGATTGATTTGGGCTATGTCTCCTTTAGAGGCCATCTCAGGATTGTACATTTTCATGACTCATACTCAAGTTGGCTCACCTTATGATCAAGCTGAGGTAAACCCTAGTCTTGAGGAATCTGTATTTACCCCTTACGACTCCATCTCTTGATCACTATCCCATCTTTATCTGGGGTTTTACACGGAGTAACCGGATTCTTTTTGCTCTTGTGGAAGGCCCCACCATGATATCAAACCTTAGGGTTTAGGGTTTTGATACAAATTCGGCCAAACGGAAAAAAAACACAGAGAAGATATAATAATACTATTTTTTTGAGAGCTTTATGAAAATGTAAAGAACTTGAAAAAATTCCACAATTTGCACCCTAGGGAGCGATTTTATGAAAAACCCTAAATTTGTAATAACTTGTGCAAAATAAATCAAAAAGTCTGAAATTTTTAGGGAACCTTACTTGAAATGTTTCTGCAACTCTGGTAAAAATATCTCCCACCAATTCTCTAGTTTGAAATATATTGTGGAAACAAAAAATTAGGGTTTTTGCCTAATTTTGGCCCAGATCATAACTCTGATACCACTTGTAATGAAATTACTAGTATAATTCAGATTATGAGCAGCAATAGAACACCAAATAACACAATATTTCAGAATAATGATCTCAATATGCAATTATAATAGCTTCGCCACTTCGAGGGGGCAACCTCCAAACCATATAATAAGACTCGAAATGCTCAATGATAATGAACTACTACCTACTGATCCCCTATATATATTCTATTCATATGCCACCAGGTGTTGAAACCCCTATAGGCCGACCTATTAAGCATGAGTCGTAATGGTCATGTAGACCAAAAGTAGATAAGTTTGCATACAAGAAAAAGGGAAAAGTCTGCAAATAAGGTCATACAAAAAGAGTAAGCAATGCATAAGACAATGTAACAGAATGTAACAGACATGTAATCAAATAGTCCTACATAACAAATGTTGCACATGAAGCATCTATTAGCATGTTAGAAAAAAACAAGTATATCAAAGCGTGTATAATTTGATAAAGTAGTGTGCTATGAAACAATATGAAACAATAACACCTGTAGTGTACGAAAGTGGATGCCCCCAGGAGCCATTGTGGAATTGGTACTAGGTAATGTGTCAAGCATCCATGTTGTGTGTAATGGATCTATAGATTTTGCGATCACAACTGTAGAAAGCAAGTGAACGTGCATGTCAATATATCTATCTATGTGTGTAATAAAGTGAACATGTAAAAACATCATAAACAAGAGTAAATGCAACTAAGATATGTAATATGTTATGGATGAAGCAAAATGGAATACAAAGTGAATGATAGAGAGGAGCATGACCCCAGTGAATGTGTATGTATGTAATAAGGTTCATTTATTTATGCCCCCTCAACAATCAAGAATTAACCATAAACTAGAGTGCGTCATCGGGAAATGGTCTAAATGATGTGTGTAAAAAATAATGGTGATTGTAAATTGTTGTGTAATGTGTAGGATGGAATGCAAAAAGTAAAATTGATGAGGTAGTAGAATGTGTGATTATTTAGCCGAAAGCGTATATCACTAAACACGTGAGGAAAAAGCGTGATGATTTAGCATAAAGCGTATATCATGAAATAGATGCACGTGATGTTGGTGGAAAACATGATGATGTAGAAAAAGCATATATCATGAAATGTATAAGTGGAATGATAGAAAGCGTGATGATGTAGCCTAAAGTGTATATCACAAAATGCATGGATAAGGTGGTGTTGAAAAATGTCGCATAGTGTGATAAATAATATTTATCGATTGATTTTGAAGATCAAAGTGTATAATGATGTGGGTGTGATGATGTGAGGTTCACTTTTTAATGAGACCCTCAACTGTCGAGTATGAACCATTAGACTAGAGTGCGTCATTGGGTAGTGAGTGCAACACGTATAAGTGGATGAGTAAAATGTGTGATGTGTGTAGTAAGTGAAGAATATGTCATTGGTGTGTGACGTGTGAAATGTGTAATGTGGAATGTAGGGTGTGTAAGTATAATAGTATAATGTGTAATGCAAGGTGTGTAGATTGTATAATGATGTAGTGTGTAGAATGTGTACTATGTATAGGTGTATAAAGCACAAAGTGCAGATGATGTAGAATAGATGGAAGATTGTGTGTGTGTGTGTATATGTATGTATGTATGTATGTATGTATGTATGTATGTATGTATGTATGTATATATATATAGATAAGTGTATGATGTGTGAAGATGTGATGTATATTGTCAATGGCACATTGTGAGGTTCATGTATATAGTATGCCCTCAACGATCAAGTGTGAAACGTGAGACAAGACTGCATCATAAGGTAATGGTGAAATGTGTGTTTTGTGTGTATATGTCTACGCTTAATGCGATGAGATAGTAATATGTTTGTTGATGTTAGGGGAAGTAAAGGAAATGCCCCAGTGTGTGTATTGATGAATGAAGTATCGATAAAAGTAGAGGGTGAAGGTCTCATCACCCAATGTTGGCGTGATGAAGACGTGCGAATGTGCTCTAAGAGTGGTGGTATATGAGATAGACGTTGTGCAGGTGAGTGAAGCCTATATATATATATATATATATATATATATATATATATATACAATTGATGAATATATTGTAGAAATCTTGGGGTAATAATATGTGTAGGTGATAGAGACCTATGTGAAACAGAACGCGGTGGTGATGGACACTTACGTGGAATAAAACGAGGTGGTGACTTGCGTCTAGATATAGGAGTTGTCCTAGTAATGGGCCTAGAATGATGTACTAGACTAGTAGAGTGATGAGACCGCATAGATCATGTGTGAGTAGGTGAGCTAGGAGCAGATTGTGCTTTAAGTTCTATAGGTCATGGTATTGTTGTCGTGTAAATGTGCAAAAGGGAAATTGATAATTTCCAAGCACGACAACTATACCCCTATGCCAAAATTTTCATGTTTTGCAATTCCCAGGCACACCAAGTCCACCCACTCAATCCAGTGACCCCTAGACAACGTTATCTCATCCCCCTAGGTAATTTAGGAAATTCAAATCAGTCCCCTATGTGATTTTAGGAAGTTCAAAAGATGTTATCTTCTCGGATTAGATTAGGAAGGGCTATCGGCTGGCCTTCCCAGGATCGGATCAACCACCCTGAGTGAAACAGAATGGCCAAATTCAAAATGGAGGTGAATTAAAGACCTTATAATATCATGGAAATTATTTTGGAAGGTTTTGGAAATTTTTTAAAGACTTGGAGCAGTTCTAAGTAAAAAAACAAGCAAGCCTAGGCAAGTATACAAAGGCGTAAAAACAACTGTTGGGCTTCAAAAGAAGATTTTGGGAGCTCCAGATGGAGTTAGATGTAAAAAAACATCTCTGGAAAGAGGATTACAATACCTACATGATGGTGAAATCATATTTTTCACAACACCTTGGCGCATAGGGTTTGCAAGCAATTTTTCTCATGCACAAGTGGAGTTCCAAATAAAAATACTATGTTTTAGGGATCAAATGGATGAATCAAGACATTATACCCCAACCATTGGATTCAAAATTCCATTTCTAGTCAGGATCATATAAAATTTCACCAATAAATTCCACCAAGAGCTCAAGTTATCATCATTCCAAGTTACCCTCTTGAAGGCAGTTCAGGAGTTAGTCAATTTTCGGGAGGACACGTGTTAGCACTAGGATCCTGGTAGGATTTCATGTCCCCAACATCCCTAAGGTCAGGTACAACAACCTTGGAAAAATGTGCCCAACCCCCATGTGACCTCTGGGACCCTCATGTGACCTTCAGACTTGACAGTTCAGCCCCCAGGTGCATTTTTGGAGCTCAAATCCCCTACCATCAAATCGAGGACACGTGTCAGCTCCAGAACCACCATGGAATTTTATGTCCCTCACGTCCCTAAGGTTAGGGGCAAAAGACATGGAAAAATTTCCCACCCCTATGGGGAGTCTTTTGGTCATCCACGTGACCGACTTTCAGCTCCCAGTGCTTTAAAGCAACTTTTTCACCTCCATTCCCTGTCGTCGGATCAAGGACACGTGTCATCCTCTTGACCATTGTGGAATTTGATGTCCCTCACATCCCTAAGGTCAGGTACATAAAGACATGAAAAATTCTCCCAACCTTCTCCCTCCATGATTTCAAAATTTAAAATCTAATTGTCGCTTCACTTGCTTCCAGTGCTTCTAGCTGCTTCCACTCCCATGCACAAATATTGCCATTCTTCCTCTATAACTTCTCATCCATCATTCTACCATTGTTGAACCTTGAACTAGACCTACCATAGAGGTACTTCCCTTCCACTCCATGAAATCATGCAGGTCCCAAAAGGAAATTTGAGAAAACATAGAAGGAGAGGCACATAACGAAGAAGGAGAAAACAAAGAAAACTCTATGGCCATGAAACGAGAAGTCGAAGAAATATCCCAAACAGATGTGTGAAACAACAAGTTGTATTTTTCTGTTAATTCCTATACCCAAGGCCAAGAAGACACCTTCAAACTCTCCTCTCGTGCAACAGAGCATCCGCAGCGAAGAAATCCCACTTCTAGATCAACGAAGAAAAAATCCAATTTCCCGTCAAACTGTTGGGCGAAACGAAGTAGAATTTCATGCGAAGCATCAGAAGAAAAAAACACATCAAAAATATAATTTTTTTCACAAATGGAGGAGAAAACCAGACTTGCAATTTTGAGGTCCATTAATGGTTGCCGCGAAGCACTGTTAGGCCCAAAATTTGAAACTTTAAAATCTCCTAAACTATTAAACGGGCGGGCCTGAAATTTTAGAGGGGTGATATTGGGAAAAAAAAACCCATTTCAAAAAACTTCATTCCACGTCAATCTGACCTCTAGAATCCCACTTTTTAAAAATAGGAGGTCTACTACATAGGGATTGTTATTTCAGGAAATTCATCAACCAAAGAACCTGCAAAGGAGATGGTGACATTGAAGATGCTTGCTGCAGTTGGCTAAGAACTCACCATAATGGACATTTTTGACACTTACTAAAAATAGAAATTTGATCCAGAAGGAATGAGGAACGTAGGGAGAAAGAGGAAAACAAAGCCGCAACATCCAGTTAAAGATCGGGGACTTGATTTTTCACACTTACTAAAAATAGTAAGTTGTTCTTTCTGGGCTAAACATGAAGTCAAAGTAGACAGGTCGAAGCCGACATAGCCCTTCACCTGCGAGTATGATGTGGAAGACAACGATGTCTTATACATGGACCTGAACAACCTTAAGACTCACATGGCCTCCAAGGACCGAAAGAGGATTGAAGACCAGATATTCACAAGTGGCTTGTTCGTATTGCAGGACACCCAGAGTTTGTCTGAAGTCTCAAGTTAGTCCTAGCCTGCTCTTTTCACTACGATCCCGAGACACGAACCATCCGAGTTGATAACAAGACAATGATGGTGGTCATCATCACCCTAGGACCATTTCACTCTCTTTGCAGTAGATACCGACATCCCCTAAGCATGGTCATCGTCTCTCAAAGGATAGGGCCTCACACGATTGGGAAACAATGGATTCATATGTCCAAGGAGTAACGCTCAACTCATGGTTGAAAACAAGAAGAAAGCCTTCCAAGATGCCCAAGAATCTTCCAAGGTGTGAGTTCCAAGAAGGGTATTCTGATGTCATCACTCTCCTCAGTAGAGTTATGGGTGAAGCAAGCACGAGAGACTTCTAGGACTGGATGGGCCTTTTCATCCTGACATTGACAAAAGGAAAGCAAAGGATTGATTGGGGGCAGATCATCAGTGATAATCTCCATCTGCAACTGCTCTAAGTGCCCACGATAAGGAAGTTCCACATGACTTCTTACCTAGTTTATCTCCTTACAAGCTCGAGATCATTCAAAGGATTGGCTCTCACGCAGAACATTGTTGCCAAGGTGCCTACATTCAAGAAACTTCCACAATTGGTAATGGAGGAGAGCAACAGGAATTTCACTTGTGTGAACAATGCATTCACCATGTACGTGGTCCAAAGCTTAGAAGGGGATCTTGAAGCTAGGATGTCACCACAAGCAGCATCCCTGATCAAGGAATACGGCTCATACTTCATACAATTCTCAACCTTCTCCTACATACGAGTCATTGGCTTCAACCAAGCTCCGTTAAGACTACCTAAGTACCTCAGTGACCAGATTGTATTGTTCGAGCTCTGTAGGAAGATCACTCAAGTGAATAACAAGCTTAGAAGCAAGAGAAAGAAGTTGATTTCATTCCCTATATCTCTAGGGGTGTTCACGTGCAAAAGCTCAAATGATGCATCTCACCTGGAGGCTACTTTCACACATCTGAATTTGCATTCCTACGTCGTTAGGCCCAACTTTGACATCCGAGAAGATCCCAACTCATTCTATGTCCCATAATTGCAACATGAGCCACAAGTCGAGGACTACTGGGCCAATCTGTATTGACGAGTTCAAGTACGTGAAAAGGACCACATGAGGATGACAATCAGTGAGATGAAGAAATTCAAGTTCTCTTGGTATGAAGACATCTTGCATGATGATGGGACATAAATGTATGATCTTGAGTACATAATAGTCAAGATGTCCCCAATGCCCCAAATCAACTGGCATGTTTGTGAATCAGGAGATATATTGGAGCGGACTGAAAAGGTGGTGAGGAGAATGAGGAACTAGTTTCAGAAGAAAAGGACTATGGTCATCCAGTCATGAGGAATTTCTCTAAGCTAGAAGCAAGCTTCACATCATTCGTCTTCAAAAGTGGTGGAGGTGACTTCTAGCTCTAAACACTCTTGGAGCGAGTTCAAAAAGGAAGGTCATGGAATTGGAAACTTCTTCCCGCAAGAAGACACCCAAGAAAGTCAAGGTAGAAGAAGGCTCATTGGTGTCATTGCAGGAGGGAAAACTTGATCTTAGTAATGCAAATAGAAAATCCAGAGAAGCATAGGTGAACGAGGAGTACATAGTTCACAATTCAATCTTCGAGCTACCACAAGAGGTCTTGCCTCTTGACACCAAAGCCCTCTCATTCAGGACTTTCCTCCTCCTCCAGAATAAATAATGGTTGGTGTACCCATCATTGATCCTGAATCCAATGAAATGTTTTCATGGATGTGAGAAATGCTCATCCCCGACACTCACACTATGCAACAAGTAGTAACCCCTGATCTATCAGTGATTGTCTCATTGGCTAAAGAAAAAAGGTCAAGAAATATCGCACATACAACCTCACGATTCTACAGTGGGGAGATAGGTAATCAATACATCGAAGTAGCTCGACCAAAGGTAATCAAGCCAGTGGATGAGATGACATCGGTGACTACGAGATGAACACGATCCAATTGGGACCAACTACTCATGAGGGAGATTTGCACATATATCAACAATCTTTTGCTCACATGGTGGCAAGGAATAAAGAATATAAAGAGAAGATTGAGGTACTAGAGGAACAAGTACAAACTCTTTCATCTTATGTGCAACACTTGGTGGAACTAAGCACTACAACACTTCCTATTGAGAAAGTGGTGCCCATCAGTAGCTTTGATCCAAAATCCATCAGAAGAATGCATGATCTCACGATGCAAGGGCGAGAAAATAATGAATGGATCGACTCAATCTCTAAAAAAGGGAAGCCAACACTCCAAGAGGCAGTCAAGCTCTTTGTGTACATGTGCACAACAACCAACAAAATGCGAGCACTCAAAGAGGATGTGGAGAAAGAAAGAGAGTACTTTGGGAACCTCTAGGACCAGTAGTGAGTGAGATGAGCAACACCCATCGTCAGAGTTGATCAACAAGAAGGTTTTGAAACTCCTGCAGAAGACTTGACACGTGTATGGGTGAGGGCCTTGGCAATCAGGTTTGAGGCAATCAATCGGGCCTTCACAGAGCTAGAGGAGAAAGAAGAAAAAACATACAAGTTACAGGATAGTATAAATCGAAACTTGCAAAGTACTTGAGCGAACACAACTATTGATGAGTTGATTGACCCTTTCAAGAATATGTCAAGAAATGGGTGGGTAACCCATTGTCCTTCACTAAGGATACTCTCAACTTCCTCTTAGAGATCCAAGCCTCCATTACACTTATCACAGAAAAGCACTCATCATGGTTCCTTAAGTGTAAGGACATCAACAATATGATCGATGGATGGATCAAACCTTGAGTTGCATTCACATCCCTCATGCTAACAAAGTAGAACCTACAACAACTCGTTTCAACAAGGAGCTTGAAAAGACAAAAGTATTCTCAGGAACACGAAGTGGAGAGCAATCAGAGAACGGAGCCAAGTCCACCGCAATAGCTCATTCTTCCACATAATTCTTCTTCTTCTTCTCTTCTCACTCAATGCTCTCTCTCATCAATGTTATATTTTTGCATTGAGGTTTGCACTTTTTAATATTACTTTAAGTGACTTTAGAAACATAATGTAAACTTTAAGTTGCCTTGATTTTATAAAAGGGACTTAAATATTTAAGTGGAATATGAATAGTCTAAAGTCAAATTAAAGTATTTGAAAAGTCACTAGGAAGATGAAGAGTTGCATCGTCTTCTATAAATTGTAACTAGCTCCTCATTTAAGGGTCTTCTTAGAAAACTTCTAAAATCTTCTTAAACTTCTTAGATATTGAACCTATTTTTTTGTGAATTCATCGAGTGATATCCTCATGTGAAGAGAGCAAAGAGATAGAAAATTTCTTTTATTTTTCCCTTACTCAAAATGTCTTCCATTTCTATGATATGTACAATTTTTCTTGAGCTTCATAAAGGAAAAAGGAATTTTAGCATTTTTGACCGAGGGATTTAGTACTTTGTGTAGTGCCCACTTCCCTTTGACACCTTTTGATGCTTATGCTGATACTATGGATTTCATTATAGACATTACTATATTTTGATTTAGTATGCTGCTAGACATTGGATTATGGATTATTGTGGATTTTGATTTGATTATGATGCATGATGATTATTAGAGACACCTGACATGTGGATGATGATATATTATTGGACATGGATATTTTATGGATGTTGTCGGATATGTGATTTTTGGATATTGTGATTTGATCTGGAAAATGAATATTTTATGATGCGGATATATTTGTTGATTAAAAATGCAAATGATGTAATAAGTGACTTCGATGTTGTTGTGATTCATTGTGTAGTTGATTTTTGTGATTTTTGTATCATATTGGATGTTCTGATATGGCCATGAGGCCGAAGGAGGTATTTACATTTTGCAGGTTAAAAATATCGCAACAAAACATCGGGGATCGAGACCAACCAAAATGGAATTCTAGGTGAATTCAACACGGTCACCATGGCAACTCGTTTTATTGTGTTGTGTGTTGTTTTGTTAGAGATTCCCATGGGGGTCATCTTTATATGTGACCATGGGTTGTGTATTTTTTTTTATGGTTAATGTTTATTTATTGTTGTATGTATTTTATTTGTAATGTGTTCTCTTCTTTTAATTAATTAATTGTGATGGATTAATGTGAGAGATCATATGTTTAAAGTTTAATTAAATCAAATTGGGATATGGAAAGTAATTATTAGAGTTGTTGGTTGTTTATAATTAATTTGTAAGGGATGTGTAAGAGGTGTAAGAGTTTGTGTAGGTCAGATTTTAGAGTAAGAAATACTCTACCTCCATGGAAATTCGAATTTGACCTTGGGGGCTATTTTTGGAAGCTTGTGGGACAAGTAAAACTTGTCCCATGCCTCTAAATTTATGTTACCAACCATACTTATGGTTGAGGATGTGATTTGTGACTTTTATAATGCATTTTTATTCCTTTTTGTGCATGTTTTTAATTGCACTTTCTTACATTTTAATTTAATGGTTGTCCCTTGAGGTGTGGGCTGTTTTTGAGTGTGCAAGTAACTTGTCATTCTTCACCCACCTCTTTATTGAGCCTTGGAGTTTGGAGTTTGTCTTTTGTGTTTGATGTGAGGATGTATGATGTGGCATCCTACATGGATCCACATCATCCTCTTCTTTCCCCTTCTATATATTTGAAACTCTCTTCTTGTTTTGGGTTGTTGAATCATTTTGCATTCTTCCTTGGGGGCATTTTCTTGGGAGAGCTCTTGCTTTTGAAGGAAGTTTTGGAGCTGTGTTATTGTCTTGGAAAGCTTGCTATTTGGAGCTGTGATTTTTGTCTTGGAAAGCTTGTAATTTGGAAGCAAAATAACCATGGAAAGGTAGGGACTTAACTTTCTTTTTATTTATGTTATTTTCATGTTGTGTTGTGTGGAAAATGCATGCTTTGTTTTATTTGTTGCTTGGTTGGGTAGACTGCCTTAGGGAAGGTGTAGGAGAAGGCTATGGGGAATTCTTGTGGGGGCATAAGGGAATGCCATTGGCATCAGAATTTTGTGGAGGGAGTTTGGGGTTGGGATCCACCATGGAAAAGAAATAGCTTGCATTTCTTACTTTGTGGGGGCATAAGGGAGAATCTGTGGGGGGCATAAGGAGAGAATCATTGGGGGCATAAGGAGGGATTTTGTGGGGGCATAAGGAAATGTGTGTGATGAATTACTTGGCGGTTTGTATTTGGTGGATGCCCAATTCCCAATTGGGAGGCATAAGTAGCTTCCCCATAGGCCTTGCTCCTTTGGCTTGCAAGATCAAGCTTGAGTTCTGCTTTGAAATGTTTTAAAATGCAATTGTGAACTACTGTTTGCTTTTGGTGTTGCATTGTGTTTTAAAAAGGAAATGTGTATGTGAAAGAATGTTGTGTGTGGAAGCCAGATTGTTGCCATGGTTGAATTACACCTTCTATTGTATCTTGGTTGGGGCTCGGGGCCAATGATGAAGGAAGGCTTCTCCTTTCATTGGATGTCTTGGTTGGGTGGAGAGCATTGTTGCCTTTCCCCCTCTTTGTTGTGATCATTTGGAGAAGAAGAAATGGAGCATGTTGCTGTTTTGGAGCCAAAGAAATGTATAGTTTGATAGTCCCCTCTTGTGAACAAGTTATTGTGTTCCTTCCCACTTGAAGTGGATGAATTGTATAATTATTTGTAATGAGAAATTTCTTGTATTGATGAGGAAAGATTGAATTTAAATTGTGTAATGTAAAGAACTATCTTCCATTTTCTGTTTTGGAAAGGAATGTGAAAGAGTGTTGTATATTTTATATACTTGTATTTGAAACCAAATGGAAAAGAGAAGTTGTAAAGTTGTAATTCTTTTTAAACCAATAAAGGAATGCACTATCTTTCTCAAACTTGCATGGTTGTATTGGAATTGAATTATTATTGTGAATGGAATCTCTGTTTAATTGCAAGAAGAAGAAACACGTAGGTGGGAACTATACAATATTGTTTCTCCTTTGAAATGTACATTAGAATTGAAATCAGAACTATGCAATTTAACTTAGAAATGAATGGTTGATTTAGTCAAGTAAAGGTGTTAGATAGAATAGAAACTATATATACATTTTAAATGATAAAATTGATATATAATTTAAAGGAAATAGTTCACTGTTATAAACTTCATTCTAGCAATTCATTTTAATAAAATGTATAGTTCAGACCTGTACTCAATAATCAACTTAAAAATGTTATGGATTAGCATGCTAAGACACTAAGGAATTCAAATTGACAAAGGAAACTTAAGAAGATAAATTGTACATTGCAAATTTGAACACAATCTTTTCCCCAGTCATTTTTCTGTCACTTGTTGAAAAATTCAAACTTGAATATATTGAGCAAATTAACCTTCCGAAAACACTCTAAACCCTCCCTAGATCAATACTCCATGTCTGTTTGACATGTTGAGTGAAGGAGGAAACCGAATTTAATCAAATTGAAAAGTTGAAAACTGCCAGTTCACTAATTAAAATCCTGCAGATCCTTTTTGCAAAATTGACCCTTAAAAACTTATCAAAACTAAAATTTATGGTTCTTGTGCAAAGAGGGCATCGAGAGCTTTCCAAAAAGTCTTTGTTTGCCCAAAACTAAGCTTTCTAGCTCAAGTTATGGCACTTGGAAGTTTTTGTGCCTTAGCGGGAAAATTTGGGAAAATTTTCCTCTAGCGGGACCCAAGAAGCCAAAAAATTTCCCGTTGTTTTGCCTTAGAAAAGTTTTGGGAAAATTTGTGACTTGGGAAAAATTTCACTTTTTCCTCTCCGCCCCAGCCAATCAAAGGGTGCCACATGTCCTCTTGGGGCTACGGCGGAGGCGCGGTTCCCTTTTTGAACTTGACCTTTTGAAAATTTTGGGAAAATTTTCATTTTGGCCCGCCGGCCCATAACCAATGAGAGAGGGTGCCACGTGGCACCTTGGGGGTGGCAGGGGGGAGGAACCCTTTGTTATTTTGGTTTTGGCCTTGGGAAAATTTCAAAAATTCTCTCCACGGCCCATAACTCTGCCTTCCCCTCGGATCCTCTTCTTCTGCGGTGCGTGGACCCGCGCGTTCTTTTGTTCCCTTTTTCCTCCGTCCGTCGCGCAACACGTGACATTCTCCCACCGATCCGCCCTTCCTTGTCTTCCTCGACGTTGTCTCCGCTGCGGTCGCCACGTGTCCCGGCGGGACCCGCAGAGGCGTGGGATGTTTCATGACTTGGAGCCCGCGTAATGGGAAAATTTTCCTAAGCCGCCCCGCGACCCAGCCAACCCGTTCAAGGTGTTTTTCCCCACCTCTTGACACGTGTCATTTTAAGGGAAAATTTGACCTAAGAACTCCGCCCGCTCATATCTTGAGTTCTACAAGGAGTTAGGAGGACTTCTTTATATCACCGAAAAGGTGAGAAAATTTCCTATCCATTGGGAATGGTTTAGGAAAATTTTGGAAGCATTAAGTATGAGAAAAATCCTATTGAAACTCGAGCTGTTAGAGAGTGGGTATGGGGGTAAATTACTCCCTGAACCTAACTAAAACATATAACCCTAAAGTTTGAACCTTGTGAACTTGATATTAGTTAATGAAGGAAAACATATGTTGTAGTACATTGGTTTTGTTTCGGAACCTGTTAGTGAAAATTGATGTCTTGCAACCTAGTTGTAGACACTTCAAAGCAAAAAAAAATTATCCCCTAATTTTTCTAGCTAACCCTAGGTTGTTTCTTGGGTCTCAAGTGGTTGTTTAAAGTGAGAGGAACCTTCACAGAGACTCGACTCACCACTACCACCACCACCACCACCGGATCAAGGTGCGGTAACCATTCTACCTCGAATTCTGCAGACCCTTCAGGGATGTCAATGTCACTCTACGCAAAGGATTAGGTGGAGGACATACAGTAGTCATGACAGAGATCCTTCTATCGAGGGTCATATATCTCCTGGAATTTGCGAGGAGAATAGAGGAGAGAACTCCTATGCGGAGTCACCATAATAGAGTCACCACCTAAGAGACAGGGTGACAGAGTTCCAGAGTGTAGAGAGAGGTCTCAGAGTCCTAGGCTTAGGGATGAGCGTACTGAGAGACCTAGAGGCCGACAGACCACATCGGTGGATCACATCGGGAGATCCTGAAGCTTCGGCCCTCGCATTACTCGGGTAATACAGGTGGATTTTAGGTAGAGGCCTAGGCTAGTGAGCTTGAGCGGTTGCTTGAAGCTTTGTCCTTGTTCTAGCGACACGGAAGCTTGTGTTGTGAT